>CAHIKZ030000857.1:1517500-1595000 GCA_903632075.3 Acanthosepion pharaonis | reverse complement strand
CTACTAGTTGAAAAATAAAGAAAACATTTATTTTTTTAATAGAATGGAAGGAACCAAGACTGTTTCGTGCACAAAGATAATTGGCAAATATGCTGAGGTCACCTGTTTGGAGATTGGATGAAAGTAGTCTACAGTCGGTCTTGCTCTTTTTCGTTTAGTACATTTTATAAATGATGGACGAAGCAGCTACGGCCGCATCACGTTGAAACATCGGTTCCCGTACCATCACTGAAGTTAAGCATTGTTGATTCTGGTCAGTACCTAGATGGATGACCTCTTGGAAATACCAGGTGCTTTAAGCGGGTGATGTAACAGATAATAGCTCGGAGAGTCGAGTTCCAACCCCGGTTGGGATCGTTATATTCACTTACGCACAAATACCCTCGGGAAAGGTATGAATATACCCCCTCTATCTATGTATCACGAAACTATTATTCACATCTTAATTGATGTTGTTCCCAAGTCTACCTGTTATGGGCAAATAGTGACCCCCCGCAACAACAAAAAATAAACATACATTTTTATAGTAAAATTACCAACCAAACATTTTATGATCTACAAAATATATATTTAAAAAACATACCTTTACACTGAAAGTATAAAATTATGTACTAAATATCTAAATTTCGGCATTAAATAACCCATAGCGGTTGATATGCCGCTAATTAAACAACCAACATGAAAGAACTCTTTCATGACATGAGTCCATATGATATCCCAAGTTTCTTAAAGAAATCAAACTGTATTCCAAAATATAAAAAACTACAACATAAAACACACATATCACCGCCTCTAGTAATTATGTCTGTACATGCACAAAAGCTGGGTATCATCTACCATGTATTCAATTGCGAAAGCAGAATAACATGTATCATATTTTTATTACTTCAAAGATCCCAAGAAAATTAAATTTCAGCATTAAATGACCCATGAAGGAGTTGATATGCCGTTAAACAAACAAATCAATCAACAAAGCAGCCTGTATTAACATAAGCAGCATTTACGGTCATGACTCTCCACAGTTTTCTTTTCTTCATTATCTATGAATTCCCATAGTGGAAGATAGTGGAATTGTTTCTCGTTACTTGCTCCAGTGTTTTGAATTCAGAATTGTCCTTCTAGACTAGCTGCTACCCAAGGCTAGAGAGTCCTATTTGTTCTGCTATTTAGCCCACAGTTGGGAGGGGAGAAGAAATGGATTCATACCTTTCACAAAGATATTTGGGTAAAAGTGAATGCAACAGACTAAACAAGGATTGAACACGGTTTGACGATTCCGCATTCTGTGCCCATAAGTGTCACACTACCAGCACACTCACCTCTACATCTTACAGACTTTGAAATATAAAAACCATGATTAATATATACCGAACAGTAGTAATTACAAGTCTCCACTATGGTCATGAATCCTGAGCTACCTACCCGAACTATATTCGCCAGTTTCATGTCTCCCATAAGCAGTGCCTTCGTATAATCTGTGTTTGTAATCTAGAAGATTATCTAGTTTTGGTACCGCCACTGATTCGCTAAAAATTTAGCATACCATGATGAAAGAATGCACCAAACTTAATAAAAACAAAGTTTTATCGTCAAAATGTTTATGTTATTATTAAGAGAAAAGAACAAAGGATTTTTTGTTTATTAAATTATATTTTTTTGTTCCTTTTTAGAACGTTCGAAATTTTGGTTTGGTTTGGTTTGTTTTACGGCATATCAGCCTTAATACCGACAATTTTTATTGCTGGTAATATTTTTTCCTTCAAAAATGTATTGCCGGAAATATTTTTTCTTCAAAAAATGTATAGCTGATAATATTTTTTTTCAAAAATGTATTGCTAATAATATTTTTTTCTTCAAAAATTTATTGCTGATAATAATTTTTTTTTTTTTTTACAAAGTATTTCTGGTATTAAAACCTATTTTTACACTTTCATAGTGTTTTGGCTCCAGTTTAGGGGTTAACTATTTGCCACTAGTTGTGACCTTAACAGGTGCTACCACCTCGGGTCACGGTGGACCTGGGAACACCAGCAATTAAGAGATGGTTCCACGCTCCTCAAAACTTCCTGATCAGAGGCCTTGCTGTCGGATGTAGTTTATCGTCTTACCCAGGACGCGAATGTAGTTTATCGTCTTACCCAGGACGCCGAAATTTTGGTCAAATATCTTGTTTCTTTTGCGTCAGCGGAGGGAAATATAGTATAGGAAATTTTAGCGGGTTTTTTTTTTCGGTGTAAAACACATTGATTTGGAAATTCTTGAAAAAAAACAAATAATTGTCGAATTTTGATTAAACTTTCAGGACTTATTCACAAATTAATTAAAAAATTATTTTATATGTTTTTAAATAAAAATTCTTGATAAAATAATTTTATTAGTAGCTAAAATGACATTTTAAAGCAATCACATCTTTGTAGGCTTGTCATAGTTGTGCGCATGAAAATCCTGGTTCACGAAATGTGAGAAGGACCTCGGTTGAGGTACAAAAATGAACTTAAGCAAAAAACTTTTATTGAGATCTCTCTGCTGTCCTTTGATTGTCAAGTGAATGAGTATATGTATAAAAAACATTACAACTTTTGAGAGGTCTTTGCATTGAATAGCTACGTATTAGAAAGCAGAACACGGAACACCGCGCTAACATTCCTACAGCCTTGTCCTATATGTGGAATGTTGCGTGGGTATCAAGTTGCCCTTATCAAAGGCACAATAAAAAGAAAAGCATCAAAGGCGGAACGTACTTTTGAATCTGTATTCGTCGAAAAAAGACGGGAGAGTCCATTCATCACAAATAGGGCGCACGCACACACACACGTACACGTACACACACACACACATATATATATATATATATATATATATATATATATATATATATATATATATATATATATATATATATATATATATATATATATATATATATATATATATATATATATATATATATATATATATATATATATATATATATATATTATATATATATATATATATATATTATGGCGGTGTAATGGTTATCAACCTTGTCTCGCTAGAACAATTATGACTGTGTAGTGAGTTCGATCCTCACTGGGTGCAACGGCCTTGTGCCACATCGAAGTAGCGCTTAGAAAATCACTGTAATGTTTAGCAAGCTTGGCTCGCTAGAACAAGACCGAGTAGTGAGTTCGATCCTCACTGGGTACCCCCTAATTTCGGCCTTGTGCCACATCTAAGCTACGCTTGGAAAATCACTGTAATGGTTAGCAAGCTTGTTTCGCTAGAACTATTACGACTGAGTAGTGAGTTCGATCCTCACTGGGTACCCCATACTTTCGGCCTTGTGCCACATCTGAGCTAAAAATCACTGTAATGGTTAGCAAGCTTGTTTCGCTAGAACTATTACGACCGAGTAGTGAGTTCGATCCTCACTGGGTACCCCATACTTTCGGCCTTGTGCCACATCTGAGCTACGCTTGGAAAATCACTACATATATATATATTATGAAAATTAATGACAAAGTGTTTTATCCTTTAGGATTGCATTTTTTTTTTTTTACATATTTTTTATCACTTTTGTTATTAAGTATCCCACTTTGTGAAAGAAGAAGATTAGCCAAGAAAGAGGAAATATTGTAAGAAGCTGGACGCAAAATTACTGTATTAAGGATACTTAGGTGTGCGTGATGGAGTAGCTAATCTTAATCCCAAAAGAGGATTTTGCGAACTGTTTCAAAAATGAAATGGACATTGGGATGGGATCCTTTAGGGATTATTTTGAAGGGGACAAAGGCCTCATTTCTCAAGTTAATCTATTTTTTCCGTTAATTTTATACGGCAAATGTGCAAATATCTTGACGACGATCTGGGAATTGTAAAACTGACATCAAAAAGTATTGATTTTTCAGGTAAAATTTCAAGGCCTAGTAAGCAGAGCCCGGGGCATTGGGACCTTTGTAGCCATCGATTTCAAAGATGCCAATGCCAGAGATCATTTCATTAAGATTGCACGGAACAAAGGTGAGTAATCAAAAATAAATTGGTCTTAACCGAACTTTCAACTCTTTGAAATACAACATAAATTCTATAAGAAAACATGTTTTATAGCCATATGTTTCAGAAAGTGATTAATTATGCATCAAAACTAATCTGTACACACTTGTCTATGATATATTGTGTATTATATATATATATATATATATATATATATATATATATATAGAGAGAGAGAGAGAGAAAAGATTATATATTATATTTATCAGTTTGACCGTTATTTTTTAGTGGATACTCATATTTGAGTAGATGCTCCGTTTATTTTTTTGAACAATATATTTATTTGAATAAATATAAAAATACATTGTTTAAAAAATAAACGGAGCGTCTACTCAAATATGGATATCCACTATATATATATATATATATATATATATATATATATATATATATATATATTTGAATAAAAGACAGACCACGTTAAGATTCCATGTAATAAGCGATTTCACCATAACCCCTTTAACAGGGTTCTGGATCATCAGACTTTACTTCCAAAAGCTGAAATGAAGAATGAAATGAAGAGTGAAAAGACAATTCACAGGTTTTTTTTACGGAACTCATCAAGTATACGCAAAGTTAACGAAGTGGGGAAGTGAGGTGGGAGAGAGGATGTGAGTGTGTCATATGTATCATTTTAGTTTTCTATTTTAAACTCAATGTGTGTCGGCTGGATGTTGCTCTAATCTAACTCGTCTCGTCTCTAGATAAAGGTGGTTAATGGGCGGGCGATAACGGCTACATTGAGGAAGACGCGTTATAATAGCCCCAATAAATTATCCGACAGGTTTCATTCAAATTCCTAGACGCTGTCAGTTCGCGTTACTTTAACGTGCATATTTGGGAGGTTAAGGTTTGATAAGTATCTCAAAAAACATCGACTATACAACCATCACCAATCCTTCAAAAAAAAAATTAAAAAAAAACAAACAGCACTATCAAATCATTATTGGTCTTTATTGGAGAGTGGCCTAACACCACAAATAAAGTGGAGAATAATATCAAGAGCCACAACTCCCCAAAACTTCAGAGACAGATGCAACTTATGTTTGAAGGAGAAAATCTTCATAATCAAACATAAAGATCCGGACATACTGCTAAATAAACATAATGAACTAATATTTAAATGCCGACACAAGAACAACCTAAACCTAAGTAAGTACACTAAGGAATAATCATATAGGAACAGCAATTTTGAATGTTTTGTATTCGCTTTGTTTTTAGAAATATTACTATGCACAAGTGGACACTAACACATGACTGTATATATACAACCATGATAATATATTTGCACACTGAGACACCTGTTGATATGTACATGTATATGTTTTTATACGGAAAAAGAAAAATACTTGTTTTTTTTGTTTTGTTTTTTTTGTTTTTTTTTTTGAGTGTGGAGATGTACAATTAGTTAGGTACTTATATATTTTGCCATAAATAGGAAAGATCGGATAATATTATATGTGTAAAGACATAGATAATATAATTAAATACTGAGATAGTCTTCGAACGCAGGCATAAGTAGTTGCACAGATGGACATGAGAATAGGGAAAAATACGTAGGTAGAGAGATATATATAAGTGCAAATTAACGTATGTGGGTAGATAGAGGTCTGTAGATTGTGTATGCATGTGTGTGTGTCCGTATACACATGTGTGTGCGTATGCATATATGGGTGTGGGTATGTATGTGGATGTGTAGATATATATATATATATATGTGCGTACGAGTATATATGGGTATGCAGATGTCCTTGTGTGTGGATATATATGTATATGTAAGTATAAGTATACATGGAGACAAGTATGGAGACATGTGGATGTGCGTTCTTTCTGCAGGAGTATATGTGTAAAGATGGAAATATACAGATATCGTTTCGTGGGAATGTGTGTGTAGGTGTATATAGGAACTCATAGACATATAAGACGATATAGGTATGTGGTTACAAATAGGGGGTTGAGACATATGTAGATAAGAAAATATAAAAGAAGGGCCTAAAAACAACCACGAGTTTACTTAATGAACAAAAATCAAAAACAATCACAGGTTAACTTAATGAACAAAAATCAAACGAATAAATGTCAACCTAACAAGCTATAAGCTTTATTGGATTACTCTTTCAATGTTCTACCTATAGATCTTTCCAATCGACTGCCTCATAGGAAATACCCGAAACTCCACCGAATTTCAAATTAATCTCTTCGTAGATTGTTTTTAAAATTTTTAAAATTGAGATACTTATCAAACCTTAACCTCCCAAATATGCACGTTAAAGTAACGTGAACTGACAGCGTCTAGGAATTTGAATGAAACCTGTCGGATAATTTATTGGGGCTATTATAACGCGTCTTCCTCAATGTAGCCGTTATCGCCCGCCCATTAACCACCTTTATCTAGAGACGAGACGTGTTAGATTAGAGCAACATCCAGCCGACACACATTGAGGTTAAAATAGAAAACTAAAATGATACATATGACACACTCACATCCTCTCTCCCACCTCACTTCCCCACTTCGTTAACTTTGCGTATACTTGATGAGTTCCGTAAAAAAACCTGTGAATTGTCTTTTCACTCTTCATTTCATTCTTCATTTCAGCTTTTGGAAGTAAAGTCTGATGATCCAGAACCCTGTTAAAGGGGTTATGGTGAAATCGCTTATTACATGGAATCTTAACGTGGTCTGTCTTTTATTCAAACATATCTGCTCTGAATCTTACATTGAGCTCTCTGGATATCATCCTCCTCAGGTCTACCCATACGGATTACCTAAATTTGAATAAACTATATATATATATATATATATATATTACTTTAAACGTTATTTTTAGTGGGCATCCTTTTCGTCTCCCGGTCTGAATCCGAGTTCAAGAAATCTTAGTAAAGAAAAATTTGTACTCTCCGGCAGTTTATTATTATTATTTTAAACACTATTTATTTCATCTGCCGACCTACTCAATAGAGAAAACTTCATAAAGAAAATATATTCTCCGTCAGGATTTGAACCTGCATCCCCCTTTGCAGGAGGAACCATCATCTGATCTAGTGTCTACTCAAATACGGTATTCACACAAAATGGCTGATTAAAAATATAGAATTCATTTATTCTTGAGAAATATATGTATTTGTGTATGTGTGTGTGGGTGTGTGGGTGTGTGTGTGTGTGTGTAGAGAGAGAGAGAGAGTGAGAGAGAGAGAGAGAGGAATATAATAGGGACATAGATAAATTACATGATGTCTGTCAGATTTACACCTCAAGGGATCTTCAGACCATGTGTCACAACTCCTTTTGCGAGATCTATATAGGTCACTGTGCCGGGTAGTGAAAAAACGGTCTTCTCAGAAATATTTGAATAAAGTAATCAATTTAAAATCATAACTAAAATAAGTAAACAAAAGATCGTGACTGTAAATAACCCAAAGCCTTTAACCAAAACAAAAGAACTAGGTCAGACATAGTTGCCAAATTTAAACAGATTTCATATATAATTTATTGGAGTCATTTAAGTCTTGCTCGGGAACTTGCCGATACCAAGTAGTATTTAATCTCTAGTTTTTGCTAAAAAATGCGTTCAAAAATTCTCCACATACATAATATATTGCGTAATTAATATTTGTTACTAGATGTTGTCTATTTTATTGAAGATATTAGTATTATAAATAGATGCTGTCTGTTCTGTAAGTATTATTACATTATTATAATAATATATGCTCTATATCAGAATTTATTATTCCAGTCAATATCTTTACAATGAAGTCGCCATTAACTAACCGATGTTGCATTAGTTCTTATTTTTACTACAAGCTTTCGTCTGTTCCTACAGACATCTTCAGGTATGCAACAGAAATTTATAAAAACAAGGATCTTTTCATTCATAACAGGTTCGGGTTTTTTTTGTATATTATTTGAATTGTTTGCGACGATGGATTTCTCATGCCAATTAAATCATTAACTTTTGTTTTGTTTTTGTATGAATAATTCATGAATTTGTAAATATATATATATATATATATATATATATATATACCATATATATATTATATATATATATATATATATATATATATATATATATATAAAAAAATCCAGTTAGGCAGTAATTGGCTCTACCATTTCTTATGGCATCGAGCACTTTTTTTGCCAGTAAGCAGCTTTTGGGCTGACTCTTTTTAGAGCTGCTCATCCTTTTCTAATATATATATATATATATATATATATATATATATATATATACCTTATATATAATAACATAATGGACTATTCCATACTATAATAAAATAAATGCGCCTCAAGAGGAAGCAGAGAGTTCAGTCTGAAGTCTGGAGTGAGGTCTGTCAGTCAGTCAGAGCGAGCGAGTCAGTCAGTTGAGTCAGAGGCAGTCCGAAACAGAGTCGCGTTCAGACAATTACTACTAAACCTGGTTGTAATATATATTGTAATTCCTGTTTGTAACATATCTGTGTTATTCCATATCCGTATTCGAGTTCTTCTTTATTGGTTCTACCTTGGACTATCACCGTGGTACAAGGAACCGGACCATAACAATATATATATATATATATATATATATATATAGTGCGAGGTGGGTGAGAGAGAGGAAGAGAGGAAAAAAAGCCCAAAGAGGAAAAAGAAGGAAAAGGAATAGAGAGAGAGAGAGTGTGTGTGTGTAAGGAGACAAGAAAAGGACGAAGAGGAGAAATAACCACGACATTCAAGACATACGCACATACACATACATACACATGTACGCGCACACTTACAAAGAGGAAAGAAAATCAACCTAATGTCATTTATGTTGTGGTAATGCTGGTCGTGTTTAGGCGGATAAAACGTGCCTCCTGATAGGTATTTTCCCACAACAAAAATTGCGGACTCGATTATGAGATCGGGTAAAAATGTTAAAGTAACAACAAAACTATATATATATATATATATATATATATATATATATATATATATATATATATATATATATATATATATATATATAAACGACAATGTATGTATTAACAAAATGTATACATAGTCAATAGAAGATTGTTGCGTGTGACAAAACAATGAATATGAAAAGAAAACATTTAAACTAGAGAATGTGTTTGTGTAGAAGTCTTGGAGAAAAGTAAATGAAAGTGAAGTAAAAAGTGTTCGCGCGTCTGCATGCGTGTGTGTGCTTGTGTGCGTTTTCTCCGCGTGAGACCCACATCTCAACGTCCCTGAGAAAATAGGAAAGAGAATTGCCGATAATGTCACTGTTTATTTAAGCGAAACGAACGCACGTAGTTGTAGACATCTGTGGTAAACGAGAGTTGGGTTAATAATTGCCAGCATTATGGGAACTTTGTGCTTGTGTTTGAGTGCGGTGTGTGTGACACTTAGACGAAAATTGGTGTGTAGTTAGAGATATATGTTTTCTAATAGTTGTATAAATTTGGTTTTAATTTATCTCTAACTATGTGTAAATTGTGTTTTTTCCACTTCAGTTACATCAAACTTAGAAAGATTATGAAAAATTGGAAAAACTCTGGAGTCGAGATATTAGAGCGATTTTAATAAATTTTGATGATTGGTTATTTGGTTAAATTTTGTGAAGTGGGTCATGTTGAAAGATTTTCGACACCCCCCTCATAGCTAGCTAGCTAGCTAGCTAGATAGATAGATATGAACAGAGTAAGATAGATAGATAGATAGATAGATAGATAGATAGATAGATAGATAGATAGATAATGAACAGAGTGAGATTGATAGATATGAACAGAATGATACACATATAAACAGAGTGAGATCGATACTGTATAATGATATACTAAATTTAGTATATAGTATTTTTGTATAAGTTGTTTTATATACATACAGAAACATACAATTATTATTAAATGCGAATTATATTAATGTATCTCTGTAAATTATATAAAATAATGCATATTAATAATATATTATAGATGTATAACACATATATATATAAATTGAAATAAATTCTGTACATTAGGTTGGATTAATAAATCTATAGTCTGACATAGTTATTAGCTCAATTGTGATCTGAAATTTCCACTGTATATTATTCGACCCATTTACCATTGAATTAAGTGCATTGGAGATAATATTGAAAAGAATTCATTGTGGAAAATAAATGTTTTTTTTTTAAATTATTATTAGACTACAGCCTTATTGATGTACCTACGTATGCACTGCATCCAATTGTATGCAACTCTGTGTGTGTTCGAATTATATAAATTAAATTTTGATTTCTTTTTTCACAGGAATCAACGTAGGTGGATCAGGGGTGCAGACTTTACGTTTCCGACCGGCCCTTATTTTAGAGAAGAAACACGTCGACATTTTTATGGACGTCTTTTATTCAATTTTAAACGATATGCATTATTAGCAGCACCGTCACTGACTGATACATGTAAAATATAACTGCCACCAACTCACCTAGAAATGTCGAATGATTACAATACAAAAAAATATATATTTTTAGTCTGATGGCTTTGTCCTGTTAGTTAAAAGAATAGTCGCGTCTTTATTTTTCCTATCTGTATTTTCAGGCGACTAGCATTGGAATTATCATCATTGGATGGCAATAGACAAGTTGGGAGTATCGAAGCAACACTACCGAGATACCTCGGTGCGGTTGATCGAAGTCCCTCACTGTGTTTTGTGGTGTCTTTATTTAGATGTTATTTTTTTAATTTTAATAATCAACAAAATATTGTAAATATTGCTGAAAATATAAACAAAATTAAAATTAATTAAATTAAAAATAATTTTTAATTTAAATTTGAACTTACAAAAATTAAAATTAATTAAATTATTATATATCATTATATAAATTATTATTAATTTTAAGTTAAATTTAAAATGAAATTAAAAATTGATTTTGATTCAATTAATTTAATTCAATTTTAATTTAATTAATTTTTTTATTTAATTATAATTTAATTAATTCTATTTGATTTTTAATTTATTTTAATTTTTGTTTACATTTTCGACAACATTTAAATTTTAATTAAATTTAATGAAATTAATTTAATTAAATTTAAAAAAAGTCAGCTTATTATATTGTTTTACTGCACGATACATCTAAAGTAAGTTGTTATAACTTGATATTTTTCATTCAATTTTGATAAAACGGTTTAAATTATAATAATGGTTTCTTTGTGGAAAATATATAATCTTCAGGCGAAACAAGTAAAAAAATAATCTTTATTATCTCTAAAATTATTTCTAATTCTGAAAATGTGCCAAAAATTCAATTCGTCTGACATAAACGAATTCAAATCATGTAATTCTGATATAAAAATTGTCGAAAGGAGATCTTGAACCCATTTTCTTTCATCTCTTTTTATTCTGCTTATTATCACCTCAGTCATTTTCAATACTACGTGCTAACTTAGACATGAAATTATTATTTTCTTCCTCAAAGTATAAAAATATAAGCATTTTAATATTACAAACTCAACCCTCCACAAAGAAAGATATGTTAAGAAAGAAGGACAGAAAGAAAAACAAAACATTCCATTCATAAAAAAATTCAGTTAAACAGCAAGTGAGTAAAATCTAATTTGACGCACTAACGAAATACATTATTCCAAAATCTTCTCTCCGTAAAGAAAGAGATAAGTGTATAAGAAAGAAAGAAAGAAAGAAAGAAAGAAAGAAAGAAAGAAAGGCAGACAGAGTGAAAGAAAGAAAAAACTATATAAGAAAAGAAAGAAAAAAGACGATAACATCAAACAAAAATATTCCATTCATAACTCAAACAGTTAAACAAGGGTGGAGAAAATCTAATTTGAAGCGCATTCGTGCGACGTTTGAACTTTTAAAACAATTTGAAATCCTTCATAGTTTTCAAAATGAGTGCAAGCGATAATAATATATTTATCATTTATTTTTATTTTTAATATTTAGATTTCAATAAGGTGTTTACTAATTTTTGAATATAAACTTTAAATATCTGCATCAATTTTCATTTTTAAGTACATGACAATCAAAATGTTTCAGACATCTTTGTCTTATTTACGACAGTTTTTTCGTCTGATGTTAACTCCCCAAAGGTTTATGAATTCGGCTTGGCATCGTTTTCAGGAACTCAACTTCTCGAGTGTGAATATGATAACGAAGTACATCAATCAACCAGCTGTTCACAATAAATGGATGTATAAAAGTAAAATTATTTGTAAAACTATAATCGAATAAAAATATATGAATTTAAATTATTGTTTGTTTTGTGTATCTGTAGGGATGCAAAAGTTGATTATCTCCCTTTGATCGAGATGATGTCACGTGAGTTGCGTAACGGCCGTTTAGTGACGTCACTTTATAGAGTGACGAAAGTGGTCAGTCCTTCAGGTGTCAAACCGAGCAGAGTCAAATCGATTTAGCCTCCATCTGCCTTTCACAGCCAGCTTCTACGCGATAAAGCTTACACGCGCATGGCATCGTTTCCCTTTAGGAATATATCTTCCCCAGAAATAGAAAGAAACTATATCCAGCTCTCAGCAAAAACCCATGACTCTCTGTTTCCTGTTTACGGAATAATGACCTCGCAAGTGATAGATAAACCCGGGTCGCTTTAATCTGGAATTCAAAATATGGCTTCTCCAAAAACACAAAAGAATCCACCGCAGTTCCACACTTCCGATTGGAAATTATATCAAGTAAGGTCCTATTTATCCCATTTCACTCTGCTTGTTGTTGCATAGTTATAGTTTCTCTGCTTGGGACCAATGTAAACGTATATACAATTACTGTGTATGACTTAACGGTATAAAAGTTTCTGAAAATAAAGCAGGTTTGTAATCCCTTTTCTTTCAGCTATTCCGTTCATAAAATAAAGTGTTATTATACCATTGATATAATAATGCTTATAATGGGAGAAATAAAAACCGGAGAATATGCCTTTCTTCCATAGTACACGTCCATAGATCGTGTTTTCTGAATTTGTTTCGATAGAATAATAATTATGTGAACTAGTTTTAATCTGTGAAAATTTCATAGTTTTCCTATTTTGATATTCTGATGAATCTTAATTCTTAAATTAATAACTGAATAAGGTCATGGCAAGTTCTACGGCAATAAAATATTCGTAGAAGTTCTCCTATAGGACCGTTAAATATTTAAGCTTATCAACTTTAACAAATTATTGCAATAACAATCATAAATATGAATGTTGGTCGTAATTTTAAGAAGTGGGTACAAATGAAAAGATTTGAAATTTAAGAAAAGTTTTTCCATTTTTACTGAAACAGCCGTTAAAACACTTCTATCTTTCTTTCTTTCATTTTCTCACTGAAACCAAGTAGTGTCTTTTTCCCTCTTTCAACGCGATCAAAACTGAATAGTCCATTATTTATGAGATATTGGAAGGAGACGTTACACACTTCTATCTTTTCTTTCTTACCTTCATTTTTTTTTCAATGAATCCAAGTAGTGTCTTTTCTCCTCTTTCCACACGATAAAAACGGTCCATTATTTATGAGGTATTGATAGGGCGTAACGGTCGTGAGAACTAATGAAGGGATGGACAAGTACAATTATAATAGAATGATTGAAAATACTGCGGATATTTTTTTTTAAATTGTCAGCTTTGCTTCATGACCAGCCATGAAGAAACCAATAGGAAAAAGAGTTCGCTATTAGTGACTATTTCAAAACAGAGAGATTCCTTTGTTCCTTTAAATTGATATTTTGATAGCTGAAAAATTTGTTAGTTATTTACCAAAATTAATTTTAGTTCAGTACCAAAATCGGACGGCAGTATACAAGGAGGATTAAACTGAGTTACACGGTCAAAATTGTCAGCGAAACGAACTGGTTTGCAAATTACCTTGAGCTCTCTTTTCCTAATTCTGATTATAAGCGTTCTATCTCTTGAATTTTCCTTTAAGGTTTCCTCGTTCTTTGCTCGCTCCGTCCATGAAATTCTCAGTATCCTTCTGTAGAACCACATTTGCCTCCAGTTTTCTCCTCATCTGTAAGGAAACTGTCCAGTATTCACTGCCATATAAGACAGTGGACACTCTTTTCTTTTTTTCAGCAGCTTGCTTCTTTTGCTAGTCTAATGCGTGTTCTGATTCAAGTGTCGTATTTTCCATTCACTGTTAAAATACTTCTCAGATATTTAAACTTCTGTATTTGCTTGTTTGTTTTGTGTATCTGTAGGGATACAAAAGTTGATTATCTCCCTTTGATCGAGATGATGTCACGTGTTGACATCTCCAATTTGTAACTAGCATCTTGGGTTTTTTTTTATCTTGCTGATAACCATAATTTCTGCCTGCTTGTAGTTGACAGTGTTATAATAAGGTTTTGGTTACGAAAGGAAAGTAATAAAGAGGTTTGTGTTTTTGAACAACGGGTATTTGTTTAATATATAAGGTGTCTTACAGAGTTGTTTAATATATAAGGTGTCTTACAGGAAAATTGGTGAAATATCGATTTCGGTTACTGATTGCCAGAATGGTGATTAGGTGTAAGGGTAGCGTCGGGAATTGACCGATTTCTTGGGTTGGCTTGACCGAGGTCACCGGATACAGTCGATGGTTGGTTCTGACGCACGTGTTGGTCGATCGAGGTCACGGTCGTGAGTCGATACATGGTAAGGTGCGTTGGTTGCTGAGGTGATGAGGGATTGGTGTAGCTGGTAGGGCTATGGTAGTTCGAGTGAGTTGCATGCTTCCGGAGTCGGAGTCGCTTGATTGCGGAGTCATTTGTTTGCGAAGTCGGAGTCGCTGGTATGCGGAGTCTTGTTTGCCGAGGTGACGGCGTTGGCGACGACGAATGCTTGTAGCTGGGTGGTGTTGACGTTGAAATGATATTCAGCTAGTTTAGTCAAGTCTGGGAGCGGTAACAATTGAGTTAATAGGGGCGGTTATGGCGGCAGCAGCAACAGCAGCAGCGACGCCCTGCCTATCGGTCGATGGCCTGACGGCCCGGAACGGCTTAAGGTCATTATGGGTAGCTTGCTTTTAAGCAGATCTGGCTGTTCCCAGGGTCGTCATCTTTACTGGCGGATACGTTTACGATTGGTCAGTGACGCTTTCATTGCGGGAGCTCGCTTCATGGACCGGATGCGATGTTCGAAGCCTATGCGCAGAAAATGACTTTTTTATGCAGAATTAAACATAAAGAGATTTAATTGCATCGAAGTGTAACAATAGTTAGTCCTTTTTTAAACTTAAAATAAAAGGGAAGCTTAATTTACATAGAAAATATATTACTTGAGACGTTATTATAGTAGCCGTTTCGTATTTTTATTTATTAAACAGTGTGTATATCCGAGTAACACCAAACCTCTGTTGGGAACAAACAGAAAACGATTAGAGTGTAAACGCAAAATCGACAGAGGAGTAAGACAAGGATGTGTTTTCTCATTGAATCTATTTAACCTATACAGCGAGACGATCCTAAGAAAACTAGAAATCCTACCAGGATTTATTATCTTAATAGCATAAGATACGCGGATATGCTACTATATATAGTGGGCTCATAAAGAAAACTGAAAAAAAAATCCTCAATGTAGTATTGACAAGCATGGCTGATACTGAACTTCAGAAGAGCAACTCATTGCGCCTTCTTGGTCTCACGTTTTCCACTGATATGAAGTGGGAGAATTATATTGAATTAATTCTGAGGTCTGCTGCTAGAAAAGTTAGTTATGTTGTGCTAGATAATTTTTCTCGCTAGAGTCCACCTTAGGCATTTATAAATCTACCATTCGTCTGTAGACTAAACATTGCTACCGTATCTGTACTGGCGTTCCTGCTATATATCTCGAGAAGAAGGGCATATAATGTTATTGGCACCTCAACTTCAGTCACTTTCCCACCATTGTAATGTGGCTTCGCTCTGTCTTTTCTCTGAATTTTCTCATGACAATTTTTTCTAATGATCTCTCCTTGGTACATCAACCATATGAATTGAAGCGCACTACTAGATTGGCAACTAGGTCTCATCGTTTTAGTGATGAATTAGCAGATTTAACCGTAACTTCTATTCTAATACTTTTTCTCACCTGTGAAACTCTCTTCCAGTTTATTACTTCACTGTCACCTGCGAACTTCAAAAATTTAAGTGCGACATCAATCACCACCTTCTATCTTCTTGAATCCTGTTCTTTTATTGACCTTTCTCCTCACTAAAGTCTTCTAATTCTTTTTAACTCCCAGTAACCCCTTGTGTCTTAGTGGCATTCTTGTCTTGCTTGAGGTGAAATGATTAAAAAGAAGAAGAAAGATTATTAACTGCAAGAAGACAGACTGTAAGATCGTCAGCAAAACAGAAACTCCAAGGAGAGTTACGAATTGTGAAAATTAAGCAGCTACAGAAATTTAACTGAGTAGTGTAGTAACATATGACTCATAAATCTGAAGGTGCATTTAAGGAATGAAAGATGTTTTTACAGAAACTAAGCAAAGTATTAAGACAAAGAAAATATTGTAGCATACCTACGGATGATAATGGGTATGTCCCCATTAGCATAAATACAGTAGTAAATACTATATGTTGGTCGGCAGTTGGAGATTCGTCTCCAGCTGTGCTGGTCAAACTCTCTGACTCCGGGCAGAGAGGATCTCCAGACGAGGCTATGTCGAAGGGCAGGGTCTTATCTCGGGAAACAGCTACTCGACCCCATTTTATACGGGGTCTACGGGGAATTTTAGGCCGAGCCTACGTGCTCGGATACCCCACATTAAATTCGGCCTTGTGCCATATCTGACCGCGTGGGGCGGTTAGTAGATATCCTGCTGCTGGAGATTCGTCTACAGCTGTGCTGGTCAAACTCTCTGCATCCGGGCAGAGAGGATCCCCAACGAAGCTATGTCGAAGAGCAGAGTCTCGTCGTGGAAACAGGTACCCGACCCCGTTTTATTCAGGGGTCTACGGAGATTTTGACCGAGCCTACGGGCTCGGATACCCCACATTAAATTCGGCCTTGTGCCATATCTGACCGTGTGGGGCGGTTAGTAGATATCCTGCTGCTGGAGATTCGTCTACAGCTGTGCTGGTCAAACTCTCTGCATCCGGGCAGAGAGGATCCCCAGACGAAGCTATGTCGAAGAGCAGAGTCTCGTCTTGGGAAACAGGTACTCGACCCCGTTTTATTCGGGGTCTACGGGGAATTTTTGACCGAGCCTACAGGCTCGGATACCCCACATTAAATTCGGCCTTGTGTTACATCTGACCGCGTGGGACGGTTGGTAGATATCCTGCAGTTGGAGATTCATTGTGGAATTCACTTGACTCACTTCTAGCAGTTGACTACTTCTTCTACGCGACGCTGGCGAATCTTATATGTGCTGTTCGTGTCCTAAGTATTATAGTTCATTACCAACCTTCGTTTGATTATCCTATTCAGTAACCTTCTCTAGGGTACAACAGAAAATATCTTTAGAAAGAAAGGAAAAAATGTTAAACTGCTATGTAATACCTCATCTCCTGTATGACAATTGCCCCCATTACAACTTGGGGAGGGGAATAAATACTAATAAAACTAATTTGGGTTTTATTTTCATGTTTTATCTGTTATCCAAAAAGAATTATCCAATAATAAATGCACAATAAGAATTATCCAATAATAGCATTTATATTTTTATAACACTATAATTATCGCACTGAAATTGCGAATTGTGGGCTATACACAAATACAATAATTACTAATTACATAATTGATAACTGTCTGGTAAAACTAATGTTTATAAAAAAAAAGAATAAATAATTACAATAATCAATTCTTACATTTCATATTTGGTGATGCAATATTTAAAGTTTTACCTGAGCGGTTTTAGCAACTGTATACTATTCATTCCACGACTTCAAAAAGAATTATTCCTTGAGTTTACGCTCTGCTACCAAACAAACAAGCAACTTATCAAAACCTTCAACAACTTCTCACTATCAACCCTATGCTCAATCCAAAGACCTCCCTGATCGACTATGAACAAGCTGCGAGGAGCAAAACTTTAAAAAATTGGCCTTCCCATTGCCCGAGGATAGTTGTCCTATGGAGAACATTGTCCATGGTGGGGGTCACTTATACAGGAGATAGTTGTCCTATAGTCGAGAATACTGTACAATTTTCTCACCGATGAAGGAGTGACTTGAAGCAACAGATATGTGTTTCTACTGATGAAGGTGAAGACTAAAATAGACTGAACACGTTAGCATCGAGGAAGCTTTATGGAAAATAGTAACAACAAAGAAATTATACTTAGAATACTTAGAAGAAAGAGACAGAAGAAATTTCAGAGACATATAATGAGAAAATTCTGGAAAATCTAGCAGTCATAGGGCATACTGAAGATAAAGAGCTGGGTTGATACAGCGAGCGACCTACTTAATGACTTTGTGTGAATGGATGATAGAACAGGGACAAAGAGTGGTGGTAAAGGCAAGAAATGACTTAGAACAATAAAGGTAGGAAGCTGTGGAGAGCTATGATCACACACGTTTTGAAAACGTTGAGAAGCCCTCTCTCAGCTTTTCATCTCTATTCTAGTTCGAGTTGGCGTGAAGAAAGACTGGGAAATATCCATTTAATGTTCATAAGAAAACAAAAAGAGTTAATTAACGCCACGGTAAGAAATGAACACTCGAACTATGTTTCCAGTACATATATTTTTTTTAATTTCTTTTTTTTTTCCCCGTCTGGGTGGGTAGGTAGGTAACACTTCTGCCATTTCCGTCCCGTTATACTAGGAGATCAACTTTTCCCTTCAACCAGTAAAAACTCTGACACTCTCCTACCATCCATCCACCTATTTCTGTATTAAAACGCGCGATTGGCAACTTACTCTTGACGGATGGTCCAGAACTAACCTCAGTCTCAACTGTGACTGTTTATGTAAGTCCGCAAACGGAAATTTGTAACTTCCGATTAAGTAACACTTAACCCCAAAAGCTTTCATGTATACTGCTGAAATCTTGATTCAGTAGATGATACACGCTTAGGCGATCATGTATCTTTCGATAAATGACTAACGAAGCAGATTTTTTCCCGCAGTAGGTTGCCAGTAGGTATGCGGTAGACCAGTTACTATCCAAGGCTATAGAACCCGCTAGCTGGGTAAATAGCAGGACTTCTAGAAGATGATGATTCATACCTTTCCCAAGGGTATTAGCACGTAAGTGAATGTAATGAATTCGACTGAAATTCGAACTCGGCTCTCCGATTACTCAATCCGAGTCGCTATCCATTACTCCACCGTAAACGTTTTTGCATTGATAAAGGGGTTTGCTATTTGCACTTTTAAGGAGGTATATGGTAGTACACTCATCTAGAAAAAAAAATGACAACTCATCGTATATGTCATCAATCTTACTCCAATAAGTAATGTACACTTTAATCTAGAAGTAGAGCAGTAAACACGCAAAGTAAAAAAAACAAAAACAAAAAACAAACAAGGTTCAGTTTTAAACAAAGAATATTTTTACAAACTTCCGGTCCATGGGCATCTCTATGTCGACGTATATATTAACGTCGGTGAGATGTTTTTGTTGTTACTGTTATGCTGTTAGAACGAAAAAGAAATTTAATTAAAAAAAGAGGATAAATTATAAATTTAAAATAATTTATTTATCCACTCAACAAGAAAACAAGGCTGTTATAAAGCATAAAACAGAGGAATATATTTTGCCACGTTCAGAACTGACACAAAATATCCCTGCAAAGAATGGTCATTTCGCTAGGCAAAAATCTTTTGTCGTATTGTAACTAGGTCCTTTCAAAGATTTGTTAACAAATGAGCATATATGATAAAAAAATGCCCCTAACTTAATAAAAACAAAGTTTTATCGTCAAAATCTTTATGCTTTTATTAAGAGTAAAGATCAAATGGTTTTTTTATGTAAAATTATTTTTTAAAATCCTTTTTAGAACCTTCCAAATTTCGCTTAAAAATCTTGTTTCTACATTGTCAACCTTGTACCATAAATTACTATGGGAAATTCTAGCGTCTTTTTGTGGTGCAAAACACACTGTTTTGGAAGTTCTTGTAAAAATCAGATAATCGTCGGATTTTAATGGAACTATTTTTGGTGAAACAGGACCCACAATTTCCGAAAATCTGCTCTGAATCGTAAATTTAAAAAATGCAATAGAACTAAAACATTATTTAATTATAAAAACTTTTACTTGCTTTTATGTATAAAATATATTATGGACATTATCGTCTTACGAAAAAAAACTGTTTTCGATGAATGATAAATTTTTACAAGAATTTTTTTTAATTTTTAAAAATTTTAATTAGAATAATTTATAAATTTATTAATTTTTAGCTGTCAAGTGATATTGTTATTAAATTAAGACTGTATCTAGTAATCATAAATGGAAAAAGCTCACTACAATTCAACGACCCCCAATATTTTAAAAAGAATCTTGAATTTATTTTATGCATATAAACGTGTCGATTTTTGTAAATGCGCATGTCCAAATGCGACATTACCAGAAAATAAGAGAAGTAACTGTAGTATAGTTAAAATTTATTGGTTATTTTCTAACATTTCCTTAACAAGCTTCTTCGTAAATTACACTATAAAGACAAAGTAATTACAATTCAATAACAAATTAGATTGCTTAGAATATTTTCTTAGATTTTTAGATTACTAGGTAGGCAAAAAAAATTATATAAAAAAGTCATTCGCGTTATATTCCTTAAGTAATTATTACAGTTATGTCTTTCTTAGAAAAAAAATTTCCAAACTTAAGCCTATCGAGAGAGTTGTCAACACCCTATAAGAATACAACCCTTCATGTTAAAATATCCTTTTCTGTGATATTTTAAACTAATACTAAGTAATATTTATATTAAATCAGATTAATTAAACTTGTCCCTTCTAAACTTTACAATAAATGTCTTGTTGCTTCTTGCTTTCCTTTCTTGCTTCTTGGAAATCCTCTTCTGTGGTTCCAGTCTTTAATAACTCAGGTGAACCATTTGACCCTATTGACCTATTAGCATTTTACCTCTTTTTGGCAAAGTTGGTTGGTTGATTTTGTTTAGCGGCATATCAACACCTCTATGGGTTATTTAACGGTGAAATCTAAATATTTTGAACGCAATTGTATGCTTTAAACTACAGATAAAATTTGTTGTTGGTCATTTTGCGATAAAATATATTGTTAGCAATTCTGTCTAATATAAAATGTATAGGTCATTTTGCTTTAAAAATGTATTGTTAATTTTACTATAAATATGTATTGCTGGTAATTCTTTTTATATAAAAATGTATTGCTGTTTTTTTCCCTTAAATATGTATTTTTATACTTTCATAGTGTTTTGTTTTTGTTTGGGAGTTCACTATTTGCTGATAACTGGAACCCTAACAGTTGCTACCACCTCAGGTCAAGGCGGGCCTGAGAAGAACACCAATTAAGAGATGGTTCCATGCTCCTCAAAACCTCCAATATCAGATCAGAGTCCTTGCTACCGTGTGTAGTTTATCGTCATATCCAGGACTATTTTGGCAAAGTACTAGAGGTTCTAATTAACTCTGAGTCAGTTAAGCGTCTTACCTCGTAGTGCCTTCTTTCAGATAAGCAATATGGCTTTCGTTTCTCTAGTTCAACTGCTGATGTTTTAACAATTATTTCTGAGTGTATCAAACTTTAGGTAAGAATGGACAAGCTCTGACTGTTGCTTTATCTCGAAGGCTTTTGACAGGGTTGTGCTTACTAATCTTCTTCACAAGATGAAAGGTTATGGTATCTCTGGATGAATTTTTAAACTGATTCCGTCTTTCTATCAAATAGCAAAATGAAAGTTATCTTGAATGACTACTCTTCTAGATCTTTTTGCATTAATATAGGTGTTCCTTAGGGATCTATCCTTGGATCTACGTTGTTCCTAATTTTCATAAATGATTTTCCTGATGTCATCAGTTCTCCTTATCTATGCCGAGTATAAAACTGTTTGCTCCTGTCTGATCGGTTCGATAAGATTAAATTGGCAGCTGATCAAAAAAGTGATCAACAAATTGTTGTTAAATGGACCAAAACGAATCTGCTCTCTTTTTAATCGTCTGAGAGAACCCTTTTTACCTTTCATCAGCATAGCTAATGCTAACCTCCAGGAGAGGGCCTCATTGCACCTGCTCGAGCTAACATTTTTGTTGACATGAAGTAGAAAGAGTATATTGAACTATTTGCTAAGTCTGTAGCCAGGAAAGTTAACTCACTGTGTCGAGCTAAATAATTTTTATCATCAAAGTTTATCTTACATATTTATAAATCTATCTTTCGTCTTTGCTTTGAACATTGCTGTTACATCTGGTCTGGTGCTCCTGCTATTTATTTAGAGATGCTTGATAAAATCCAAAGAAGAACCTGCATCGTTAATTGTCCTGACCTGGCATTTTTCTTATATTCTCTAATACCCTTCCCCTTGCTTATTAGTGGCTTTATTGCCTTGTTTGGGGTGGAATTGTTTAAAAAATACAGTAAAGTATTTTGCTTATTGGAAATATTAAACTGAATCTATTAGTTTGAAATTAAAACTAAAATAAAAATTAAAAGGTTAAAGAATTTTTTAGTTTGGTTTCGGTCAAGGGGAGATAACTTTTTGTCTCTCGACAACAATAATGGAAAAAAAAAATAAATAAAAAGAATTAAAAGTATATAAAATCATCAATTATATGAGAACATTTTTTATTATTATTCTCGTTGTTAAAAAAATATTTGAAAGATAGGAGAGCACGAAATTGACTATTCTGAACCAATAGTAAAAAAAAAAAAAAAAACGAAAACGTTACAACTCGAAACGTAATTTCGTTTTGTTTAGTTTAGTTTACGTTTACACTACAAAACGAAAACGTTACGACTCGAAATGCTTTTCCTACAAATTTGAAAATACGTCCTCGTCTATAAAAATGCTAAGTTACATACTTTACAATCAATAAATAAGAAAAGGATAAAAGAATAAAATATAATTCCACTTTTAAATCTATAATTATTTCCTTTGTCCACTGACGTTCAACACTGATTACGCAACATCACTAGATATTATACTAAGGGAGATAATGCGAATAGAAAATTCAAGGGAGGTTATTCCTATTATTAGCTGTATTAGTTGTTACCCATGACGGACTGTTTAGATTTGAGTTTTTATTTAGATTAAATTTAATTTTTCCTTTCATATTTTATATTGATTTATTTGTCATTATTGGCCCTTGTCAGTGCTGACTATAATGATAACAGCTTTTTTAAAGCTATTAATGCGTGGGTGTTAGTGATGGGAATATATTCTTTTACATTTTTTCTCTGTCAATCATTTGTAATAAGTATATAGGAAGAAGTGGATTCATGCCTTTCCTGCATCAGAAGGATATGATAAAAGTGTTTTTAGATTCAAGATCTGTTATTATTTTTGTTAATCCTTTGTCTCTTCAAGCCCAGTTCCTTACCCAATAGTCACTTGTATGCTGAGCAATGAATAAGAATAACCAACCTTGTTTTTTGAATGGTGGTGACTTTATAGTGCTTTTACTAAGCCTAGCTTATATTTACAACAAGGTTGCAAATATAGAGTGCTCAGTGAGGATTGACATCATTATTCAGTCATAACTTATCTAGTAAGACAAGCTTGCTAACCATTATACCACATGAAAGTGCCCATGGTGACTCTATATTTAGCCAATGTGGCACCCTCTAGTGACTTTAATATTTCTAGGTTCAAGGACGATCACTTAACAATTTTATTATTATTTACTTTATTTACATTCAGACTATTGTCCTCATCTTTATTGTTGTTATCATGTGATAAAAACAACAAAGATGAGGACAATAGACCGAATATAAACAGAGTAAATAATGATAACACCTCATCTCGGAAATTCAGACATAAGTTTTATTATTTGTTTTATTTGATCTTATAGTTAACTTTTTTCAAAACATTCTGGGTTGGTAATTTTTGGATTTGAAAATATCTACAAGGAAGATGGGATCTCACTATTAAAAATTGACAAATTGTAAAATATGTTAAACCCTGATTTAATCAAATTTTGTTAGTAAAAAAAGAAAACAAAAGCAAGCAAAGCTGGTATAAAAAAATCTTAACTGAGTTTTAAAATGCAGACCATACTGTTAGCATAGTACCCATCAAAACTGAAAGGATTATTTCTGTATGAAGCTTTTGAAATTTTTAAGCCTTGTTAATTAGTACAAAACAAATTACAGTGCAGTTTACATCTGTAGCACCTGTCTATACTTCTGAGATGAGGTATTGTAATTATTTACACTATTTACATTGTTTGGACTGTTGTCCTTAAGGACACATGGCTCAGTGGATAAAAGTGTTGGTTGAATAGAAAAAAGTTGTGAGTTCAATACCTAGCTACAGAAGAGATGAACAAAATTGAAAGAGGTGTGGCATGAGTAACTAGAACAATCTACTCTGGTAGACGAATTAAAAGGTACAGTTCAAAATTCAAATCACCTGAATATACAACAGCCCAATAGATGTGTAAAAAAGTATGTACAGTGAAGAGTTGATAAAAAAAAATAAAACGAATGTACTTTCTGTTTGAATTTCTGGGATGAAGAGTTATCATTATTTACATGATGTACATGTGGACTATGGTCTCCATCTTTGTTGTTTTTATCACTTGATCGCATTCTGCCTGAATTTCTGAAATGAGGAGTTATCATTATTTACATTATTTACATGTGGACTATTGTCTTAACGTTTATTATTGGTATTATCACAATGTTCCGACCTCCAGCCTTCTTCAGAATCTGTTGGGGGTAGAATATCTGACTGATGCCAAATCAATCAGGTTTCGATCCCAGCTTGAAACAATCAGATGTCTATCCATGCTGATGAGCTGTGATACAGCAAAACAGTCTGTGGATGATCATATATATATATATATATATATATATATATATTTGGTTGGATAGATGTGAGTTTGTGACCCTGGGCTTCATGCTTTAGCGATTGTCAGACAAACTGATTAATTTTTTTTTTAAATTGGGTTTATGTAGATTGCGTGTATTGGTGTTATTGTGGAAGTGGTGGGGGAAACTTCGTTGTTTTGTCATCGTACTAATGCAAACATCGATGTATGCAGACACATATACATACTTGGTCATCCGTCAGGACTCATACATATATAAACATATGTGGGCAGTTTCGAATATGACATATGTATGTATACGGGTGGTGTTGTGTCTATACATACGCATTTGTATGTTGAAATTTAAAGATTGGAAGTGTGGCGGAAATGTCTCGTGAATGTATACATGTCATATTATTTATTTTTCCACTGAATAATATTTCCTTGCATGTATGTATATACGTGTGGTGGGGTTTGTGTAAAATTATGATAGGTAAAAATATTATTATTTATATTTATTTTTAAATTTTTGAAAAAAAATGGGGGTTTATTTGTTATATTTAAAGCTGGTTATTTGTTTGTTTTTGGTGACTGTGTATATGTAACAGGTAGAAATTTGTAATCCTTATTGGTTATTTTATATGGTGATGTTTAATATTTAATATGCTGGGTGAGAGGGTAGTTTAATTTAATAACGGATCTATATGATGTGATAGTAATGTTGCAAGGGATTGGAGACAATGATAATATAATTAGCTAATAGTTATTGTAAATTGGTAGAAATTGTAAATTGGTAGAAATGATTAGTAACGGTGGTGGGAGAATGATAAAACCATGAATGTAGTTATAGTGGTGGTAGCTTGAATTAAAAAGTGGTTGTTGGTGTTTTATTTTATTTTGTTATATGTATTAATTTATTTTGGTATAAATCCTGATAATAGGTATTCTGTGTAAAATTATGGTAGCTCTATCTCTGATATTGAGCGCTTTCTAATAAGTACCGCGCATATATAAATAATTATACATATTTATTTATAGTTATATACACTTTTTACATATATATATATATATATATATATATATATATATATATATATATAGGATTAATACAAATATAAAATTTGTCTCTTGGCAGATTGATACAGCACTCAGACTCAAGAGTTTTGCATACAAAGCTTTTCTTAATCATTCAGCATGCATATATATATATATATATATATATATATATATATATATATGAAGAAAAAATATACAGAAAAAACAAACAAAAATCCTAATATGCAATTATGCTGTTTGAATGTCAACATCAGACGTTTCGGTCTAATAGACCATCTTCAGGACATATTCATAAAACATATTAACATAGACCATATTCAATTCAACATGAAAAAGACGATGGACATAAAAGCAAGACCAATCCAAACAGATAACTGAAATCTTTTAGACCTGGCTTCTTTAATATTTCCCCTTTTCTAGCAAGATTAATGCTCGACAAACGTACATATAAGTTTTAGATCAAAATAAAATTCTTTTCGTTTTTCATTCAAAATACTCAAATTTTAGGAATACGTTTTCACAACATCGCCCACGTGACGACGACGTGATCATATTTAAATGGAATGCTGATCTTATAAAAGATTTCAGTTATCTGTTTGGATTGGTCTTGTTTTTATGTCCATCGTCTTTTTAGAATTTTTGTTTGTTTTTTCCGTATAGTTTTCTTCATACTGTCGGATCTATATCCATATATTTGCTTACATATATATATATATATATATATATATATATATATATATATATGGGCAGAAATATTTCATACACAATTTAAGACACCATCTTCCGTGGTGAAAAATACTTTATTTAATGAAAGATTATAACAAACAAATAAAGCACAATTATTTCAAAAGTTTATTTAGCATAATTTTTAAAAAAAATGAATGACCTCCCCAGTCATGTAGATTCAAGAGACAGTAGAAGGAAAAATATCATTGAAAATCTTTTTAATTTTTTTCAGCTGGTATATAAAAAAAAATAAATATGCCAATATTACAGACTGTAATTCCTTGTGCACAGGATTAAAAAAAAATTAAATGACACCATTTTAGACAGTTTCATATTTAGGATAGACATCTTTCAGAATTTTGAACATCTTAAAATTTTCACAAAAAAATTCAAACACTACCTTACTTTCATTAGAAAAGCAGAGAAAGAAGTTTGAAAATTGTTTTCTATATTGACCGATACTAATCAATGCCTAGACGATTTTTATGAAAAGGTAATATATAGTTTGAATTGGTATAATAAATGGAAACTGATTACTCAATATGACACACTCATAAATACAACAGAAATTCATTTCTCAAATAAAAAGCCACAGTTGATAATAAAAAATGGTCCTTCATTGATAGAATTAAGTGATATAATCAAATATTGTTCAACATTTGAAGAGAGAACCAAATCTCTTCTCTTTACTTATTGAATTCCCCTTGGGTGAGTTCTGTTCTATTTTTACTTAAATTACCTCACAGAAATTACTATACTTTAATGAGAACTAATTAGATAAACAGAAAATTTTAAGATTTTGGTTGCTATTAAATAAACTGTGCGATGGGTAAATTGTCGCAATCTTATCTTTTTAATTTCACATATGTGCATTGTTTGTTTTTGATTTTGTCA
The DNA here is from genome assembly GCA_903632075.3 of Acanthosepion pharaonis. Lineage (NCBI taxonomy): Eukaryota > Metazoa > Mollusca > Cephalopoda > Sepiida > Sepiidae > Acanthosepion > Acanthosepion pharaonis. Next base: position 1,567,462 of record CAHIKZ030000857.1, on the reverse strand, counting down.
ACTGCACACTATAGTAGGGTCAGTTGGGCATCATCTGTGAGAAAAAGAGTATCATGATGCAATTCACTCCACCAGAAATTTGGAAATGGCATACTGTACTGATTGGCATTTGCGCCAGAATCTCCAATGTGAACATTTCAGAATGTTTGGGTGTCAATCTGAGGACAGTGCAGCAGATCTGGAAAGAGTTGGATGAGTCTAATAGGGATTACAAAGGTATGTCAACTTGGAAAAACTCATTCTGATCATTCTGATAAGAAAAGAACTCCTGAATTTGTTGCGGAGGGCCTCAAATTGAACCTGGAGACCTACATCAAGTGCCTTGAGGAGATAGCACTGCCCTGGGTCAAGAGGGTGGCTGCTTAAAGATCCTATGTCTGGCAACAGGACTCTGCACCATGCCACACAAGGAGGAAAGCCCAGTCATGAGTGTCAGACAATTTCTACGACCACATCAGCTCTTACATCTGGCCATCTAACTCCACAGACTGCAATGCCCTTGATTATTATATGTGGAGTGTAGTTGAGCGAGACCAACAAAACTCTTTGTGACACTAAAGATAAACTGAAGGCAAGGGTTATGGCAGCATTCACCAACTTGAACAAGGAGACCATCCAGAAGAGTTGCAGGAGATTCCAAAGTTGTCTGGAAGCCAAAGTTGAAGCCAATGGCAATTATATTGAATAAATTTACTCTTTAGTATTTAAAAATATTTTTGCGTAATTTTGATAAATATATCTGTTAAAATGAAATGCCAGTATAATTTTCATTTTTGAGTAATTTAGGCGACAATTTATCCATCACACCCATCACACCCTGTAGAAGCGTTGTTGGCAGGAAACATTTTTGTTCAACAAAATGGCATAGTCATCCAGAAAAATGGTAGCTTTAAAGAAATTGACTTTTAAAAACTATTTCTCAAAGACCAAACATGCACTGCTTTGTATAGGATGTATATGGCTCACTTATTGGAGAACTGTCAAATTTAGACATAAAACTACAAATGTGTTAGCATGTTTAGTGTGCTCCTTGATTTCTGGCTGAAAATACTGCTTTTAATGACTAGTAAAATTTTAGGGGAATCACTATTGATAGATAGATAGAGATGGATAATGATCATATCAAGATAGATAATGATCATGACAGATATATAGATAATGATCAGATTTAGATAGATATAAAATGATCAGATTTAGATAGATAATGACAAGATTTAGATATATAGATAATGTTCAGATTTAGATCCAGACAGATAATGATCAGATTTAGATAGATATAAGCAGATTTAGGCAAACTGGATGTTTATGTCTGATTAGGGACAACTTATGTAACTCATATCTACTTATGCATCCTGTGTATCAAATAAAACAACACAAAAAAGAAGAATTAAAAATCACTTTCAAAGAATTAAATACAATCTGTAGAGTTAAATAGCATATATAAAAAAAAGTTTGTTTAAGATTTTTATGACCATTATGGAGTTATAAAAATATAATTTTGCCATTTTTGAAAAATGTGTATCCATATATGAAACATGATAAAAAAAATTATGTTATAAATATTTTACTTGAAGTAAAAGAAATAATTTTGGACATTAATTTAAAAAGCAGTTAAGTCATCATGAATGAAAATAAAATGGGTCAAATTGAAAATTTATTTCATATTGTGTGTGTGTGTGTGATGTGTGCTGCAGCCCTTAAAATGCAAAAAGGGGAAAACAGAATAATGAACCATATCTGAAGATAAGTAAAATATTTACCAGTTGTAGTTTTGGCAATAGTAATAATAGTAAAATATATGACATATATATATTTGTCATAATACAAGAAAATAATAAGTAATCATATAAGTAAAATATCAGAACCAAAATATTTGTCAATCCTGATTTGTCCCAATAGAAATCAAGATTACATTAAGCCAACTAACCAATTCCCAAGAAGCATACTCTGCTTTTTCTTTCTCTCTTCTTCTCTGTCCACAACCATTTTCTCTTTTTGACATGGTCCCTTTTTTTAGAACCTCTATCAGAATTTTTTTCTTTTTTCTCTCTTTATCATTTTCTCTATCTTTCCACACAAGTTATATAAGTAAAAAAAAAAAAAGAAAGAAAGAAAAAAAAAGAGATACGAGTTTAGAAGTTGTAGCTCACATGATCAAAGGCAGTTGTTCTTAAAGTACTTGTCTTGGACATCAGTTAGCAAAGGACACTTCCCTGCATCACTGTTTAATTGGGAAGTCACTTTCAGTTCTTATAAAATCTACAGTGCCCAAGAGTTTCCTCTTTCAGACAATATTGACATGTACAAAATGACAGGAACAAAAAAATCATTTATAAATATATATTTTCAACAAGGCAAATGCAAGGATTTTATTTTGTAACAATTATTTATAGACAAAATTAAAAAATGTTAGTTTGTCAAAATTCGAAATGCTCATGAATATTCATAAGGTTAGCTGAAAAGTCGAAGTGACATAATTTAATCTAAATGAATAAACAGAAAAATTTTGTCTGTCCATTCATGTGTTTGAAACCCCTCTAACTCAGTCCACACTTGCTCTGCATAGACATATTATACATTTTATGGAAACTGGACAATCCCAGAACTGAAAATCTGCCCTTGATCTGGTGCTTGAAAATCCAGCATTGGGATTTGTGTCCAGATGAGGATGGAACAGTTAAAAATTCAAATTTTAAAATAACAAAAAAAAAAATATAGTGATTTTTAAAAGGTTTTAATTTACACTGAGTTTAAAGTTAATACAAAAACTTTGAGAATTTAAAAAATTTTATTTTAAATTCAGTTTAAAATATCTCCAAAATTTTGTAAATTGAGAAAATCAATTTTATTTCTTTAAAATGCCAAGGAATCAGAAGTAAAGTGAAAGGTGATTTGAGGTTTTGAAGTTCCACTTTATTTTTGGCCTAAATTGGACTTTCAGCTCAAATCTGACTTTTGGCCAGACTTGGAATTATAGCCTGAATCTGAGTTAAAGTGAGGTTTTGAAGTTTCATGGAGTAAACTGAGGAATTCAAAGTTATTTTTTCAAAGTTATCATTGTTGTTTTATAAACTGGACCAGAGGTCCCTTTAGTTTTGGGCCAAAGGCCTAATTAGCCCTCCACAAGAGCCAGCTTAAAAGTCCGCACTAAGTGTGGCTTTTAAGCTAGTGTCTAATAAATGAAAGTCTGTAAAAGATGTTTTCAAAATTTTTTTATTCAAATTAATACCTAAATTATTTAAGTTTGGAATTAATTTATCTGTTGTATATTTTAAATAACATGAATTTAACCATTTTCTTTTAGTTTTTTTTTTTAACATTTTTATAATCATTTTATGTTGACTTGGGAAAGTAGTAATTCTTTCAGGAATGGAGATATAACTTACCTGGAGTTTTTAAGTAACCTGATGAATATTCATGAGTGTTTTACTCTTGTCTATAAATACTTGTTACAAAATAAAATCCTTGCATTTGTCTCAAAGGATGAAATATGTTGGCTAAGATAAGGTTTCCTTTTGTCCTTATTCCTAGTCCTTTTACATATATTTTTAAGTGTTTCACCCCAAGCAATCTATAAAGCCAGCTTATAGCCACATCATACTGAAACACCCGTTCACTGAAGTTAAGCAATGGTGAGCCAGGTGGTGTAATGGATAATGGTTCGGAATTGTTAATCAGAGAGCTGAGTTCCAATTCCAATTGGGTTCATTATATTCACTTATGCACAAATACTCTTGGGAAAGGTATTAATCCACCTCTTCTCCCACTTTAGTGATAGGTTAATTAGTAAGACTTGTATCATTAAACCATTATTATTGCCAAAAAAAAAAATTCTTACAATCTAAAAAATACTTTCTGGCTTTAAATAACCTACAAAGGATTGATAAGCCATAGAAAATGAATCAATCAATCAATAATAAGCAATAAAGACACTAAGATGCAAGGCGGGTATTTAGTATGAAAGAATATGAAAAAAGAAAAACTATTATTAAGGAGGGAAAGCAATAAAACAATTGGATTTTTGATGCTTGATATTGATCTTTAAAAATCTAAGTGCAAAGTTGAAAACTAATCAACATTTTATTCATAAGAATCACAAATGATTTTATATTTTCATGTCTACCTATTTCTTTTAGCAAATTTTGATAAACTTTATGATTTTTGATTAAACTTAAAATTTATCTACTACCGTCTAATATCATTATCTTTGTTGTTATTGTGATTGTTGGGTATTCCAGATTTATTCATCTGATGTCTATTGATTTGGATAACCTTCAGTGAATTTTGAACTGAATCTATTACTTAATCTCTGGAGTTAGGTTATTCTCATTCCACTCTAGGGATACCTTGTCTTGTTCTTTTCCAGTACTTCTCAGTTATTTCTAGCCCTATTTCCACATAGTTTGAGTTTCTACTGCCCAACTTAGAGATTGAACTCAAAATTACTAGGCCAAAAAATTCATGAACCAGTGCTTTCTCTGATACAATCCTAAAGCTAGTACTTGGAGCCTTAAAACTAAATGTTCTTATTGCCTCCATTGCTGCTGCAACCTTTATGTGAAGCTTGACTCCCTCTGCTGCTGCTGCTTCTCTTTATTACTGCTGCAGCTGAAACCCTGATGAAAAACAAGAGGAAATATCTCTAGACATGGATGGTAGAATGAGGACATTCCAAATAAAGGATTCAGTTTGAAATTCCCTGACGGTTATCCAGATTAACAGACATCAGAACAAGTGCTCTGCGAGAGCCATAAAAAAGACAAATTATCGCACAAAAATGTAACAGTTTCAAAAACCAGAAATTTTTAAAATTGAAAACCCTTTAACTAATCAATTTCTGTACTATCCTATACTACTACTTATCTCTTCCACTGAATCAGAGACTAAAATACTTTTGGCACTACCTGTCTCAGAGATTGAACTTATGATTACCAAGTAACTTGATTCTCTTAACCAATATTTTAATTCATAGGACAATTTGGTGGTGGAAACTTGAAACATTAAATGTAAAGTTACCTGTTTACCTCATCAACTAAACAATATTTTACACCACCTGAAGTGTAATTAATTCATTGTATTATTTTCTAAGCTTTATGATACATTTTTTTGTACTTTCTTTAATGCAGTGACTTTTTTGCTTACTATTACTTCATTTTATCCTCCTCCTAATCCTCTATTTCAAGCAGACTTGAATACCCTTAATCAATTTCTTTCATTCCACTCTCTTAAAGCGATACACTTTGTTGACCCACATGACAAGTGAATATGGTATGAAGTATTGAATTTACTCATCATGTTGTTTTTCAATTGCTTTTAATATGATTCAGTACTAGTGGTTGCAATTCTTACTAACCACCACAGTATTCAGCTAACTAGTATTAGTTGATCAAAGCCATTATAGTTGACTGTATCATTTATCATCCACCATTGAACACTGCATCTGAAGCCAATGTATCAGTCTATTTATGTTTGCCTATCTATGCAACTGAAGAGCTGCTGCCTGCTCTAAGTTTTCTTGTCATTGAGCTATGCCTTTCTAGGGGATTAAGGTTTGGTCTTGCTCCTACTCATTGACCTGTATGGTTAGGTTAGACCTGCCAGGAAATAAACTCCCATCAGCATAGCTCTCCAGGTTATAGCAGCACACAAGACACTCCTAGTGTATTGCTTTTAGTTTTTCTCCTAATTATCTGCTTGTGCACACTTTAGTAAAAGGTAAAATAAATTTCCACCAGCATAGCTCTTCAGGTTATAGGAGCACACAAGTCACTCCTAGTGTACTGCTTTTAGTTTTTTTTCCTTAATTATGCAAGCCACTCCATCACATCAAGGTACTTAATTATGACATTTTTTGATGATGGACCCCTATGAAACATCATCAGAAAATAAATGAGACAGAAAATGTTTTTTTAATAATTAATAATAATTAATTTAGAGTAAAAATACTAAGAACTAAGTTTAACAAATATCCAAATATTATTTTACTGTATAAACATCTTTATAAAACTACATATACACAAAATAATCTTTATAATAAATATTACATGATTTTTGGAAATTACACCTAAAGAAGGCTGGTTTTTATGCAGAGTGAGAATTATAGGTTTTACAAGTAGACATCATCTTGCAGTGTTACATCTTTTTAAAAATACACACATACCAAAAAAGGTAATCTTAGAAAAACTAAAATGTTATGGGACTTTTTAAAATTACACTGAGAAAGAGTTGGTTTTTTTTTTGTACATAGTGAGTAGTGTAGATTTTACAAGTAAACATATTGCACACAGAAAAAAGTAATCTTAAAAAAAATAAACGATTATATTTTAAAAAAGAAAGGCTGGGGTTTTGTACATAGTGAGTAGTATAGATTTTACAAGTAGAACATTCATTATTGAATTTTCTAAATACAGTATGACAGTGTTATGATATTTGGATTAACAAATATGAAGAACTTTCAGAAAATTCTGTGGAAAAGTATTGAAATCATTACTTTCTTTGATTCCAGTCACATAGAAAATTAAAGAAAAAAATGTGCCTCCATTTCACCAACAGGACAAATATGATTCTTTTGTAGATCAGCATCTACATAATGGTCAGTTAAAGTCAACCAATTCTTCTATAAGTTCTATATTTGCCTGTCTGGTATATTGAATAGGAAGTCAATACTGAAACCAAGTTGTACAATGAAGTTGGCATGAGTTATAATGAACAAGAGTATAAAAATTTCTTTGTAAAAAAACAAAAAACAAAAAAAACTCATTTTACAAATATAACTTGAAATTCCTTTATTTTTTTTGCAATCACTTAATATTTACAAAGTGACTAATAAATGTACTTGTAGGTTTTAGAAGCATACTAATGTACCAATGCAGCAGGCAGAGACTTGGTTAATTCCAAGATAAACACTTATAGACCAATCAGACCAATATCCTTATCAGATGAGCTACACAATTATTTATCCTAAATTAAATTCTAAATATAAAAAAGTTAAATAAAACTACAGAATTACAGAAATTCAAAATTTAAATTACATCTTAGATACATGTTTAATAAACCTGAATTATTAATAAAAAAAGTCTGAATAAATTGTTAAATACTATAAAAACTAAATACTATTTAAATATTATAAAATTTTTAAAATCTATTAAAATAGTAATAAATACTACAAAATTTCTTTTAAAAATATTGAAATAGTGATACTATAAAATAAAAAAAACTATTAAACTACTAGTAATACTATAAAAAAAAAACTATTAGAATAGTAATAAATACTATAAAACCTTTAAATATTATATTATATATACTACTATATTTAATATATAATACAATATAATTTAGTAAAATTATAAATGAATTATTAAAACTTAAATTTAAAGAAAGAATTGTAAATGAAAATATTTCAAGACAAATTGTAAATTTACTTAAAAAAAAGTTCTTAATATAAAAATATTTAAAAGACAACAAATGGAAGGATTTAAAAAAATTATTCAATAAAAATGATTTTATTTTATTGAGAGAGAAATTTGTGAATACTTAAAGTGACTGATTATAGCCAGTGTCTCCAAACTATGACCCACCCAACAAGATTGTGTTTCTTTGTAAACGTCATATTCCTCCTTTCTTTTGAATTATATCAGGCTGATTACAAAAAAATAAATAAATAAATTCCAGAAATAAATTATTCACTCATTTAAAAAAAAAAACAATTTTTAAAAATTTATTTTGTAAAAATGTGTAAAATATAAGAATCTGAAAAAGAAAATTTTGGAGGTTGATTGCTTATAGCAAGAAGATGAAAATCAAGAAACAGGAAAATCAAAGGACAAATTTAAAAAAAAAATAAAAAAGCAAGAGCGGGTTTGGAGTTGGAGAAGAAGAAAAAAAATAGAATGAGTGTGATAACCACTGGAATGCAGCAACAAAGCCTTTGGAATTTGTGCACACAAGAAGATTTTTGAATTTACTTTTAACTAATGTTCACCCTTTACAAGGCCCAAAGGCCACTCAAAGTAGATGGTTACTGAAGAAGGTTGTTGAGTGAATGGTAAGAGGTAACTGCACAGTTTATGAGGATATGTGGGAATAATGGTTAATGAATTATCGTATTGTATACTAGCAGCCATACCCAGCTGATCTATCAGAAAAAAAGTTAAATTAGAATGGAGCAAAAACATCATGTTTAGATATAATAGAGTCTGTCTTCTTCAATTACTTTAAAGTACTTTCATTGCAAAACATTTTGAATAAATATGCAGTTACTGATATAACAGAAGTAGTCTATATTTATTCAATCAAAGTTAGCTGAGGACATGAAGGGGTAAAACAGGCAACATGAAGACCCACTTCAGACCACAATTATTTTAGAGTTTTTGAAATTCAATTTGTCAGCGTGCTACCAGGGATGTAAAAGAGGATACATTTATAAAGCAATTGTTAATTTTGATGAAAATTGGTTGAAAGATCAACGAAAAATAAGAAAGAAACCAGTAAAAATCGCCATTTTTTGCTATTTATGTGGGTTTTCACTATATGGGCGGACTCAATTATCAAGTTAAATGACTGTTAAACAATCAACTTATTGTTGGTTATAATTCAGTGAAGCTTGTAATAGATTGCTTGAAAACCGAGGGAGTTTTTAGTTTAAAATTCGTGTTAAAATCGATTTTTCATTTTTTGCAGTTTTTCACTAAACATAGTGGTGTAGAAATAAAAATGTGGTATCACTGAACTTGGCATGATGTAAGTAACCTACATACTGATTTTGAATGAAATCGGAGGAAAAAAGTTGAATTTATCGACTTTTGAGCGGTTTTATCGATTATTGATTTCTTAAAAATTATCGATTTTTTGCACTAAGATCATATCTCTTGGACAACATATATGCCAAGTTTGGTCAAAATTGGTTGGATGGATCTTGAGTGAAAAGGTATCACACAGACACCCTGTTTTATTATATATATATATATATATATATATATATATATATATATATATATTTATTTATAGATAGATAGATAGATAGATAGATAGATAGATATATATATTCTTTATTACTTTAAACATTATATTTTAGTGGATACATGTGTTTAAATAGATGCTCAGTTTTATTTTTTTCCTTAAACTGTATGAATTACATCTACTAGCTTGTGCAAGAAAATGTACCTTCTGCTAGGATTTGAACCTGTATTACCCTTCATAGGGAAAATCACCATCTGATATGTTTTAAACCACTTATCCACAGAGAAGTTTATTGGACTGTGAAGCTTTCTGTGTTCTAAAGCATGTTAGATCAGACAGTTGTTTCCTTTACAAAGGGGGAGAAAGGTTCAAATGCTACTAGAGGGAATGTTCTCTTTTTTTTAGGTTAGTAGATATAATTTACTTTATTTAAAATAAACAAGGCATCTATTCAAATATGTGTATCTGCAAAAATATAATGTTTAAAGCAGGGTTTCCCAACTTGGATGATATTGCCCACCAATGAGTGATTTCAACTGTTGTGTGGGTGATGAGTAAATGAATAAAAAATGATGGGTGATTGGAAATTTTGGTTGGGGGATATAGAATTTTGAGTATTAAAAAGGTATTTCAATATATGCTACCTGAAAAAAAATATTTAAAGGAGATATGCAAAGAACCTGTATATAAAAAAAAAAAAAAAAAAAACAGGTGGTTAAGTAGAAATAACTGGGTCACATTCTTAGAGAAGATATGAATATCTTTGCAAACATGTATTTTGGTATTTTCTATAGTTTTGATAAAGGTCATTAATATTCAAATAGTTATTCTGTATTCAACAAAATTGCTAAATTTTTTATTAGTTGCTAATTGTGTATAATCTCTTTAATTTTCTAATTATGAACAAAAACTGTTTAATTATGTGACACTTGCAACCTTAAACCTGAACATAAAACTAAATTATATATATATATATATATATATATATATATATATATATATATATATATTTTCAATGGTCAAGTTTGCTTTTTAATATAATAGCAGCAGCTGCCACTGCATAAATCAGTGTTATTTGTCACCTTCCTTGAGTATTTTACTACATCATAAAGTCAGTTTATGAACCAGTAACAAACTTTTAACAAACAATTTAGGTATGCTTTTGAATATTTACTATACATGTGGGTGATGATGCCAAAAATTTGGGAACCCCTGGTTTAAAGCAATAAGAAAAATCCATTAATTCCTTAGAAATATTATATATATATATATATATATATATATATATATACACACACACACACATGCACATTTGAGTTCAAAATAGACAAGCCAGGATGATTATATTCTGGAGAAACACCCACCTAGAACATCCTTATTCCAACCTCCTTGGGTTTTTTTTTAAAGATTCACTAAATCCCTCCCAACTCACATGTTAATTTAACCTGAAATTATTCTAAGACAAAGTGTTTTATTACTGCTACAATCCATAGGACTTTTAAAAGATGCACAAAAATATTTATAGCAATGACAAAAGGCTACATTTAACAGAATTGGTTGAGAAATACAAATGAGTAAATGAAGGGAGAAATTCAAGTTAAAACAAAGTAAAATTTCCAACAAAGAAACACATACTAATAAAACTCAGATATTTCTAGGGTAGTTTGTGAATTTTATAACGATTTGAAAGATTGCACGAATAATGATCCTTGCTTCCATAATGCTCTTAAAGTTGCAACCCATGCTAACAATAATTCCCCATTGTTATGTGACTTAGGAACATGCTAAGAATGCACAGGAAATGGAGATAGATTTTCTCAAAATTGGGTAAAAGAAATATTTGGCTCGGATAATGGCTATATTGTGGTACATACAAGTTAAACTGAAATATTTACAATGTATCAGAGATTAAAAGCATTGAGATGAAAATTTCAGGACTGATCTTCCAAAGGATCATTGGTAATAATGATTAGCTGAGGATCTCTTAAAATAGACCATCAAACATTTGAGGTGCATAAATGTCAACTACATGCAAAGATAAGAACAAAAATAAAATAGATAATCAATGTTATGTAATTTTTGTTCATTTATTAAGGCAAATGAATGACAAAGTGGCAAAAAATCTGTGTAATGTTTCATCCTCTACAAAGACTTTTTGGTTTTTTTGGGGTTTTTTTTAAGCATTACGCCCCGAGCAAGGTGTGAAGCCACTAGGATGCAGGGGTTGCAGAAGATTTGGAGCGAGAGCAGATAGGCGTGATAGAAGAAAGAATGAGGAGAAGGATAGTGGGTAGATCAAGGTAACTGGAGGTGTCGATTGACATTACATTTGAATAGTTGGAGATTATAGCTCTCAGGGAAACAGTAACTGGAAAGGGTGTTCCACAGGCAAGAGATGCAAGGTATAAAGCTATTGGAGTAGAAGAGACGGCTACATTTAAAAATTTCTACAGTGTAAGAGTGGGATGCCAGCCTTGTAGGGCGCTTGAATTCATGGAGTCTGGGAACCAGTGAAAGCAGCTCATCGGAGCAATTACCATGAAAGTATTTGTAGAAAAGACAGAGAGAGGCGACGGCACGTTTGTGAGAGAGTGACTGTAGACGAGACGCCAGATCAGGGCCAATTATATTACATATCCGTCTCTGGATCTTGTCAAGAACTTCGAGGTAAACAGAAGGTGCCCCAGACCATATATGGCAGCAATACTCCATGCAAGGGCGAATGGTTGATTTGTATATTTGAAGTATTGATTCTGGGGAGAAAAATTTCCTGGCGTGGCACAGAGAGCCAACTTTCCTCACGGTGGAAGAAGCAATTGACTCAATGTTTGTGGATGGAATTATATGTATAGGAGTATGAGGGTGTATATGAAAAAGCAAGCATTGGTTATAATTATGCACCAACAGGAAAGGTTGAAAATATTGGATCATTGAAACTTTAATTTTGAGATTTAATGTTTTTTCTTTTTGGATGTGTCTGGGCATGTGGTCTAACCAAATTCATTCAGTTTTCTTATGCTTTTGTTTTTGCCACTTTTATTATTAAGTATCTCACACTGTGATAATAGAAGATCTGTGCAAAAATTTACTATGGATGATCTAGCAATCAAAGCACTTTCTATACATTTTCACCTTAGTAAATTGTTTTCTCCTTTAATTAAAGCATCATTTCTTTTTAAATTAAAATTTTGCTCAAACCCACTATGCACTGATTGTGTTGTTTTGCAAAAGATCTCTTGTTTTTATATAATCTTTTATTTTAATTACAAGTGAGTAGTGAGTTCAATTCTTACTAGGTGCTCCATACTTTCAGCCATGTGCCACATCAAAGCTACGCTTAGAAAAATCACTACATAGTCTTTTATTTAAATTCCTCAAGGTTTCTCATATACATTCCTCATGGCAATCATTATGGGTGACAAAGTAAATTCCTTCTTCATTTATTTGTTACTCGTAATTGTATTCAGTCAAACTTTGATGATCATCAATGCACACGGTGATTCAAAATCTTTCTAAGTAAAGTTGGATTACATTTGACAACAAAAAAAATATATTTCCTGTGGAAAATCTTTATCCTAAATTGAAAGCTGATAAAGTTTGAATTATTTTCTTTGGGTTTATGCTGATGATTATTTTATTTACTGCTTCTATATATTATGCAAATTCAGTTGCAATACAGTGTAGCAGTTTTTGTCCAGACATGCAGGCGTTAAAAACCCTATTAACAGCAGCTATATTTCTTATGTTTTGAGGCATGTATAAAAAATTGGGAGCATATGTAGCATGAGACTTGGGGTATATAGGTTCACCTATCACCCAGTTCACACTCCTCTCCGGTTTTTTGAACAGTAGATTTATTGCTCGTTTCCTATCCAAGATGGTGTTTCTGGTTCCTTCTAAAGTCTACTCCAACTCTACCTCTGCCTAGATGCTGAAATTTTATTTACTTTTTGTTTTTTCTCAATAATAGATAGGTTTGCCTATTGTCTGGTCCACATACCTCCCCAGTCTTTTGAACCGAAGTAGAGGTTTATCCCTTATTTTCTGTTTAGGATTAGGTTTCTGATTTCTTCCTACTTTCTTTTATTCCCAGTAGCCACTTGCATCTAAGTGGCATTATCACCTTGCTTGGATGGGATGAATTGAGTTGGAAAAAAAAAACCTTTTTTGGACAGCATTGCAGATAAGTCTCTGTACTCACAGAACACAATAAATTGCCTAACCCTTACCCCCACTCAGCAACAAAGTCAGTTCAATCACATTCATTTATTCTTTTTACAAGGTCTAGCCAGTGAGGGCCTAAGGCAAGCAAGGTGAACTTTGTCACTCTTACAAGTACAATTCTTTTAAATTTTCACAAACAGAAAAACTGAAAATGTAGAATAATGAGTTTATTACAATATACAACAATACAAACTAAAGGAAATGTACATTATCCTACCTAAAACATTTTTTCTGGCCTTTAGATTTGCAAATCTTTTCATGGAACTTTCTACACTTATTTTCTTTACAAGATCATTTTCTATTGACAAAATAACTAAAGAATTTAATCTGTCTTGAGTCATGGATGACTGCATGTATGTTTTTATAAGCTTTAGTTTTGGAAGATCCCAAACAGATGACAGGCAGCATGATGGCACCATAGGCGACTGCCAGAGTTGCCATTACCTTGAGCTGGCTCTGGGTCTACCACAAGAACAGTTCTAATTTTGTTCATTTGTAATTTACATGTTGGATTGTTACTTTTGCTGACAACCATACATTCTACCTTCTTACAATTATTGTTTCCTTTCTGTGTCAGCCATCAAATTACCCGGAACACTCTCTACTCTAAAAGTTCCTGACAATAAAAATTTCAGTGAAATCGGACAACAGGCCAGAAACGATTTTTTTCAGGTCAGTATAGATTAAACAATCCAGATTTTTTTTTTCAAAATATACTTTTAGAAAAGTTAATAGAGTGGTCGAGGACAGTTTAATCTGCAAATTCATTGTAAACTGATTCCCCTGGCGGAAGCCAAAACAAATTTGCATTTGTCAATGTGGTTTCTTAAAATGTAAGATTATACCCATATCACATTGAAACACCAGTTGTCATACAATCACCAAAGTTAAGCAACATCAAACCTGGTCAGTACCGAGATGGGTAACAGGTTGGGAATACCAGGTGCTGTAAGCTTAGATGTAGGGTGGTTTAATGGATTATGGCTCGGAATTAGAGAACTAAGTTCCAATTCTAGTCAGGTTCATTATATTCACTTGCACACATATGAAAGATATGGATCTACCTCTCCCCTGCACCCCTAGCTATGGGTTAATTAGAAGGATTTGTATCAGTAAATCATTATTTCCACCCCTGCCAAATTCTTATAATCTAGAAATATTTTTTTGGCTTTAAGTAACCTGCAATGTGTTGATAAGGCATAAAAAAACAAATCAATCAAATTCTTAAAATGTAAAGTTTAAAAAAAAAAAAAAAAAATAAAGTAAACAAGAAAATAGAAATTCATAATCGGGAGGTTTTTTTTTTTTTCATATATTGATATTAGTTATGCCCTGTAGATTATAAATTAAATTGTAGTCCTTAGTAAATTTTGTTTGTTATCTCTCCTAATCCCTGTTCTTCCAACCATTTACACAAGCTTGTTAGGTAGGCTATACAGTGTTTTGCTGTCCCTCTTACATTCAGTTGGTCAGCGAGTGTCAAATTTTCTAAATCCTCCTTCCTCGTTATGTGCCTGAGAAATGTCAAGTCTCTCTTTCTGAAACCAAGTGTACATGTCCTTTTTGCTTCCATTTTCTCTAAAATTTTGTCATTGCTCACATGTTCAATCTGTGGTATTTTCAGCATCCTTCTGTAGAACCACATTTCTGTTGCCTTAAGTCTTATCTTTATCTGTGATGAGATTGTTCAGTACTCATTACCATATAGGACTGATATTACCTAACAATTCAATACTCTTTCTATCATAATTTTTCCCCGTTTCTTAATACTTTACTTTTTGCCATCCCAATGTGCCTTCGGATTCCAGTGTCACATTTTCTGCCCTCTGTTAAAACACTTCCTAGATATTTAAATTTTTGTACTTGCTTGACTTTGGTACCTCCAATTTGTAATTTACATGTTGGATTGTTACTTTTGCTGACAACCATACATTCTACCTTCTTACAATTATCGTTTCCTTTCTGTGTCAGCCATCAAAACTCTCATCTTTATATTGAATATTGTTAAGATTGTAGCCACCAATAATGAATTCTGGTAGGACTTCTAATTCTCCCAAGATTGGTTCAGTGTAAAGATTGAATAAGTCTGGTGAGAAGACATCCCTGTCTTACATGCCCTTTCTATTTTTGTCTATTTACTGAATTAATTTTCTATCTTCATGCAGATGGTTTGCTCCCAGTATCAGTTCTGGATTATTCTAAGTTCCGTCTGAAATAAATCAAGGTTACCTAGCAGCTCCGAAAGTCCTTTGTGACATACTGCTTTTTATAAAAATATAATTTTTAAAAAAATTTTATTTGTGATCAAAAGTCTTGAACAAGTGGATGGTGGAACATGGTCTGGGAGACATAACAAAAAGATAAACCTTATTAAGAGCTATAAGGGACAAGAGGAGGTGGAGGGACAGATCACCTATGTCCTGAAGTGACATTAGACATAAAAAGATCTAGTGTAATATGAAAAAAAAAAAAAAATGAAAAACATTTCTGGTCATATCACCTATTGTAGAACTCTGCCAAAATTTTTATCTTGTTTTGCTTAATCATTTTTTTTTTTTTATCTATTTCTTATAATCAACTCAGCACACAACACCCTTTCAACTTCAAAGGCAATTAAAAGCAGCATTTCATTTTATTTTTTCCCCAATTCCTGGATAAAACGTTTTCCAAGATAATCTTTGAGGTAATCAAGTGTACCCAGGACATTCTATTAAGAAAACTTGGTAATGCGTAAATAAAGTTTCATTGATACCAACTATGTCTTCTTGCACACTAAAACTTTCATTTTTACTTCCTATAAAGTTATTTAATAATCAGTTTTGTTTAACATCGTGATTTGATTTCAGTCTTTTATTCTGGACGCCTCCAAATATTTTTTGTTTTCAAATGTCGAAGTTTTTTTCTACCCCAAGCAAAAATTTGAATTTATTATCGAATATCAAAAATTCAGATTTTATCAGGGGGGAATAACTTCGGCAGGAAAATAAGGAGATAAATATAGTTGGATTAGCTTAGCACAAACCACAACAATTGCGAGTTACTTGCAATATCATGTGAAACTCTCATACACTCATATGGAGAAGTGTACGAGAGTTTCACAATTATAATTCATGAAACATCATTATTAGAATTGTTTGAAGAGAGCTTGAGAAAAAATAGAAGATACATCATGTCTTCATTCTGAGAAAGGAAAAAAAGTTATAAGAAATATTAAAAAAAAGCAATACAAAACAATCATAGAAAATAAACATAATAATAAAAAAGTATACGTAATGGCCATGTGTTTATTTTCATGTTATGTGGTTTTTGATTTCATCTCATTTGCTTCTTTATTTCTAGATGAAAAGGAAAAAAAATCATGACAGAAAACATCTTTGATTTGTTTTGAATATTGAAACAAGAACTGTTTCATAAAGTAAGAAAAAATATCTGTATATAAATAAATATGTTTAGGTTTTCAAGAAACATGCTAAAAAGATTTTTTTAACATTTCCAAATGCAAAAAAAAAAAAAAAAAAAAGAAATGTGAACCATTTTTATTCATTTCTACAGTAAGCTGATGCTTATGTACATAAATTTACAAGAGGATAGAATCCAGGTAGAACTCCATGTACAGGGAAGAGTAAGAAAATAATATAAAAGGCTCAAGCACTAATATTTCATGGTTATAATTTATTACATTAGAATCGTAATCATGATCAAATTCATCAGACCTATAAATTCAAAAATTCTTTGAAGAATTTTTAAATTTGTAGGTCTGATGAATTTGATTGTGATTCCAATGTAATAAATTATAGCCATGGAATATTAGTGCTTGATTTATATATATATATATATATATATATATATATATATATATATATATATATATATATATATATATATATATATATATATATATATATATATCCATCCACAAATATAAAAGTTGACATTAAGGTCATTGAGCAGCTACAATCTTTCTTGTTTAAATGGAATTTTACTGTCCCTGATATTGAGCAATATATATATATATATATATATATATATATATATATAGTAAACAGTAAGACAGTTAATTGCTAATGTTTTTACTTAATATATGCATTGTTGAAGAAAAATAGCATAGAAAAAAATATTTAAAAAAAAAAAAAAATTAAGTTTCAATTAAGTTTTATGAATTCTTAATGACACTTAGGAATTTCCCACTGAAAAAGTTTTTTTAAAGATTAAATATGCAAGTTCAAATAAAATAAATAAACATTATACTTAGTATCTTAAATAAGTTAATCCAAAGGTAGAAAGTAAATATTTCTTTATAAAAAGTAATTTCTTAATCCAATTCTAGCAATGAACTTTCACATGTTAACTGTTCGTCCCCAGTCGCTCACAGGTCAACAACATGCGGTTGAAGCCTGAGTTATGGATCACCGTTTTATTTATTTATTTATTGATAGATAGATAGATAGATAGATAGATAGATAGATAGATTTTAGTAAACAAGACAGTTAATTAATAATGTTTTTGCCAAATGCTTTCCAGGAAAATCTTTGAACTAATCAAATCTATCATGGACATTTAACTGAGACAATATGGTAAGGTATAGTTAAAACAAAGTTTAGTTGATATCAATTTAGTTTTCCTAACGGTTTTGGCTGACTATATGCCTACTTTGTTCAACAGGTATATACGTCACTTGTTTTATTCTTATGGTATTTAATTGACTATCTTAATATTAAATAAAAAACGTTTTCCTAATTTTGAAATTACCTAGATATTTTATCAGGTCAAATGAAATTAAGTAGATAGTGATTTTCCAAGCATAGCTCAGATGTGGAACAAGGACAAAAGTATGGGGCACCCAATGAGGATCAAATTCGTTACTCAGTCATAATTGTTCTAGTTAGACAAGCTTGCTAGCCATTATATCACATCGAGGTGCCCAAGGTCAAATGAAATTAGGTAGATATATAGGTGGTGCAATGGTTAAAGGCTCAGAATTAGAAACTGGTGAACCGAGTTCAAATTTTGGCTGAGATTGTTATAATCACTTTGCCACTTTGTACTAAGCATAGCTAAGTATGGTGCCTGTCTTTAAAATCAGTACACACAAAGTTGGATTTTTCTTTTTAGTGACTGACACTATTGAGAAATATACAACTAACTCAGTCATTAAGCAAACTTTGAACATAGATATTTATTAAGTTATTCCTATTTTGAAAGAAATCCACAACTATGGGACTAGAGATGTTGGAAAAATGGTCAGCTCCTTGTACCACTCCAGAAAGTGCCTGACTATTTCTGTGTTTTATCTTTACAAGAGCCAGATCGGATCAAAAAGGGACTCTTCCTGCTCTATCTGGGCTGGAGCTGCTCAATACACACTTTCCAGCCTTGACAAGCATTCAAAATCATTTATGCAGCCTTGCGGGAGATGGATGACTTCCCCCAACAGATGCAACATCGCAAACCTATCACTACTCTATTTCTATTTTCATGGCAAATGTTCCAATGAGTTCCGTTTTTTTAGTGCTACCAGATCAGACATTTATAGCTAAGACCCACTTTGCTATGTCCACAGGGTTGAATCATCCCCATACCCTACATATTCCTTTGGTAAAAGGGGCATTTCTCATCTTAAAGCCAATTCCCAAGAACCACTACTGTGTGGATGCTTCCCCTAACACTACAATTGTCGAGTCTAGGGTCAGTTATTATCTATCCACCATATGCTAGCCATCATTTCCTACTTCCTTCTCTTATGTTCCTATCCCACACCTCATTTAGGAGTCCTCTACTATGAGCGGCTCTTGAGCCTTTTATTGGGTGAACTTTAGTAAAAATACAGTGAGGACTGAATACACAACAACAGACCAGTATGCTAAGCATTGCTCCACAAGGCACCTAATATGCCACCAGTTTGTGTTCTCAAATGCATATTTATTGATATGTGTTAAATGCAAATGCATTATTGGAAATAAATAATGACAAACTTACATTCCCAATTAAGAAATTTCTGGAGATGGTTGTTTTATTTAATTAGGAATAGATTTGGTTTTAAATAAAGGAATTTACTTTGTATTCCAAAACAAAATTTTAGAAGAGCAATATAAATCAAGGAAAAAAAAAAAAAAAAAAAAATAATTAAAAGTACAATTCATTTAGAACAAATGCTTTGAATTTCTTTGTACAGATGTTCTAAGTATACAATGAAAACTGAATTATTTAACCTTACAAAATTTCAGTTTGTATATTGTTTAAAATAAATATCCATAATAATGGCATTTATTTAAACGATGAACATGGAAATTAATTTTTGAAATTGAAGCTGATTTAAGAAAAATAAAGGTCAGACTTTGAGTCCATCAGTGGCAAAGGGTCAATGTATACAATGCATCTACTGCATGTCTTAGACTTTTTTTGAAGGTGAAGAGTTTTGTGTAAGAAAAAAAAAATCAATTTTTGATCATTTTTAATATCTCATTTACACACACTCTCAGTTTTGAAAAATTTTTCATTTCTGAGAATAAATTGTGAACAAGCATTTATTTAATAGAATAGTATAAGCAGAGAAAGCCTCTACTTGCATATATCACACCTAGACCAATTTTATGTATAGTCATACAGAACATGGAAGGACTAAGGAAAAGAAGGTTTTGGGGGTTATAGTTCAATGAGTGGAATAAAAAGCACTAAAAAAATAAAACAAAAAAAAAAAAAAACAGTGGAGTTAGTTGCGTTTTTTTTTTTTTTTCTTGAGAAGATGAAGGGGCATAATGCTGATACTTTCTATAACAAAGTGATTGATGAATTTGCCAAAAAGAAATGAATAATTGAATTAATTTACAAATAAGTTAAATATATCATTATTTGTTGATTTTTTTTTGATTTTTCTCAGATTTCTCTTGTAACCATTAATAGTCATCATGAACTGCAACGTTCCAGTTTCAAAGTCACCTTTGAGACTGGAGTCTACATTAATACCTTTTGTTAAATAACGCCATAATACATTTTAACCTAGTATATGACAGGTACCAAATTTCTCAAGAAATTTTTCAAAGAATAGATATCCTTAAAAAAAAAAAAAAAAATTTATTTTTCAAAGAGTGTATATATTTCTGAAAACCCAAGTTGATCTCAAAATTAATAAAGCGGATTTTATAATCTGTTTATCCAAATTTTTATAATTTATGTAAGACAAAATCTTTTAGAATGTGTGGAATTGATCACTGCTATTTGAACAGGTACATAAAAAAGGTCATGAAAAAAAGTTTTAGTGGTAATGCTTGTTATCTCATAAAGAAGCTAATCAAAAGCTTTAACAAAGAAAGCACAGATTCATTTAAAACTTTAAATGCATCTCTGCTACATTACTTTAAAAAAAATTAACAAAATTATATTGTAAGGCCAACAAACACTCAGACAGAAAAGGCCAAAATGTTTCTAGACAAAGTTATTCAAAATAATTAAAAAAAAAAAAGAAAAAAAGTGGTATTATTTGAAATATGAACCAATAAAAAGTATAAAGCCTAAAATCACTAAGCAAAAAGTATGGTAAATAGAATATGACTGGAACAAATAAGTCATATATAATGAACTAGCAGTAGAGCCCGGCGTTGCCCGGGGATGTAACAGTAAGAGATAGATCAAGTATCGACCATCAGGAAGACTGAAAAATAAAATTGACAAAGATTATTGTTTAAGGTTGACGGACATGCATGTCTTAATTAGTTTTTTTTTGTTTTTTTTTACGAATTGGTCAAACCCAAACAAAAACATTGTTTTCAATTGTCATGAGTCTATCGATTGAATAGAATTTTATTATAAACAATTGTCTTGTAAATGGAATTTTTAAAACATTCTGAATGTAAAAATAAAGAAAAAAGTGTGCAAGATAATAAGAAACACTACCTGCCAAAAAAAAAGTGAAGTTTTGTTGAAATCGGTTGAAAAATGTAGGAAATCCGATCCCATATATAAACGAACAGAGACAAACAACCTGGGTTTTATAATAAGTAAAACTCGATATGAGTTGTCCCCCTTTCATTCTGGTGACAGAATCGTGTTTTGTGTTTTCAAATTGATTTCATACAAAATCAATTGTTTTTTCAATTTTTGGCGCTGTAAGTACCACCGCAAGGTAATTTTACACAGTCCTGTGAAGTTTTGTTGAAATCGGTTGAAAAATGTAGGAAATCCGATCCAATATATAAACATACAGACACACACACACAATCTACGTTTTATAATAAGTAAGATTATGGTGATATAAATAATTGAAAAGAGTAACTTTTATATATTATACTTACATTTTTATTTTTCTCTTCTGTACTTTATCAGTTATGTTAGTACTGTGGGTTTTTTCACAATGTTTCCTAAATATTTAGTAAGTAAAATTTTTGTGGTTACTTTAGTAGCTTTCTGAATACCTGTCAAGTAACTACAAGAAGTTTTTGGCTTTAGTCATATTTGTGTGAATTACAAGCATTGAAAATAAAATGCATATTTGATTTTTTTTAAATACATTTTTAAATATTGGGTTTTTAATTTAAAAAAAAAAAAAAAAATTATTTTTATTTATCCTGTAAAAACTTGTAATAGTCAAGACTATATAACATAACAATTAAGAACTAAATTATATGTCTTTTAAACGGGGTATTTGAAAACACCATGGTACTAATGCTGTGACAATGCCTACAGTACCAATGTAGACTGAAGGATTTTGATACTCATGTAAGGCAATGTGTATAATTTTAGTGTTTTCCAAATTTATGATTTAAACTTGTTCACTACGAAAGTATTAATTCCTATTAAAACTGATTATTTTATATTACACATAAGATTTCAGTATAAAACCATAGACTAATTACAAGCAAAATACTATTCAAAATAACTAAGATGTAATTTTTAATAAGTAATTCATTAGCAATAAGAAAAAAGTTAGACCAGAATAAAAGTTCTTATAATGAAACTTGAATACCAACTACTATGTACAGGAAGTGGGTTGGTACTAGCAGTTAGTTCCTTTTCATATGAAACTTAGTATCACAAAATATAGACATACACACTGATGAAATAAGAAAAAATTAAAACACACATTTTGAAAATAGAATTTTGATAAGATTGTAATTCATGACTGTTTTGTGAGTAGGCGTAATTACAAAAAAAAAAAAAAAAAATTTTTCCCTCCCTTTTAAAAATACTTTAAAAAACTTCCATTATAATTTGTTAATATTTCTTGAAAATATTTTCCAGTTTTTATTTGTTGATGATTTATGAGGAGGCAGTAAAGGCAATAGATTCAAACAGTTAAAAATAGAAAGAAAGAAAAGAAAAACAAATAGTCTCCTAAAAAGCCAGTTAATCAAAATGGATATAAAGAAAGAATAAATTTGAAGCCTTTCAAATTAATCACTGACAGCTTGGTATTATACTTAGAAACACCAGATACTAAAAATTTATTCCTTTCAGTTCTGTTGGACAAAGCAATATATAACTGACAAGTTAAAATAAATGGGTTTTTCACTATTACATACTTGTATTATTGCTTTAATATACTTTAAATAGTTTTCAAAACATTATTATCAATCAATAGCAAATTATTTTTAATTTCTATTAAGTCCTAAAAAAATATTGAAAACCTGAAAAGCATATCAAAATGCATAAAAACAAATTGAAAGCAATACATGAATTTTAATTTAAAATATATAAAAACTTAGAACCATTAATTGTAAATCTTGTTCCAAAACATTAAAAATAATAATATAGGTATCTCCACAGATTTGCATTACCTAAGGTTTAAAATTAATTTTAAAAAAATGAAAAATCTTTTAAGTTTTTGTTTTAGTTTCAATAGATTAAATTTAATATTTCCATTAAGCAAAATTATTTGCTGTATTTTAAAATTAATTTAAATGAATTGAAAGAGTTAAAAAAATTATTTAAAATTGGCAGATTTTAGCCATATTTCCAAATCTCACAACACAAAATTATTCTCTTTAGGAAAAAACAAAAAATATTCCAAAAATAAAACTTTTCTGAAACTTTAAATCTGATTTGAAACAAATATTACTTTTAGTTTAAAATATTGCAGAAAAGCATTTTTTAACACAGAGGTGGATGTTTTTATGAAGTTTTGATAAATATCTTAATAGACATGTTTAGAAATTTTTTTTCTACAGGGGTAGGAATACATCTGTAGAAATTACTTGAATATAATGCAAGTGCCATTTTTATACAATTTTTTTTAAACTACCAAGTAATCTTAAAAATTTAGGAAAATATTCTAAGTAATCTAAAGTTTTATTGAAGTTTAGGTACTTTGGCTTTAAATTTTCTATATTTATCAATTTTATTTTCTGATAATGATGTATATGGACATCTGTATTTAAAAAAAAAAAAAAAATCAAAAAAAATCAGCATGTTTATGCACACACAAAAATAAAATTCAAAATTCTTTTTAAAATATTGGGTGGGGTGTGTGCTGAATTATAAGTTTTTCCATTTAGGATTAGTAAATATAGTTTTTACTTAATAAAAATATCATCTAATTGCTACAAATTAATACAGAATTTTAAGATTTAAAATTTTATAAATTACTCTAATTAAAATTTTAAAAAATGAAGACAATTCTTCTAAAAATTCATTATAAAAAAAAAAAATCATAAAACAATAGTGTCCATAACTATTTTTTATTCATAAAAGGAATTAAAAGCTTTTCTAATTAAATAATGTCTTCGTTTTTTTTTTACAATACACAGTGTGTTGTCATGTTTAAAAAAAAAATGAAATTTAAATTTAAGAATGTGTGCTTATACCTAATATAAACATTACAGGCTACAAAAATGAATTTCTCGAAACTTCATATGATTAAATAAGTGGGGAGTGGTAACAAATGTAAAGAAAAAAAATGTTTTTACCAAGATTTTCTAAAAACAAAACATTTCTAAAATAAATTAATTCATTTGTGGATAAGCTCTGAAAGTTTCATTAAAATCTGACAATTTGATTTTTGCAAGAATTACCAAATCAATGATTTTCACCACAAGAAAAAGCTAAAATTTCCTATGCTAGTTTATGGTCACCCATTGACACAAGAAAAAAAATTTTAACCCAAACTTTGAAGTTCCTAAAAATGATTACAAAATATGATTTAATAAGTTCATTGATCTTTCCTCTTAATAATAATAGATTTTGATGGTAAAACTTTGTTTTTATTAAGTTTAGAGCATTTTGTTCTCATGTATGCTCAGTTTTTAGTGAATCTTTGGCGGTACCTATAGTAATATCTATAATCCTGACTGTCATTCTCATTCTAATAGTTGCACTTTCTAGGAAAAAAAGAGGTTTCTTTTCAAGTAGGGTAATTTCAATTTGGGTAAAAAAAAAAAAAAAAAAAAAAAATTGGCTAACTGGTTTGACGCATATTCAACAATGAATCTACGTCAGTGATAACCACAATTTCTTTTTTTGTTTCCTCTTTTTTTCGGGGTGGGGGTATTGTTAATAACAAATGAAGAGACTCATCTTTCCTTATGAATTCTTCCCAAAATTTGGATGTACAAGAATGGACAAGATAAATTGTGGAAATAGAAAAAGCGAGAAAATGAATGAGATCAATACTAATACTTGAAAGCTTAATTTAAAAAAAAAAAAAATTTCTTTTGACAAGTTCAGAACATTCCTTATAAAGAAAGTTATTAAGGCAAATAAAAATATTAAGTTTCACTTTTTTTAAAATCATTTCACCCCATGTAAGGCAATAAAACCACTGATATGCAAAGGTTTACTGAGTGTGAAAGAATACGGAAAAGAAAAATGTTAAGGAGCAAGAACAATAAAAGACGAATCAAGACAGTAGATAGCAATTGACATTGCATTTAAATTTTTGAAGATCATAGTTGGCTGGAAAGCAAGAAGCTGAAAGAGTTTCACAGGCGAGAAATGTGAGAGAAGAAATTGTTAGCAAAGAACTTATGGCTACATCTAGCCAATTCAACTGTAAAATGAGGAGACATTGCCACCAATTGTAGAAATACAAATCAAGCTGAGATCTTGTTAAGTTTGTTGCACAACTTGATATAGAACATTTACAACGGCTACCAGTAATTTGAATCAAGTACAAGAGCAAGAGGCTCAGACTGAGAGAAAGTGATGGAAGGAAGATTAATTAATTTTTTAGACAAAGATCACAAGACAAAGAAAATTGTCTATAAAACTGACCATCCTGCATAAAAGCAAACAGAAGGAATGAAGTGGGCCTTGCAGAAGGACAGATGACGACCATGAAGCTGCACACCTCCTCCCTTACGCCTCAACCCTACTTCACTTGCTTCTAGCAGTAAGTTACTACCTAAGAATAAATCTGGTTTACTGCTAAAAATTGTTTTGTTTTTCATTTGTGGGTAACAATTTGGTCAAAGAGTAATTTTTAAACCATAAGCATTTGATTAGAAGAAATTGCATCCTGTCAACAAACTTAGTGTCTGGTCTGAGCTGCAATGCAACACAATCTAGTACTGCACTTAAATTTATAAAGTCTAGGTACCATAGAGCAAAGTTCATCAGAACAATTACTATGAAAGTATTTACAAAAAAGGTACAGGGAAGCTATGTTACAGCATTGGGAAAGTGACTAAAGCCTGGATGCCATGTGAGGACCACTAACAATGCAGATTCTTCTTTAGACTTAATAAAGAATATCTAACTATACAGCAGGAGCACCAGACTATGTGGTAGCAATATTCTAAGCATGGACAAATGACAGACTTATAAATATGTAAGGTAGATTCTGGAGAGAAACATTGTCTAATATGAGACAGGTAACCAACTTTCCTAGCAATTTCTGATTCATGACCATTGTTCTATGTAAGCAACTATATAAGTATGTATGCAAAAATCTGTGTAGAGATCCCATACAATATTTATTAAATAAATCTAGCCTTACCAAGAATAAATTGTAGAACATTCAACAAAGATTCAACTGACAAGTGATAGCAAATCTGTTTGCCATTGCTCTATGGTAGGCATTCTCTTGTACATCTCTTTGTAAACTTAACTTGAATCCTTTGTTATATTGTTTTTTATCTTTTCTTTCATCTTGTGGATAAAATAGTATGCAATATATATATTTGCAACAATGCAGGTTAATTTTATCTGCTGATAATTATCTTTTCAATTAGCTGCAGTTAAAGATAAAATTACTATGACAACTTTGGGCTTAGAAATAAGACAATCTAGAGAAAAAAATTGCATAATACTGACCATGTGTAAAAAGAAAATTTACAAATACTAAGTTTTATTATTTTATTCTCTTTACAACTAACTTTCAATTTGGTGCTAATTCCAATACAAGCAAAACTCGACTCCTACAACTACATCAAATGAAATATAGAATAGGGAGCTATAAAATTTGGTCCAATCCACTTACCCAAACTGGGACCCAATTTTGCTACTGAAGCTAGAATGAGAGTAAAGTGTCAATCAGCTAATTTTCTTACGTTTACAGATTGATTTTTTTTTTTTTAAAGCAAGGGTTTTAGCTGAGTACAATCATGCTTAAAATATAACCATAATGAGAGTTAGAAATTTCAGTTACTTTCCATAAGTCGCATAAAAAAAAAAAAAAAAAGAAAAAAAAAAAGAAAAAGAAATTGAGCCTCATTTCATGTTTAAAATATGCTTCACTTTTTGATCACTCAAATTTGTCATGTTTAATAATTAAAAAAAAAAAAAAAAACAACAAAACAAATGATGTAGTTTTGGCTTTGCTTCAGATCATTGCCAACAAAATTTTGAATTTTTAAAGTGTTAAATTCTGGACTGTTATGAAGTTCCTGCAAGAGAAAATGTGTATGATGCAGATAGTGGGTGAAAAATGTCATACTCAGTTGTAAAGAAATGGTTTGCCAACATCCAACATTATTTTAAAACCCAAGTGGCAGTATGGTCTGAAAGGTGTTCAATAGTGTTAACTTTTGAAAGTCATTCATGACCTAAATTTGGTCAATCGGCAGATCCCAGGTAAAAAGAATTGCTCAGACTAGAGATGGACAGTTGGGTATACAGAAGAAATAAACCAAGTTGATACCAAAATGCTTGAATGTCAACTAGAACTTATATTGAGCAGAAACCACAAAGTTGACTTTGCAGTATTTTCAGCTATCTAGTGATAATGTATTGGAATGATTTGTTGGTGGAACATGCTTATACAACACTATGATATAAAGACGAAACAAACAGTCTATGAGAGAAATTCAAGATCCAAAATTCATCAGGAAAATTTATGACCATTTCTTTGAGCAATAAGGAAGATATTTTGATGACTATCTTCATAAAGACCAGAATAGTTAATACAGAGAACTATAACTTGCCATGCAGATTAGAGGAGGTGGTGACCCCCCCCCCAAAAAAAAACAGCATGAAAAGTTGCAGTCATCAACGTTTTGCAGGACAATGCACCTACTCACAGAGCTTGGCAAGATAATGGATATCTTGAAGAATTTGGGATTTCAGTATATTGACTATCCATTCTACTCACCAGATCACATTTCAACTATCTTGTTTCCAAACCTTAAGAGCAATTTGAAAGTAAAGAAATTTGTCAAATGTTTTAGTGATGATAACAACAACAGCAGCAGTAGAGCCGTATTTCAATAACCAGACATGAGAATTTTGGTAGGAAGAATTAAAGAAACTCGAGCAACTATGTGCTAAGTGTGTTGCCATTAAAAATGAATATGTGGACTGAGCAGCTTCAGCACCACCTCCTATGGAACCAAAATATTTATTCAGATTTGAACAATAAAATTTACTAAGCTTTACCTAGTCTTGCACATTAATTTATTGCTCAGTAAGGATCTAATTCATTTGCAACAGCTTGCAAGATTAGCTTGGGAAATATCTCTATGCTGGGTGAACACTAAACTGAACACTATTGATTGTTCCTTGCCAATAAGAGTCAGGTAGAGAGGATTGTCAAAGTACTCACTAGTTGGTTTGTGTCTATCAACTGAAACGAGTCAATGAATTGACAGTTAAGTATCTGGTGATGGAATAAAATGCAGGAAGATGTGGAGTCAAGTCTTTTTCAAGTATAAATTCATAGTATTACTTTGTTAACTTCAACATTCAATCCAAGGTGGAGGTTTGGGCAAAATGCAAACAATAGATAGAAATCTAACATTTAAAAAAAAAAAAAAAAATTCATAATAGAAATCTATTACATACAAACTGTTTATATAACTGATATCTTGGTTAGGATTAAATAAATATAAAAAAAATGTATCTATTCTAATGATTACATATAATGACCAGCTAGTAGTTTCCGAGTACACCTGTCTGCTAGCCAATCCTTGTTGCAGACACTAGCTCAGGTACACTTATGTTTGTTCCACACCCACAGAGATCACTTGTGGTTTATACTGCAACTGTGCTGAGTGAACATTAGAGCTTCTGGGAGAGAGGGAGAGAACAGTCTTGTATGATCAACAGTGTCAAAACAAAGCTCAATACACTCAAATTCTCGTTCAAGATGAATTGTGACACTGTGCTAACACAACCAGTTGGACAGATCTAATTTTACTCACAAGGCTTGGATCAACCTGTGGAATAGTTTTCAGGCACTTTCCAAAAGTGCCACATTCTAGGAATCCCACCCTAGGCTGATAACATCAAGAAGTTGCCTTATCGACTATGGTGAGATTTGAAACTGGGCCTCATGGTAAGGAAGCATACATTCTAATCACATAGGCATGTGTGGTCAGATGATTACATATATTGTAACAGTTAAGAGAAAGAAGAATCATGATTGTATTTTAGTGCTGACGACAATTTAATCTGGAAAGAAAGTTCTTTTGTTATTATTCACTGATGTTATCATTACACTACCACTAAATATTTTTGAAAGGTGGTAACAAAAAAAAATTTAATTAAAGACTAGCATTGACAATATGTCCACATCCCAGGCATGCCTTCAAGTTGAAGGTCATTGGGTGTTGTTCAGTTTAGAGAGATGAGCTGCTCCAGGTCTGCTTGCCTGGGAAACACTATTCATGAATGAATAGCTCTCCAGCTTTCAAACTGGGGATTTGGTTAAGTGCTCAGAGGTCCTACAACCACATTCACTCATGGGACTGATGATGATGATAAACAAAAACAAAACAAACAAAAGAATCATTATAAAAGAGAGAGGTCAATAAAAGAACAAGATTCAAGGTGACAGAAAGATCAAGTGACTGAAGATCAAAGTTGATTGGAAAGCAAGAAGCCAAAAGAAAGCTTCACAACTGAAGAAACTGTTAGGACAGAACTTAAGGTTATGTCTAGCAATTTCAACTGTAAAATTTAACACTAAAATTCATAAAGTCGAAGTGACAAAGAGGAAAGCTCATCAGAACAATTATCATGAAAATATTTATGCAAAAAGTATAAGGAAACTATGTTACAGTGGTAGGGAAGTGATTGAAGCTGTGATTCCAGGTCAGGACAAATAACATTGCAGATTTTTTGGTTTTGTCAAGAATCTCTAAAAGCACCACAATGGATGTGGCAGCAATATTCAATGCATGAATGAATTGTAGACTTATAAAGGTGTAAGATGGATTCTGGCAAGA
Organism: Acanthosepion pharaonis; assembly: GCA_903632075.3. Classification (NCBI taxonomy): domain Eukaryota; kingdom Metazoa; phylum Mollusca; class Cephalopoda; order Sepiida; family Sepiidae; genus Acanthosepion; species Acanthosepion pharaonis. Next base: position 1,537,688 of record CAHIKZ030000857.1, on the reverse strand, counting down.
AAAATTGTCTAGAACGACACATATAAGGGATTGTCATTGGTCAATAATTAAGGCAGCAGGGCTGACAGAATATTCTATTATCTATATAATCTATAGACATTTACAACAGAAATTAATTGAATATCAGAAAATACTGATCATCATGCTTGGTAATAAATTATTGACAGAAAGGAATAGGATTATTGTAACAATACATTGCATATGATTTTTATTGGAGAAAATGCATTGAAAAATCATTGATAATCAGGAAAGCTTTATTGACAGAATAGGATTAGATATAATTAGATAATTGTAACCATGAAAAGGATTTATTAAAAAAAACATGTCAAACTTAAATTCTGTTTAATGAGAGAGAGAGAGAGAGAGAAAAGGCAAATGAGACAGAAAGGCATATCTTGTAATTAGATGCTGAAATCTCCTGAAGACATTTAACATGTGAATAGGCAGAGTGAATATAAATTCAAAAAGTTGATAGTATTATCTATTTTCTGTTTGATTACACACAAAATATTAACATTCAAGTTATGCCTCGAGGAAACAAAACAGTACATTTTGCCCTCACAAGACAATTAGTGATAATACAATCCTAATAATAAAAATTGTGTCAATGAGAAATTATCCAATCAAAATAATCTGTATAGTAAATAATTCTTGCGCATATATATATATATATATATATATTATATATATATATATATATATATATATATCTCCAAACAAGTTTGCTTAAAAAGAACTGACAAAGATTGTCTGCTTAATCTATTTTAATTTTATTTTTTGAATAAGATGTTGAGTATTGTGGTCAAAATTGTAGATAAATTGTTTGAAGTTCATGTGTTATTGAACTTGGGACAAGTTATCTTTTTTTTTTTTTTTTTTTTTTTTTTAAGCGTTTCACCCTAAGCAAGGCGGGAAGCCACTAGCACATGAGGGGTTACAGAGAGTTAGAGCTAGAGCAAATAGGAGTGATAGAGGAAAGGATGAAGAGAAGGATAGGGGATAGATCAGGGCATCTGGGGATGTTGATTGACATTACATTTGAATAATTGGAGATTATAGCTATCAGGGAAACAGGAAGAGGAGAGGGAGTTCCACAGGCGTAAGGTGCGAGACATGAAGCTATTGGAGTAGAAGACGGTTACATTTAACAGTTTCGACAGTGAAAGAGTGTGACATGCCAGCCTAGTAGAACGCTTAAATTCATGAAGTTTGGGAACCAGCAAAAGCAGCTCCTCGGAACAGTTACTATGAAAGTATTTGTAAAAAAGACAGAGGGAGGCGACGGCACGTCTCTGAGAGAGCGACTGCAGACAAGATGCCAGATCAGGGCCAATTACATTGCATATCCGTCTCTGGATCTTATCAAGAACCTTGAGACAAACATAAGGGGCACCAGACCATATATGGCAGCAATACTCCATGCAAGGGTGAATGGTTGATTTGTTGGAGGATCAACTCTGGCAAGAAAAATTATCTACAATTTTATGCATAATAGTCAAAACCTTATATTAAACAGACAGATCTTATCAGTTCTTTTTAAACTTGTTTGGATAAATACTTGCGGCATATATGTATGTATATGTATATATATATGTTTTAGTTTAGGAAAGAGCCTGATTTAAAAGAAAACAGTGTTTGACAATGTTAAACAATATTTCAACACAATATCTGCCTTCAAGTTATATTTAAAAAAATTTTTTTTTTTTGAGTTTAACAGTATATAAATCTATAAAAAATTATAAGTCTTTGTACAAATGTTGCTTGTCTTGTAATGAAAAAATGTCTGAATTGGTAATGAACACGTCACCATCAAGAATGTCAAGATCACCATCATATTAAGCAGGTTTCAGTTGCATACCTTCACGCTGGCGGCGCTTCATTTATTTTGACATGTTCATTACCAGAAACCCATGTTTGTTCAAAGACTTAAAATTTTTTGTAGATTTATATACTTTTTTTTTTTAAACATAACTTGAAGACAGACATTCTGTTGAAATATTGTTTAACATTGTTTTTCTTTTCTTAAATCATGCTCTTAACTGTTGTAAAATATTGGAAGAGTTACATCAATCACTTTGTTTATACATTATTATTAATATGTGTTTGTTATCAAGGCTTTATTGCTTAATAATGAGTCCACATTACCCCTGACAATTGCTAGCCTTACTCTTCAGTAATACACTGGTTAATTTTTTTAGGTGTGTGTGTGTGTGTGTGTGAGAGTGAGAGAGAGATTGATTGATTGATTCAACTACTAAATTTAAAAATTTTACTTATCCTATTTTTGTCAAAAATTTGTTTCAGCATTCTGCATTGTAAACTTAAAATCAGGAAAAATATTGTCACAGGTTAGGAATTAAACCAAGCATTTTTGATAACATAAGGCTATTAGATGTATAAACCAGTTAACACATACAGTCAAATAAAAGGAAGACAAAATTTAAGTAATTTTGCAATTTGAATAGGTTATTTTTTTTACACAAGTAATGTAGTATGTCAACTATACCGTCAACTCAATTGTCACAAAGAATTTTTTCTTTTGAAATTATTGAAAGTAAAAGCATCAAAATAAAGCTAACATGAAACAGAATAAATAAAAAGTAATCTATTCCCCCTACTTACTGAGCAGATATTCCATTATTATTGATGAGATATGCTAGCTTATTAGTGTTGATAGCAACAGGGAAATCTCATTATCTTAAATAGGTGAGATGAAGATGCATAATCAATAAATATAGCCACTTCTTAATTTTTTTTTTTTTTTTTTTTAAATCAAGTTTACCCTTAGTAAAGCCACTAGAACACAAGGGGGTTACTGGGTGTGAAAGAATTAGAAAACAGAAACATTACTAAAGAGCGAGAACAAAAAGAGTAATCAGGACAGAAGACAGCAATTGACATTGCATTTAAATCTTTGAAGATTAAAATTGGCTAGAAAGCATGGAGCTGGAAGGAGTTCCACAAGTGAGAAGTACAAGAAAAACTGTTAGCATAGAACTTATATCTAACCAACTCAACAATAAATCGATGAGACCTTGTCATCAGTCTAGTACAGCATTTAAATTCATAAAGTCTAGGTACCATAGCAAAGAGCTCATTCGAACAATTACCAGGAAAGTATTTGTAGAAAAGTTACAGGAGAATTACCTGTTTAATGAATCCTGACATTGATAACAGGTTTAAAATTGTATAAAATAAAAAATGTTAAAAATTAGTCATGTATGAAAACATTGATCATGATTGTTTTCTTTCTCCAAAAATCAATCAGAATAAATAAAATGAAAAAAGTAAAAATGAAATTAAAATTTACTTGTTCTGTACCTACGGTATGCAACCTGAAATAATGAACATAGCAAAGATGATTTTAAAATTTATGTTTACTGTTCAGTAAACTACTGTAATGCATAAACATTTAGAAATAAATTAGAAACATTACAAATGGTACAAAAGTGACATTAAACGTATCTAAAAATGGTTGACATAAACCTATTACATGCATAGTATGTCTGAAAGAGCAGTTATGCACAACTCACTTTGCAACTAGCTCCTTGGAATGCAACTCAATCATTCACTAAGAAATGGTGCTCTCTCTCTCTCTCCCTCATATATTATGTATGTATGCAGTATTTAGTGGAAGTGCCCAGTATCCTTGATAGAGCTAACATATGTGGTTGCATGGACAAACAACTCTCCATGCAACTGCTCACACATTTGTATATATATATATATATATTATATATATATAAGAAGTCACATTACATTTCATATCTAGGACAGATAATTTGTAATGAATGCAATAAAAACAAACCTAAAAAAGCACAAGAGGAGTTAGCAACATGAAAAGAAAAAAAATGAAGATGTAACAAAAATCCTATAGAATAAGGTAACTGGTTATCGTTCCTCCCTCGTCTGAATTCAATCAAGGAAATTAAAATATTGTGCACAAACTTAAAACAAAAAAAAAATATCTATCAATAATTTATATATATATATATATATATATAGGGCTGTAATGTAGGTATATAAGTATAGGTTTATTATTGATATGTTTGTATAATCAATAAAATATATTGTTTTTATTACTGTATACCTATTTTGCTGCTCTCTCTCTCTCTCATATATATATATATATAATATAATATACACACACACACAATGAATAAATTAAAAATATGTTGGATTAAAAAAAAAATTAAAAATCCCTTCTTAAAAATTGTCTTTGTTTATGTTAGGATACAAAAAAGACCAGATATCTGTATTTTGAGAATCGGGGAAGGATCCATGTTCAAAAGCACAATTCGAGCTTTGTTTGATCAAGAGGTTCTTTGTGCCCGAGAAATCAATGAACATCAGATCTAATGCTTTTCCCTAGGGGATGCAGGTTCAAATCCTCTTAAAATATTTAAATTAAAAATAATGTATTCAAATAGAGTATCCATTAAAAAAAAAAAAATGTTTAAACAAATTTAAACAAATTATATATATATATATATATATATATATATATATATATATATATATATATATGTATGTTATTTACATGCAATCTATTGCCCTCATCTTTGTTGTTATTATCACAATGATTTGGCTGTTGTGCTCTCTGGCCTATATCAGGTGCATGTCGTGCCAGGTAACCTACAGGGAATTCTAAACTGAACCATTTATTTAATATACTGTAGACTATTCTCATTCCAATGTTCATGTTTTGGATATTTCATATAGTTTTCATTTTTAGTACTGTTTTATTATTGCTGTTTCCACTGAATCTGTACACAACATCCAGCCAAGGCAATGAACTTAGAATTACTATGACACCAAATTCATGAACCAATGTTTCATAACAAAGATGAAGACAATAGCCTACGTGTAAATAATAATAACTCCTCATCCCAGAAATTCAAACAGCTGTTCTCCCTTTTCATGTCTGTTTTTATTGCAATAATTAAATTTTGTACCTCTAATAAAATTTTTAATGAAGTGGTAACTGGCACAGTTTGGGTTTAAGTTATACATCAGGTTAGGGGATTACAGCCTGTTGCCCCCACACCCACCTATTGGCACATAGTAAGGTAGAGAGCCCTTTCAGCTCTGAATGCACTTCAGTGAGAGAAAGCTACCAAGAAAAAAAAAAAAAATCTTGGTAGTAACTGTAGCCATTTCAGTTCACTAGACTACCGAGAAAGTTTACTGTGGCTTAAAAAGTGAATGCTTGTATATACAAGTTGATCTTCGATTGAAACAATCAGGGAAGACAGGAGGAGAAGTAAGAGTACACACGGAATGAGCAAACTATCCTCCCTGATTCTCAGAAACCAGCAATATCTGGAACCCCGTCCCATTCTATTTTTAAACAAATCCTGTTCAATAAGTATTTTCTTAGTTATCACTCTCAAGTTTCAGCTGCTTGTATTATTATTACCGCTAAACACAGAATAAGTAATTCCTATGCAAAAACTCAACTTATCAAAGGGATGCTATAAGTGAATATAAATACAGATAACAGCACAAATCATCATGCTAAAAAAAAACTAGTTTAGATCCAAGAAAAAACCCAACAGACTGCATTATTTTAATCGAAGGATGTTTGGATCTAAAAATAAAGAGAAGGCAAATGGTTTGCATGCTCATCATACAAACAATTGTTAAAGACATTTTGGTCATGATGATTTGTATGCTAAAATTGGCGCTGTCCAACAAATTCTTGCTTGGAATCTGTTTAGATGTTAAGGAAAGAATTATACCTAGAAAATTTTTTTGTTGCACTTATACAGGTCAAGTAGAGTCAAGTACCACTTATTATAAACAAGTGTTGTAGATATAGTCATATAGTTATAGTTGGAGACTATAAGCAAATTTGTTGTCAACAAATCTTTGTATTTTTCAATGGCTGTGCAAGATGAATTCAGCTTAACACTGATCATAGTGATTATGGTACAACATGAAACATTCTTAAAATACTTGTTACAGAGTTAGAGACTTTTCTAAACAATTGATCTATATACTGAAAGTAATCAATTACCCATACCAATATCTTAGTTCTACTTATTTGAATGTATTCAGGACCTGTATGCATTGCTCTATTTGGTCATGAAAAAGGTAAAAAAAAAAAAGCAACTCATCCTGGGTAATTATAAAAGACATATACACAGAAATCTTTTAATAAGAGTACCTAAAAATTCATGTACAAGGACAAATAAAGTGTAAGAAAGTATCTTTTCCCTCAAGTAGATTAACAAGTAAAACATCTGGTCTTCATCTTAATTGCTTTAAGCCATAACATTTCATAAAACAAATGTTCCTACTACCTTTGAGTTGCAGTAAAATTCTGACAATACATTGGATTTCATATATTGATTTCCCAAGCGTAGCTTAGATGTAGCACAAGGCTGAAATTATGGGGCACCCAATGAGGATAAAACTCACTACTGAGTTGTAATTATTTTAGTGAGACAAGCTTGCTAACCATTAAACTGCCTTGAGGTGCCCATTGGATTTCATATAAGCAGGACATATCAGGATTACAAATTTTGGTCCTGAGAAGTGGCCATTACTTTTAAACTCATTTACATGAAATTAATCAAAGATGTTCAGCTCTTGAACAAATGGTGCTGAAAAGCAGCTACTCCTTAAAGCCAATGTTCAAGTTAATCAAACACCTGTTTGTATTTTTATATCTTAAAAGGGGTGATCGTTTAATAACAATTAAAATGACCATATTAAAACAAGAGGAATAACAAAAAAAGGTTTACATTACCATAGAATAGTAATATTGAAATTGGGAGTAACGGGGGTTGCAAAAATATAAAAGTTTAACTGATTGATTGGTTTGGATGATTTTGTTTAGCAGCACACTTATCTCTAAAGGTTGTTTAAGGTAAAAATTTAAATATATATATATATATATATATATATAGATATATGTGTGTGTGTGTGTGTAGGGGTAATTTTTGTTTTTTGCTGTTTATATATACATGACTCAATTCAATTTCATAAAAATTAAAGCATAATAAATGCCTGCCCTCCCCCCAATATCAAAATGCTAACCGATGATTATGGAGGCTTAATCACTTTTAAGGCTATTATTTATTAAGTGGTGTCTAAGTTTATAATAGCTTAATTGATTATTTGAACAGAGTTTTAAAATCATGACAATGTTTGTTTTTTTTTTTTTTTCTTGGTTCAACATTGTCCTTTTGACATTATATCCATTTATCATTTAGTCAGTACAAGTCTCTTTCCATTTGACACTGTTTGATACTTAGTCCATTTGTCATTTTGTCTTTCGATGCTCTGATCTACTACTACTACTACTACTGATTCTAAGTAGGTTTGCTAGAGAGTAGATTAAATCTTTATATATAAGAAACAGGGACAAAGAACTCTTAAAGTGTACAGACTGTTTTTTCTTTTAATTTTGTACAATCCTCAAAATAGAAATTTTGAAAAATATATCAATACCAGCATCTTTTTTAAACCTAAACAAAGATACTAAATGTCTATTGTCAAACGCTATAAATGTCTATTAACAAGATTCAACTGGTAATGGTCTAATGCTTCCAAGATGAAGCAAGTGGGTTCAAGTTAAAAGCTTGCATTGAATTCTTACAACTTAAAAAAAAAAAAAAAAAAAAAAAAAAAAGCAATTACTTTATTCTCATCAACAACTTTGTTTTATTAAGATACAGCATTTCATAGGTTACACTGGATTTAGACGCTGGGTCAGTTCAAGTTCAAATGTTCTCAATATTCTAACATTTAATTGAAGAAATTTTTTAAAAAACCTAAACTATTTCAATGATTCAGAACCGTGGTGCCACTTGTAATTCACATGAAATAATTAATCTGAGAGTAAACTTGGTGACATTTGAGTTTATAATCCATATTGCCAACAGATGTGTAGATATAAACACTGGGATATTTCTCCAAAGTGAACAATTATGACTTCAAATTTTGACAGCTTAAATGTAAATTAAAATAATTCAATTATGAATAACCACTCGTTATCAGACATTAACTGGCAAGCAGCTGAAAGTCAATATAAATAATATTGATGATGATTAAGATCAGGCTGCATTTATATGATAAATTATGTGAACAAATCTGGTGATGATTAATACATGTAATTTGTACATTTCTTTTGTTATGTATATAAGAGTGCTCTGTTTTAAATACTTTTAAAAGAGCCTTTTCATATATTTTGAACCATTTTCTTCATTTACAAAGTTTAATTAATGAATTATTTTGGTTTTATTTGAAAAATCAATAAAGCATCACAAAAAGAAAAATAGCCATTGATAATGGCTCATGAACACTGAAAGTGCTTAGACATAAGACAATTTATATTAAAACAAATCCCAAAGAAGTGTTTTTTTGTGTGTGTAAATATATATATATATATATATATATATATATAACACACACACACACACACACACAGTAGGGATTTTCCAAGTGCAGCTTAGATGTGGCACAAGGTCGAAAGTAGGGGGCACCCAGTGAGGATCGAACTCACTACTCAGTTATAATTGTTCGAACGAGACAAGCTTGCCAACCATTACACCGCCTCGAGGTGCCCCATCACACACACACAGTAGTGTAACTAGAAGGGGGCATTCCTCCTTGAGCAACATGTTTAGGTGGGGGTAGCACTTTTGGGTCTGCTTTATAAGCCTGCATAGAAAAAGCAAGATCATTCACTTTGTAGAAAATTTTCATTTTAGAAATAAAGATGGTCTGATTTTTTTTTTTTACATTTCTTACTTTTTCTTTCCCAACATATGTTGATTTTGCTTAACTCCCACTTTTTTTAGTATGTTTGTTGTATATTTAAACATACTAGTATATTTGAGTATATGAAAGTAATATTATAAATAGTACACAAAGATATATATATATATATATATATATATATATATATATAGTGCAATGGGTAAATTCCTGCCATTTAATATTTTTAATCTTGTTTATGTTTGTTTTTGATTTTGTTGAACGCACAGTATAGTAGGGTCAGTTAGGCACCATCTGTGAGAAAAATGAGCACCATCACGCAATTCACCCTGCCAGAAATTTGTAAACTGCATGCTGTACTCCTTGGCATTCATGCTGAAAGCTCCAATAAGAACATTTCAGAGTATGTGGAAAGAGCTGGATGAGTCTATTGGTGATTACAAAAGTACGGCAGCTCAGAAAACTCACTGATTGTTCTGATAAGTAAATTTGTTGGTGATATAGACATAGGTCTTGATATAGACCTCAGCGAGGTCTATATCAAGTGCCCTGAGGAGAAAGTGCTGCTCTGTGTCAAGAGCTATGTCTGGCAACAGGACTCTGCACCATGCCACACAAGCAGGAGAGTCCAGTCATAGCTGTCAGACAATTTCTGTGACCACATCACCCCTTACATCTGGCCACCTAACTCCCCAGACTGCAAACCCCTTGATTATTATGTGAGGGGCACAGCTGAGTGAGAGACCAATAAAACTCCATGCAACATCAAAGATGAACTGAAGGCAAGGATTATGGCAGCATTCATCAAATTAAGCAAGAAGACCCTCCAGAAGAGTTGCAGGAGATTCTGAAGTCACCTGGCAGTCATGGTTGAAGCCAATGATGATTTTGTTGAATAAATTTACTCTTTAGTATTTCAAGATATCTATGTGTAATTTTGGTAAATATATCTGTTAAAATGAGATGTCAGTGTTATTTTCATTTTTGCATAATTTAGGCAACAATTTATCCATTGAAAATTATGAAATTATAATTTATGAAAAAATTTTGGCAATACTAGAAAAACTCAATAAAATATTCAAATTTTCTTTGTTAGTCATATTCATTGAAACATATTTGAAAGAGAGGTTGCTTCCGATAGATAGACAGATAGATACTGTGCAATATGTTGTATTTTCTTTTGTGAGAGACCAGAAGTAAGGGCAAGCTCAAGGGCTGGGTTAGGCGGCACACATGCTAGCTATGCCACTGCACTCACACACAAGTTTGGTTAAAGACCAATAGAAATTCAAGATAAAAAAAAAAAAAAAAAAACAAAAAAAAAACTTTTGGATATTTTGGACTATTTTCCAATACAAGTGTAAATTTTCCAATATCTGAATACTTTTGGCTTTCATAAGCCATTATTAATAAGTTTCTTGTTTTTTTTATGTTATGTCAGTTTTCAAATAAAGCCTAAACCACTCATTGAACAAGAAAATGGTACAAAATATAAAAAAAAAATAAAATTTAAGAATTTTTGTCAGTCTTTAATCAAACAGTTATAAACAAAAAATTGCTGCCCCAACACACCTGATGTATATCTCCTGTATATCCAAATCTGGAAAATTTTAAATATAAAAAGGTATATATTGCTGTTAGGAACTAACCAAAAAACATGTTCCAAATTGTTAATGTGTCTTCCAGGATAAAGAGGACTCAGGGTAGTAAAAAAAAAAAAAAAAAAAAAAACTAGAGAAATACCAGGACCTCACCTGGGAACTAAAGCTGTGTAATATGAAGGTAAGCACTGTGCACATAATAAATTGTGAACTTGAAACAGTCATAACTCTAGAAGATTGAAGGATAGATTTGAAAATAGATTTCATAGATGATGGCAGTGTTAAAGTGAGCAAAAATATTGAAAAAGATGCTGGAGATCTGAGAAAACTTGCTATCACTCAACAGCCAGCAAATACCAAGCATCTGATGTGTACATGTATGAAATTAATAAAACTCATATATGGCAATAGTTAGTAGATTAGGCATTGCTAGAGTTTGACCTCACTGGACTTTCTCTAAAAGCAGTCTTGTGCCAAATTGGCTTTATCCGTCACATACACTAAGGGACATCCAATGACCAAGCCAATGTATCAGCTCAGTGTCAAAATTAATTCTTACGGAAGAAATAAATAATGCAAGAAAACTGACTAAATCTGAATTAATCTAATTTATAAATGTTATATGAAGTCTATGTATATACTGAGTGTAACAGCAAAATGTCCAAATTGTGTAAAAGTAAAATTGCTCATTTGTTAAATTAAGCTTTGAACCATTGTATGATAGAAATGATACAAAGATGTCTACTGGAATTCTCCAAGGTTCTTATAACCCTATTGGACTCTACTTTGAGCAATAAGAATGTATAATTACTCTCCAAGCTTAACAGAAGAATCGTGGTGAAATCGATCATAAAGGAAAATGACATGTTCATCATTAATTAATAATAGCTAAGGATCGAAAGCTCATGAAGGACAGAAATTAAGTTAATATATATATATATATATATATATATATATATATATATATTATATATTCCAGGATCATTTTCGAACTTATTCAAGTTACTGTACTTGAGTGACAAAGGGCTTAACAGGTTTCACCTACGATTTCACTTTCAAGTCTTTTTTTCCCTGCTCTTTGGGCTGTCATTGCTGAAATTCCTCTCTTATATGCCAACCTTATGGATTGAGTTGGATCTTTTCTAATTGATCTCTTTAGCTATAAGTTGAAATGATGATCCCTCTTCCTGTTGTGACCTTCTGATTCAATTTTCCTCCCCACTGTTCCCTCTTTTTAAAACTTATTCTCTTTTCCCTTGATAATTCTTGAATGCACTTTGAAGATGGAAGCCAGGGTATGAATGTTGGTACCATTACTGAAGGCTTGAATGATATTATTCCTTTCACTATTGCTCAGTTGAGAAGACAGTGGGGGTAACACAAAATAATTTTAACCGGTTTTCTTTCTAGCAGAATAACTTAGAGTTTTTTCAGTGATTCTTATGACAAATGGTGTCAAGATAGCTAAACGTTTTATCTGAAAACCAGGAAAAAAGAAACTCAGTTCAGTGTTTTTTTTTTTTTTAGATATTAAACATTTTGTGGGATGGACATTTATGCTGTTACACCCAGTATATAACTCAAGTCATGTTCTTAAATAATCTTGTCAGACATTTTCATATTGATGCCATGCATGGTGTCAATATCTAAACTGTCAGATGTATGCAATCATTTTCTCAGATTGATGGTTAAAAATGGCTTTGAGTGAGCAAAGCATGTACATCTCAGTGAGGACTATCCCTTTTGAAACCTTGTAGACTGGCATTACAGAATCACAAACAAAGAACCGATTCAAATAACAGAAAGCACATCACTTGAGAACTTGCAGCAGCAACTAAAATGGATATCACATGCAACTCAGAGAGAAAATAATGACAATCAAAATACTGACATTCCACACTACTTCAAACAAAAGGCAAGAAAGGAAGCCTCTATCAATATCAGAAAGAGCAATTTCTGGAGTTGAAAAACTTATTTTCCTGAAACATTGTTTTAAGAAAAATATTTTATAAATTACAAGTGAAAGCAGCATTCGCTGCTCTGTCAATGAATGCTGAGTGTTTCCTTATAAGAAAACAGCTAATATTTGTTTAACTGAAATTGTAAAAAAAAAAAAAATACCGCTGAATCAATTCAACTGCTTTCCACTGAAAAGTAAAAATGAAAATGTCAAAAATATAGAAATTAAGCAAAAACATCAGAAATTGTCATCAGTGTGAGTTAGAACATTTCAAAATGCAACAGATTAAAAAGAAAAAAAAAATTACTTTTTAAAATTGTTTTTTTCAAAATGATTTATAGATTTATTGAAATTTTATTAAAATTATGCTTCATTACTACTTCAGATATGAAGATTATAACACAATTACCTTTGTCAAATTACTAACATATTTCAACTATTGCTTCTCAATTTTTCATTGATAATTAAAAAAAAAAAAAAAAAAAAAAAGAACTGATACACTTTGATCTTAGTCATTGACTGAAAAGTCAAGGGGAAAATTTAATTTCTCTATTTTCTAGTTTAACAGCAGATCAAATAAAAATTTTAAAAAATCTTATTTAATTGAATGATAGCATTCCTAGTAAATAGCTAAAACCTGCAGCAAATGTGTCGAATAAACACTTCAAAGCACAAGACAATCAGACTAAATTTTCTATTATTATAATAGCAATTCAGCTAATCAAAAGTTACCCAGTTTTCTAGAGAATGCATTTGTTTATTTCAGGCTAAGCTTAAAGTATTTGGGAAGAAACTCCATTTTGTTCTGTTACCATCATAAGCTGCTTTTATATCTGCCATTTTTAGAACAGGTTTTCTGAATTGGTTATTTATCCATAATTAGCAAAAATATAGCACAGTTATGATATTAGCAGACCCATTTAATTTTCATTTTAATATTTTCATAAAATAGAAGGAAAAATAGTTTCTGTTTATAGAATAATCAACAGTAAAATACCAACTTTTTGGAGAATGTTGGGGTTTGATTTTTTTTTTTTTTTTTTTTTTTTTTTTTTTTACACTAGTTCTTGAAGAATGCTGAATATCAAAATCATATTTTTTGGATTTATAGAAAAAAAAAAAAGAAGTTGTTTAGAGAATTTAAATGTAAAATAATAAAAAAGTGAAACTTCTTTTTTAAAGCATTTCATTCTATTATTTTCCTCTTTCACAAATTAAAAAAAAAACCACAAAAATATAAAAAGAAAAATACTATTTCACTAAATAATATAAAATTTATAATTTGTTTTTTTCTATCAAGTTTGTATTTTTCATCTTATAATTGTCGTTCTTTTCACATAGTGAGAGAGAGAGAGATACAGAAAGAAAAGAAATCAAATTGTTTTAATTACCAGATTCATTTTTTTTGTTCTTTAATTTTTCAAATAAAATTGTCAGAATTAGAAACAAAAATATAAGTCAAAATTTTTAAATATCTGGCTTCGTTTTTTTTCTTTGCAAAGCACAAAACATTTGTTAAAAAAATCACAGATAAAGAAACAAAAAAAACAGCGTTTCTTAAGACTGGCTCATTCATGTGTGTGATGATAATCAGTCAGAGTGATAATTTATCTCAAGCGATTGTGTGATGTAAATAATCACAAATGAAAGGGGAGGGAATTATAGCTACATTGAAATTCCCTATAGCAATGTTTATTTTTGGGCGGAGTCAAAAGCATCTAGCATTTCCATATATCATCTGAAATTATGAATAGAAGCATGGACACATGATTTTTATATATATATATATATGCATTCATTCATTAGATAAGTTTAAAATAAAGAATAATTCTGAAAACATACTAATGGCCATCAATATTCCATCAACAAGTAATTTTGTTGATTATTTTACATGTTTATATCTTGATATAAATAAACATTTTAATATTAACAAACTACAATTATTAATTAGATATTGGAAAAAACTAGCATGTTCTTAGAATTACATTACTCTAATTATTCAGATAAACAAGAATGCATATATACATATATATATATATATATATATATATATATATATGTGTGTGTGTGTGTGTGCATGTATGTATGTGAAAGTTGAATAAACCAGTCAAAGAAAAGTTTGTGATACTTATCAATAATAAATTGAAATTTTTCTTCAAATGAGCAAATTTCAAAATTTACAAGAAATTAAAAAAAAGATTAAAAAAAAAGAAAGAAAAATTGTGTAATAGGTAAAAAAAATTATAAAGTGGGAAAAAATTTAATTTAAAACTCCACATAAGTTCCCTTTACCATCATCAAAGTATCCCTCTCCCCACTCTTTGTTCGTTTTTTAAATTAATCCATCCCCCCCAACTCTTTTCAACATGGTCCACCTCCATCATTTAGTCAGATTCATCACAATCATGCTTGCGCCATGAAGCAGTTTGCTCAACGTCTGATGTCACGACTAGCAGAAGCTCCTTCTCTCGACTCTCGAGTTGTTCGCTAAGATAACTGAGCAGCTGCTGCTCATGGCCAATCAGTTCCGGAGCGTCCAACTTGGAGTCCAGATTATAATAGAGGTCATCAATCTTGTTGATGGCAATCCAGTGCTTTCGTTTAAAAGGTAAGCGAAGAAGTCCCCACTTGTAATCAGTTGGGATGTTCAAAATAAACCCTTTTATGTTCTCAAAGACGAGGATGCTGATTTTCCTGAAATCATAAAGAAAAAAATCTTGGAGGATATTCATTTACTGAACTCTCTCTCGAACACATACATAGTAAACTAAAAATGTTTAATTGTTGTTATAATTTTCTGTTTACAAATTATTATAGTTTATTATTGTTATAAAATTTGAAAGTAAAAATCAAAAATTTCAGTTTTATTTGATAAATTTTGTAAACATGCATTTTGTAGATATTCTAATTGTCTTCGAGAACCATTTATTGTCTTAGATAATGTTAACCTTCAGTAGAGTAACTCATTGCACTTTCTTGGTTTAATATTTTTTACTGTTATGAATTTAAACAATTATATCAATTATATATATTCTTCTTTGGGCTAAGTCTGCTGCTAGGAAAGTTGGTCCACCATGTGGTGCCAGATAATTTTTCTGGCCAAAATTTATCTTGCACCTTTATAAGTCTACCGTTCATTTGTGAATTGAATACTGTTGCCACATCTGTTCTGGTGTTTCTGCTATGTCTCTAGTTTAGAGTTTGCTGGCCACTATGGGCAAGAGAAATCATCTCATCCATACTCTTATGGCATCTTTCTGGAAGTGTCTTGTCATGAAAATTGACTTTCCCAAACACCATAGCTCAGGATTGAGGATTGGACATTGGGGATCTGGGGGACAGCAATACAGAGCCAAACAGTGTGGAAAGGGATTGTCAGTGGAGTTCCAACCAACCATTGGGAGGTTTGGTTTGGTTTATGACATGAACCTCAATGGGTTATTTAATGCTGATAAAATTTTTATTCATGGTAATATTGTTTTTTCCAAAAATGATATTGCTGGAAATATTTTGTTTTTTCCAAAAAAGATATTGCTGGAAATATTTTGTTTTTTCCAAAAAAGATATTGCTGGAAATATTTTGTTTTTTTCAAAAAAGATATTGCTGGAAATATTTTGTTTTTTTCAAAAAAGATATTGCTGGAAATATTTTGTTTTTTTCAAAAAAGATATTGCTGGAAATATTTTGTTTTTTTCAAAAAAGTATTGCTGGTATTAAAACCTATTTTTATACTTTCATAATGTTTTGACCCCAGTTTTTGGGTTAACTATTTGCCCATTTACTGGGTCAGGGTAGACCTGGGAACACCAGCAATTAAGCAGTGGTTCCATGCTCCTCAAAACCTCCTGATCAGAGGCCATGCTGTCAGATGTAGTTTGTCTTAGCCAGGACACCCATAGAGAGGTCGAAGGATGATGATTATGTTTCTAGAAATTCTCGACAACATCCAAAAAGAATCTGTAATCTTATCAGTCCTGACCTAGCATCTTGGCTTCAATTACTTTCCCACTGCTGTAATGAAGCTCCACTGTGCCTTTTCTATAAATATTTTCATGGCAATTGTTCTGATGAGCTCTCCTCTTTGGTAGATTGACTTCATGAATTTAAATGCAGTACTAGATTGGCAATTAGGTCTCATCATTTCACTGTTGAAATTGATTGATGCCATTAAGTTCTATTCTAATAGTTTTCTTCTATCACCCTTCTTGGCAGTGTTTTTATTATTTATATTGTCTTTTCTCCTCAGTGAAGGTTTCTCAGTTTCTTTCACTCTCAGTAACCCCTTGCATCTTAGTGGTGGCTGATCCAAGGCAGATTTGCTGACCCATATATAAATAATTTTTTTTTTTTTTTTATACAAGCATTATAGTTTATACATAATTTTACAAAAATGAAATTATCAAACTCTTTATAAACTTGTAGAGATAAAAATATAGATTAAATAGGAACACACAAAATTAACCAGGATAGACTTTGAATGTCTGAAAACACTGCTTGGAAGAAACCCATATGTAATTAAAAGATTAGAAATATGATTGATTTTAATATTTAAATGTTCTGAAGTTGATGTAAATAAACATTGAAATTTAATAATTTGCATCAGATAGCAATTACCTTAGCCCAGAATCCTCTTTAGGAATTAGAGAATCTGATCACAAACAATTTATGTAAGCTAGTTTTAACCTGTGAAAATTTCACTATTTTCCTATTTGAAATTTCTGATGGATCTTAATTCTTCAGTTAATGACTGAATAAGCTCATGGCAAGTTCTATAACAATAAAATATCTGTAGAAATTCCCCGATCACATTGTTAAATATTTGAGCTTTAACAAAATATTGCAATAACAACTATAAATATGAAGGGCATTATTTTAAGTAGTAAGGAGGTACAAATGAAAATATTTGTAATTGACAACTTTTTTCCATTTCACTGAATTAGATGTTAAACACATCTATCTTCCTTCCTTTCTTTCATTTTCTCATTGAAACCAAGTAGTGTTTGATATGTCTTTTGTCTTCTCATGGGACCAAATTGGAATAGGCCATTATTTATAGGGTATTAGCAAGAGACATTAAACACTTCTAGCTTTTTTTTTTTTTTTTACTGAAACCAAGTAGCCTCTCTGATATGTTGTTTGTCTTTCCATACAGTGAAAACAAAATATTTATGAGGTATTGGCAGGGCGTAGTGGTCATGGGTATTAACAAAGGGAAAAACACAATTATAATACAGTGTAACCCAGATATAAGAGAGTTGTCGAGACTGGAGAAGAAGTCTCTTATATCTGAGTTTCTCTTATATCCGGGTTTGGTCTATTTTGTTTAGGTAAGTATGGGAACACCTCATATAACGCTTTTTATATACAGAAAACTAGTTTATTTAACAGTTATAGACATAAAAAACAAAGATAAAAATACATTATCAATCAGTTTTCAAAATAATTCAATCAAAAATTACTTTTTCTTAAAAAAGTCAGTTATTTTTTATTGTACAGAAATCTCTTTGTTAACATCATGAACACTTTCATACAGTCCGTAAATCATTTTCAATGCACCATCAGGATTACTGCTTTTTGCTTCAAAGTAGGCTGTCAGAGTTTCAAGCGCATTCAATGCAGCCAGAGAATTTGGCACTGGTTTGTCACTTTCAGAAACTTCAGAACTTATGCTTTCAGCATCATCATCTTCGTCAAAATCTTGATCATCCGATTTTATACCACGTGTGATGTCCGTGTCAGTCAGTTCTCCATAACATTGTGTACGGTCGTCGAAGCTGATAAATTCGTCAAAATCTGTTTGCCGTGGTTTTGCCGACTTACCAACAACTACAGCTTGCTTTTCACTGCCGTCCATGTTTGTGAACTGAAGCATCGTGAGTCTGTCTTTGGGAACTTTTGTCCCATTTGACTGTTTGTCGCTGGCAAATCGCAAAGATCCAGACGGCATGGCTTTGTAGAAAATTTCCATTTCATCACAGTTCCAAACATCTTTCGGATCATATCCACGAAAAAGTCGCGGCAAAATGTTTGTCACCCATTCGTTGGCAGAACCATGATCTGCTGATGTTGATTCGCCGTGAAATTTTTTGAACGAAACGTTATTGGCCTGCTTCCAGCGCATGAGCCAGCCATTACTTGGTTCAAAATCAACTTCAAGATTTACGGCCAGTTGTAATGCTTTCTGCCTGATGACGTGATCGGTGACGGTAGCTCCATGAGCACATGCTTGCGTAAACCATTGTGTAAGCGCTTTGTTAACGTCCTTGTGCACAAATTGGCGCTTTCGTTTGGGATTAGTGTTTCCGTTCATTTGCATGCAAGATCTGAGATCGTCTTCTTTCTTGAGAATTTTTGCTGCTGTTGAATAACAGATTCCATACTTTCTGGCTGCAGCGGCCAGTTTGAGTTTCTTCACTTTGACATCGTCAATGAGCTCCAACTGTTCAGAAATGCTCAGAGTTTTTCGTTGAGACGCCGACATCACTAATCGCAATGATCGCAAGCAAACGGCTTTCAATGGCAAAATTAACAAACAGACAAACTTCTGACTCAACAGAACAGTGGGTAAAGTGAAAGTGCTGTCCAGTAAATGCAACGACAAGCAAAGTCAGCAAAAAAAGCGGGGCGCTACCCTTAGACACACAAAGCAAAATCATAAGGTAGAGGGTGTCTCCTACAGACACAGATTGGACACACCGTGTCTCTAGACTAGTCAAGATTAAGTCATTGAACTTCACTCTCTAACTGACCTCTGTTTGACCGATTTACGACATCACACTGTCACTCAAAACGAACTCTCTTATATCGGGGAGGACGGGACCAGAGAAAATCTCTCTTATATCCGGGTTACACTGTAGGATGTTAACACAAATGAGGATAAAATAAATTCTTACTTCAATAAGTACATGATAGAAACTTTCTGTCTTTTTTGCTCTAAGTAACTCTTTTCTCTTTACTACCCCTCCTTGTCCTTGTTTTACACCCATTTACTATTTCCATGTCTGGTTCTTAGGCTGTTAATGTGTCTTGTGGTGTGTTAAATTCTCCAAACCTTCTTTTCTTATGCATCCCAGGAACTTCAACTGTCTCTGATTGGTAGAGGTTTCCTTGTAGTTCCTATTCTCCTTAAAATGCAGTCATTACTCACACACACTGTCCATAGCATTTTCTGCATTTGTCGGTAAAATTACAAATGTCACTTCAAGTCTCTTCTTCATCTGTGAAGATGTCCAATATTTACTGCCATAGAGGAGAATACGCATATCTAGTAAAAATAAAACAGTCATAAATTCAGCACATCCAAGCTATTTCATCAACAGTTTTTTGTTATAACCAACAAAATGAGTTTGCCCCGTTTTATTTTTGCATCATAGTACCAATACCATTGACAAGTGAACATCTTTTTGAAGCTAGGTGAATTTTTCTCTGCACATTATAGTCCATTCCTAGTAAAAGTAATAAATTACTTGAATATCTTTCCCCAGGTAAATCAAGCTTCTCTAATATTTTTAGCAGCTCTCTTTCATATTGCAGGCCTTCATATAATTTATGAAACATAGGTATAGGGCTTTCTACATTTGTATTGCTTGCTCTGATATCATTTTGATGAAAAATTGTATTTTTTGTTCTAATATCTTGAACAAAGTCACATTGTTTTTGCTCTATTTCCAGTCTAAGTTTGCGTTATGCTCTATTCATTCAAATACTAATGATCAGTTTTGTTATATGGTTTATCAAGTAAATTGTCAAAGGACATGAGTAGAGGCTTACGCCTTGTTTCTTGTTTAGGAAGGGGTTCCCGGTACTCTCTCTCTCTCTCTCACTGGCCTCTGTATCTCCAGTTGCCTTGATCTATCCACTACCCTTCTCCTCATCCTTTCTTCTATCACTCCTATCTGA
>CAHIKZ030000857.1:1392500-1512500 GCA_903632075.3 Acanthosepion pharaonis | reverse complement strand
AGAGGGAAAGAAAATGTTAAACATTGGGCTTTGGAAAGCAATCAATAGAGACTAAAATGGAAGCTGTCTGCTGATTTGAGCCAAGCCATTAGTCAGCCAATCAGCAGCTTCTATATTTGGGATTTCAATTACCCTCCCGCAGCCCAGAATTAATAGAACAGAGTAATTTCAACCTCTGGGAAATATTCAGGTGATGGATTTTGGGAATATCAAAAATACATCTTTCTTTTCTTTATTCAATCATACTTTCAGGCCAGCAGTTTTACCATTTTTATCACAATGCACACACGAGCCAGTATTAGAACTTATAACTGGTCAGCTTTTATAAAATTTAAATCCGGGATCCAATTGCAGACTAATTCTATTTTAACAAACCCTACATCCTATTTTTCTTTTGCAATTTCTATGCATGGCTGAAGAAAGTGGAATCTACTGGTTTTGAATTCAGAGTTGTCCTTCTCCAAGATTGGTTGCCAACTTAGGATGGAAAGCTTAGTCTGTATTAAGATCTCAGCCAGAATTTGAACTCTTGCTTACCAATTCCCTTTTCTGTATTGTTAGCCATCAGACCACCCATAATTCCATAAAATTTAATAGACTATTTCAATTAATTTTCTAAGGCATTGTACGGTGCATTGCATTTCAGACCTATGCATACTGTACAGATGGATTTTAAATTCAATCTCTGGATGAATATCAGACTTTATTCAATAAAAGACTTTAAAATTAAATAAATTTAATTCTCAAGTTCAATTGTTTAAGTGCTATATAAGGATAATCTTGATTTGAATTATCTTTACTTTATCTACCTGTATAAAAAAAAAAGAAATATTAATGTAGAGAAATGGTTAATAAGGTAAACTATACATTAATCATATAAAATTCCATCCTTTGAGTGATCCAAAAGTAAAAGAAAAAAAATAATAAAGGAAATATCTGGCATTCATTGAAAAAGTGGCCAATACTATTTTCAGTTGAAATTTATAACATCTTTCTCTTAAAACAATTTTTCAGGAATATAGGTTTCTCAAGTTCAGTAGGTGTTATCATTCTTTCCTGTATTGATGGGGGTTTCCTTCCTAACCTTTTGTTTGGAATAGTGTGGAATGTCCATATTTTGATTATATATCATTATTTTCTCTTTAAATTACAGGTGATATCCATTTTAGTTGTTGCTGTTTTTGAAAGTCATCAAGTGACATTTCTGCTATCTGGTACAGTTCTTTGTTGTGATTCTGCAGTGCCAGTCCACAAGGTTGACAAGAACCACAGGCTTTGCTCACTCAGAGCCATTTCTAACCATTGATCTGAGAAAGTGGTTGTATACAGATGACAGTTTAAATATTTCTGAACAAGTTCAACATCAAGCATGGCATCCATATAAAAGTCTCAATCTGACAAAGTTATTTAATTACATGATTAGAGTTTTCAGGTTAATGTTTTGGTTTTGTAGCAATTTGCATATCTGTTCTATGTTTACTTTCCTTATCTTCTCTGCTAAATTTGTTATTACTGATCCATATGTGTTATATTAATCAAATATATGTACTAATCTAAGTTGGCAAGCAATGAATATTATATATATATCGTTGATTGCCCCATCTTCACAGATGACTGCCATCTTGCTCATCAACACTTACATTCAATCTAGATCATCGTTTTCTCTCAAATGACTTCGAAGGTGGCTCTTCAAACCAGCAGCTACACACACACACACACACACACACACACACACACACACACACACACGCGAAGTGATTAATTTTCTGCCCACATAAAATGATAATCACACATGGTAAGTGATTGCAAAAGAATCTGAAAGATTCTGTCAGTAATTTCATGTTAATATTATTTGCAATGAGCTGAAGTAATTGTTTATGCTGGCTAAGAGGTCAAAACTGGAATTGCAGATGGTTATAATGACTGTAGAATGTATGTTTGGTATTGTAACGGTGGACTGGTAAGAAACTCAGTCAAGTTTGGTGAAACTGTTGGCTATATTTACTCAACTTCTGGAAATTAGTCCTACATAACTTCTAATAAGGTTAAAAGAAATGAAATGAATAACTAAAAATTTCTACTTTATAATCTCTGATATTATTATTCACAGGCATTATTGTTCATTTTCATTGACAGTGGTAAATGTACATTACAGTAACTGTGTAATAGGAATTAGTAGCATTAAAGTAAAACAAAATAGACTTAATTAATTTCTGGTAAATTTCCAGCAAAGAAATATTATGAAAAGTAGAAAAAAATATTTTTGGGAAAAAAAAAAAAAAAAAAAATTGTTCTTTAAAATTGCTTTTTTAAAGCATGCAAATGTTTTTCTTGTCTGAACATTAATGATATAACAGAAATTATAATCTTACACTGAACAATGTTAATTGCTATTGCAGAAGATATTTAACAGAAAAGTGGTAGAGTAAATCATTCCTCATAATGAACAAGAAGAATGATGCTAAAATTTTTCACTGGGTCCAATAATTATGCAAATTTAAGGGATGTACCCACAGAAGACATACTCATATGTCATTAAAAATGACAAGCTACTTTTCTGTTATTTTTTTTATTGTATTTTTCTTGTATGAAAATAAGAGCTTTCTTTTTGGACTTAGCAACTGTAAAAATTTCCCAAATTATTGTTCTGAGCACTTTTAACCATTATTAGTCATTTTCAAGGGTGTAAAACACTTCCACTCCATTTACAATAGCACAACTAAAATATCCTTGAAAGTGGCTAAGAGATTAGTAGCCAAAAGCGCTTAGAATGAATAATTATTTGGACAATTTCTATGCTCTACAGTCAAAAAAGCTCATGCTTGTATACAAGGAAAATAGAATAAAAAAGAAAGCTTTCTAACAAATGGCGTCATTTTTGATGGCACAAGTACACTAAAAACTTTAAAATAAAACCTCAATTAGAGAGGTTTATTTTCCGTGAAAACTGAAAAACGGAAAGGCCTACTTAAAACAAAATCATGGTTTTGAAATGGAAATTTCTTTTCTAACTATCAAATTTGTCAACTGTCATCTTAATTTGTTACTATGTTTGCCTTTCCTAACTCTTGTCTGACAGACATCAAAGGATAAAGTAATGTTAATACATACTCCTTACCTACTGTCTAACTACAGTGATGAAAAAAAAAAAAAAAAAAAAGAGATAAAAGTGGTGGCAGTGGAAGGGTTGGGGCAGGGGAACAAAAATTTTGTTTGCTTTATCCTTTCTTTTTCCTATCACACATGGTGACAGAGGTGGAGCAGCTGGACATTTCAGGAAGCCAAATTTTATGAATTAGACTCTTTTCAAGAATGCTATTTAATAATTTCAATAAAGTGACCAAACAATAATGTAGTTTTTTTTTGTCTCTAGATGACTTTGTGGTGCTACTACTCTGTAGATTTTGCCACTTTCACTTAATTATTTATGATTGTAGAATCCTTTACAAGAGTTGTCCAAGAAACTCATGTTAGAAGGGCTGAAGTATGAGGTAGGAAATCCTATCAAGCTGGAACAACTTTTACTTATCCAATGGGTAAATATTCCAGCTAGTAAAATTTTTCCTTTTCCTTTTATCATCTTGTTTTAATAACATGTACATATTGTTACACTTTTGCACCAAGTATGAATGAAGCAAAAACAGAAATCTATACTAAAAAAATGGGGGGGGATAATGATAATAATAATAATAATAAAAAAAAAGAAGTTTAACAGAATTCCCTAAAACCTGAGTGAGATGGAATTAAGAAAGATTTGAAACAGAAAATTGGTCCCTTTGCCTTTACCAATGTATATAGACATTTTTGAAAAATAAAATTCCAATGTATATAGACACTTTTTGAAAAATAAAATTCCAATGTATATAGACACTTTCTAACTATATACTGAATGGCAGAAATTTTTCTTTGCAACCCTCTAGATGACAGGCAAACACTTACCATTGTGTCATGATGCCCTATTTAAATTTAACATACTGAATATTTAAATTTACTTACTACCATTTGGTAAATTAAATGCTGGAATATACAAAAAAGAATAATATTTTAAAATAAACAAAGTAAAGAAGATTATCAATAAGGAAAACCAAATGTTTACTACATCCATTAAATAGGACATTTGTAGACAAATAAAACAAAGGAAATAGTATATTAATATTTTGCTTTAAGTCAGTGAGGATATATGAAAGCTGAAACTAGATTTTATAATATATTGTGTGTCATGTGAGATTTAATTTTATAAACAATAGACAAGATTTAAATATTTGCATCCAAGATAATTTCAGACATTTGGAAGTGGGGGGATGTAAACAGAAGCAAGATGAGAGGTTGAAAGCATACAAATATTTTTTTAAATGTATTGTCAGAAATTATTTTCTTCTAACCAGATTCTCTACTCAAGGTGAAATAAGAAGATTTTGTTAATTTCTAATTTAAAATATTTTTGCACAGTTTCAACAAGCAATATATTTGTTTCATTAATTTTTTTTTTTTAATGTTGATACAGAAATAAAGTTATTTTGTTGAATGTAGCAAAAAAAAAAAAAAAAATTCTTGTGCCTTTGAGAAATGAATGGAAAAATTTCATAAAACCAAGAACTGAGCCCCAGCAACAATTCTTGCTTGCTGGTGGATGACTAAGAAATTGCAAAGTAGCAAGAGTAGGAAAAGAGAGGGAGAAAGAAAAAGCTGACTATAGAAAGGAGAAAGATTTCTTCAAAGACAAAAAATAAAAGTCACAATACTGAATACTTGGCACCAACAACTACTCCACCAGTCTGAAATGGTGTTAAAGAAAAAAGTTGCAGTTACAAAATAAATAAATAAAAACTCTTTTCTACTTTATTCTGCATTTTTTTTTTTTGAGTGTCAAACTAAAAATCCTGCAATTAAGAGCTGAAGGTATATAAATTATGATAAAAATAGCAACAGTTAATAAGTTTTAATAAATATAATGATATGGTTTCAGTGAATAATCAGATAATAATATACAAGAGGAAATTACAACATATCTTTACAATTCAATGATAGAGAAAAGCTATTATTTACAACTTTAAATAAAAAAAAAAAAAGCTTATCTTTTTATGAATACATAAACAGCCAATTTCTCATGCCTTTTCCCATTCTTCTTAGCTGGTTTCTATAATTTGAACTTTTACATTGTACAACAGCCAAAGTATTAAAAGAACAAAAAAGATAGTTACAAAAGGCCAACTACTCAGAGTGATAAGTGAAGCATGTAAAAAACTTGGCACTGGGCCTTCTTGTTGAGTAAGAGATTTTCTATCATAAAAGTCGTAATGGATCTAAGAGTGGCAAGCTAATTAGTGCTGGTAGACCGACTATAATACTGAAAACATTACATACAACCTAGGTAGAAGTATATAATAAATCACAATAGTTTTAATCAATATGCTGCAATTAGAAGGAATTTGAGAACTAGAAAAAGACAAAAGGCATTCATTGGAGGGAGAGAGATATAATGCTTAGTAAACTAGTCCTGCAGTCTATTGTTCATGAGTATAATCCTCACAATGAGCCCCTAAATTATGGCCATGTGCCAGACTGGCTAGAGAAGAAACAAAAGTCATGATAATATTACTTAAAGTTTAAAAAAATATATTAACTAATAATTATATATATATATATATATATATAAAGAAAGAACACTAAGATATATAATCTGGCATTCTTGTTATTTTTTATTTTTATAAAACAGTGCTCAATGTAAATTCACAGAGCATAAATATTATAAATTAACTGATTTAAAATATGTTTTTTTGCTACACAGTAATAACCATGTTTCAAAAAATGGAAGCTAAAACTTTAAATTTAATTATATAATTAAATTAAAAGCAAAATGCTTTAAATTTAATTATATAATTAAATCAGTTAATTTTATATATATATATATATATATATATATATATATATATATATATATATATATATATATATAGAGAGAGAGAGAGAGGTTTGGAAGATAAAAGTTCTATAATTTTCAAATGAGAAAATTCAAAATCAATTAAACTTTAATATAAACAAGCCATAAAATAAATAAATATATATATATATATATGTATATATATCTCAACACAGTGCTAGTGACTCCTATTTAAATTGTAGCTCTTGATCTTCATGCTATTACAACTGTCAGACAAGAGTGTTACAGCTCTTAGTCTAATTTCTGCAAGCACTGAGCAGTTAGTTTTGTGTTTGTAGGTAGGTGATGAGTTTTATTTTCTTTTGTCTTTTAATGTCTTAGTGCTGGTAGGTTTGTTCTCTTACACTTTACCAATGACTTTGTTTATTTTGGTGAGTATATATAAAAGCCACTTCTACAAAAGAAGGCCATCTCTTCAACATTGATCTGAGTGGCCATGGGCCCCACAGATGAATTTGCAAACCAGCCTCACTCCTGTACATCTTTTTACATATGTGACAAATTAAAGGCTTTTCGAGAGTCTTGAAAGTGACTTTCTCCTCCACATGCCATCTCTCATGTTCCTCTTCAGCCCAGTGTCAGACCTGCAAATTTTATCATAAAAATGACATAAGTGCCCTGCTGGTTTGTCACGAAGGACACCTATATAGTTGGCATTAGTCTGCTGATTTTCATCTACTTAATGCAATATATATTTACTTACAAAAATTTTTTAAAAAGTGATATCTGAGGTTTAAAATACATTTTAAAAATGCAAAATTTTTTTTTAACTGATTAAATTTAATATTTCCAATAAGCAAAAGACTGCTGTATTACAAAATAAAATTTACATTGGTATTTTTTTTCGTTTGATTATCAGTAAAATTGCTAAAATCATCCATATTGACAAATCAGTTAATTCTCTTTATTGATTAAAATATAATTTCCTAAGACATTAAGAAAAATTACCTGATTTTAAGTTTAGTTAATCTCAAACGAAACATTACTTTTAGTTTAATATATTGCAAAAAAACATTTAACATGAAAATTAGTGCTTTTATGAGAAGCCTAATATATTTGCGAAATTTATCCAAGGAGGCAATAATTGCTATAAAATTACATGACAAATAAAACAAATGACTTTTTTTAAATAATTTTTTTTTTTTACCTACCTAGTTATCATTAAAATATTTTAAGCATTTTAATATTTTATTGAATTTGGTTTTTAATCTTACTGCAGGCACTGAGCAGTTTTTTTTTGTGGAGGCTATGTTAGAAAATTATCAATAAATTTTAAATTTATTATAGGTACTGCTCTTATTTTCTGATGAATGTGCATGTACATCCATATTTACAAAACTTGGCAAGTTTACACACACACACAAAAATTGAAAATGTTGGGGGTGTCAAAAGAATTGTAGAATTATAGTGTTTCCATTTATGATTAATAAATATAGTTTTTAATTCATAACAATATCACTTAAACAATACAAATTAATACAGAATTTTAAGATAGTTTAGCTCCATTAAAAAAAACAAAAACAAAAAAAAAAAAAAAAACACAAATGTGCCTGAGCAAGGGTCTGAAAGAGGAATAAACAAATTATTTTTCAGATGATATACTAGAACAGAGCAAGCTACTAAACTAATGGTAATGAAATATTCTCTGACACCTCTACAATGTTATCAGTCCTAACATCCCAGCTCCAATCACATTCCCATTCGCCATAACAGTTTCCCTGTGACTTTTCTATAAATATTTTCATGATGATTGTTCTGATGAGATTTCATCTTTGGTACCTAGACTTTACGAAATTAAGAGTTGTAGTAGATTGGCAACAGGTCTCATTATTTTGCTGCTGAAATTGCTAGATGTAACTAAGTTCTATTCTTCTCTTGCACTTCTCACATGTGGAACTCTTTTCCAGATTCTTGCATTCCTGTTAACTATGATTTTCAAAAATTTAAATGCAATGTTAATCGTTATCTTCTATCTCCTTGAATCCTGTACTTTTTATTACCCTTTCTCCTCAGCAACATTTTCTCAATTTCTTTCACTCTCAGTAACGCTTTTACTTCTTAGTGGCTTTATCTCCTTACTTGATTAAAAAAAAAAAAAAAAAAAAAAAACCTTTAGTGAAAAAGTATAATAGTTTCCTTAAAAATACAGAATTTATACTTGCTTACCACTATCAAGATTTACAATGTTTGCAGAGGGGAGGGTGGTGATGCAATGGTGAGATTAGCCATTTCTATACAGGAAACATTTGTTGACCAAATAATTAGCATTACTATCAGATGAAATATACAAAAAAATTTTTTCAGGAAATTAACTAACTTATTGCTCTTTATTATTATCACGTTAGTAAAGATGGGAGTTTCCTTCCTAACCTTCTGTTTCAGGTTGTGTGGAAAGTCAACATCTTGATTATATCATTATCTTCCCTTCTGGTTACATGTGGTACCTATTTTGGTTGTTGTAAGTTTTCAAGTGATGTGGTGTTTGTTATGATTTTGTAGCCTCAGTCTTTAGGGACTGATGAATGACAGTCTTTAAAAAAAAAAAAAAAACCCTGAAGGATTCATTCACTTGAAAACATTTTTAATTACTGATCCAAGAATAATTAAAAAATGATTTATTGCATCTATGGAAATGTTTTTGTTTATTTGCCCCATTTTTGTTTGTCATTATCCAAAGCCATGTGAGAGGAAATTTGTCATATATCTGAATGAAAGCAAATTAAAAAACACGAGCTCAACCGTCAGTATCACAATGTGCAGAATAAATGCACACAATACGAGTACCCATACCAGGATAAACATTGCATTTTAGACATGTGGTTAAACAAAATTATTAGGAAGTGATGATTTTTCACAATACCAGAGCATCCATAAACCCATTGGGTTTCTTTTAAAACCAGTTTATGATACTAAATGATGAACTAACAATATTATCAATTTTATTATTAATTACACATATTTTAATGCGTATTTGCAATACAAATTATTGTAACATTTATTATTACATTATACAATATTACTCAGATCAAACACAATAAGAAATTAATAAATGGAAAAGGTTTTCAGAATTTTTTAAACAAATAAAAATGAGCAGAATTCCTTTAATGTAAATATATCATGATTTAAAGTACAGTAACAAATTATTTTATGATATCAATATATATATATTTTATTTACTCGTTTACATCAAAAGAGAAATTACTTCCGTAAAATGTACTTTGAATACAAAATTAATAATTAACACTAGGCAGTCAAAGAAGGTTTATTGTTCCATTGGACATCATAGTTAATACATTGCATGAAAATTTGAAGTAATAGCTTAAAAATATCTAGTCTTTTTTCAAAATAATATGCATATTTTTCAAGACCATCCTTCAGTTTCTTTTTTTTTTTGGCATGAGCTTAAAGATAAAATTATGAATAAGTCATTTGTAAAGAATTCATACAGGCACACAATATTGAAACAATTCATTTTCAGCATTATGATATTTATACACATTGTAATTCTTTCTATGTGTGTCATTGTCATCATAGGAAGCAGTCTGAATTATAATATAGACTCTTCTTTTGTTTTGGGGCCAGAAAAAAAAAAATTATGGCTAGAAAACAAATGAAAAGCACTGAAAAAGCCTTAATGGAAATATATCCGGATTTATAGTATGAGAATAAATTATTTTATGATACCAATAGATATATATTTTACTTTTTGGCAATGCACTTGGCAGGGGTTCAAAGCACAATATGCTCTTAAATTAGTTGGGGTATTATGCATCATTTAAGCTGTATCTTGGGAACATGTTTCAAAAGGACAGACAACAAATGGTGCATAGAGTGCCATGATGTCTCCAAGGAGCTCTCTCAAAGTTTGAATTCACTTGTCCTTCTCCTACATTCGTTGCCAAGTGAAAGAATCCTGTCCGCTCTGTTATTAACCCATAGCTGGAGAAGAGATGGTTTCATGTCTTTCCTCAAAAGTATTTGTGCAAAAGTGAATGTAAAGAATTCAACCAGAATTCAAACATAGCCTGGCTTAGCAATTTCTTGCTTCAAGCTGTTAAACATTACGTTACCTATTCAGTCGAGCTACCCTAGACATTCAGGAATCTATGATGCCAACTTTCACAGTTCTGCATCAAAGTTGGAAGTCATTAGGATAACATTCTGGTCATTATAGGTGGTTGCTGGGTGACCAATCAGTTTTGGTCCATGGCTAGGTGTGCAGAGCAGTTTTTATATATATATATATATATATATATATGATAGATAAGTGGACATTGAACTGAACACTCAGAGGCAACAGTTTGTGTCATTCTAAACGCAAAACTGAAGGACCCTGGAAACAAAGAATCGAAAACCAAATAGAGTAAATAAAAATATACAAAATAAAACCTAAGTAAATAAATAAAAAATAAATAAAAATTAATCCAAATAAATAAACAAATTAACAAATTGCCCCTACTAAAATAACCGTTAGTACTAATAAAAATAGGCATAAATAAGCAATAACAAGTAAAAATAAATCCAAATAAATTAGGTACCTCCACGAAATCGCTAAAAAAAGAGCATAGCTTGATGGAAAAGACGCCAACCTTGCCGAAAACAAAATTTTGTCTAAATGCTTATGTTATTATTAAGAGGAAAGACCAAATTTTTTTTAATTATTTTTAAAAATTTTTCCTCCTTTTTAGAACATTCTAAATTTTGATTAAAAAAAACCTTGTTTCTATTTGTATCAGCAGAACTAGTAAATAACAGACTATTTTTAGCACATTTTTTTGTATGACACACATTAATTTGAAAAATCATGCAAAAACAGAAATAATTGTCAGATGTTAATGAAACTTTCAGGAACTATTCACAGATGATCGAAATTATAAATATGTCTTTTTTTTTTTATTAAAGTCATGGTAGAAATATTTTTTTAAAATATTTATTACCCCCCCCCCCAACTAATTTTATGGAAACGCTAGAAATTCGATTGCATCGGGTTTAGTGATTACAATAATTAAAAGCACAGGGCTTTGAGGAATGCAAATTATGTTCTTTTTTGTTTTTAATTGGATCCGCAGTATCTGAAAATTAGCTCTGAATTGTAACATACAAAACTCAATAAAACAAAGATATTTAATTTCAAATGCTTTTATTTGCCTTTAGCTGTTTTTATGAATATGGACAATATTTTCTGAAAGCAAAAAATTTTTTTTGATGAAAAATGAATTTTTAATACAATTATTTGTTATTTCTTTAATTATAATAGATTTTACATTTAAGTTGTTAAAATATTATAAAATTAGTTAAAAGCCGCATTGGCTTTCCTAAGTGTCCTTATGAGATAGATCTTTTTTTAGCGTGTTGTAAATTGTATCATTTTGACTAATCAGAAGATCCGCAGTAATTAAGAAATGTAATTTTGTGCTTATAACTGGGCTGTAATTATAAAGTATGGAAGACCAACCAGAATATAATTAAGTTGTGTTATTTGAGTTAAGCATTGTTCTCCTCTGTTAAGGCCTTTACTTTTGCGAAACACGTGTGGAGAAGTTAATTTGATTTTTCAATTTCAACTGAGAAGGGTACCTACAAGTATAAGTATCATCTTATGAAATTTATATGATCTTATTTTTATATTAATCTAAGTTATGACATTTTTCCATAAATGAAATATCAAAATTAATAATAAAATGAATGCAAATACAAATAACAGTAAAATGTAATAAATGTACATAAAATTATAGTATTTTATGTACAGTTCTGATAAAATTTCATAAGAAAGGTATCTATAAATTAATTAGATACCTTTCTTAGGAAATATGAAATTTAATGTCACTCTTAACAGTCTTATTTTAATTTCTTTAGAATATATTTTCCATAAAGCATCATAAACGTAAAGGTGAAAGCTAAGTACAAAAAAAAAAAAAAAATTAGACCGCTGAAAGTTTTCGTTAAAAATAATGAGGTAAATAATTTGTTCACTTAAATGTAAATTATTTCACTTTTCTCCTTCCGTAGAACAAATTAGCCTCATGGAATTCGTAAATATGTCATTCATCACCTGTCAAGAGACGCAAAAGTTTATGACCTGCTTTATTTTATTTTCAAATTACATCTTTTTGGCAAAAAAGCTAAGTTAAGTTTGGTTCAAAATATTTTAAATAAACATTATAATTTCTGATTTTCTTAAAATAAATTTTGAAAAAATGATAATTGATATTTAAAAGAATTTCAAAGTGAGATTTCCATTTTTTTTTTTAAAATGGCAAAAAATGGTCAATTTTGCTGACTCAAAAAAAAAACTAGATTTTTAACAAAAATTTCGTATGTGCTAGGAACGATTAAAAAATGAAAAAAAATACCCCCCAAAATACTTTGATCTTTCCTCTCAATAATTACAAACATTTAGACGATAAAATTTTGTTTTCGTCAAGTTTGGTGTCTTTTTCATCATGCGATCTCGTGGAGGTACCTAAAATAAATAGATTAATTAAAAACATAAATTAAAAAAATAACAGAATAGACTAGGTAAGCAATCGAAACATTGAACGAATAAATAGCCTTAATTATCTTCCCAGACCAAGACTAACTATTAAATAAGTGACCTAAGCAACCCCCACTCTAATTTTTCTACTATGTTAATAAAACATCAAAAACTGAAAAAAATAAATAATACAAAATGAAAACAAAAAACAAATAAATAAACAAGACAATTCCACAAAAATAACCACCAGAATAGATTACCGACAATGCACCACTGACCCATTATATATTAGTCAAGGAAAAATCCATTTGTGGCCTGACAATTGCACCTAGCATGAAACAGCCTGTTGCCTCTGAGTGTCGACTTCAATGTTCATTTTTATATTTACATATGCTGTATCCCTGATATTGAGCACTTTAACCCATAAATATAGCATACCTTAAAATATATATATATATATATATATATATATATATATATATATATACTACATGTACAAATTATTATCAAGATAACTTTTTTTTCTAATATTTCAAAAACTGTCCAATCAATTCACACAATGTTGGCAACACTGACCTGCGCAATCACTGAAATTTTTGTACTGATCTGCGCAATGTAAACAAACTGGCGCCATATTTGTTGATTTGAGTGTGCCAAATTATTAGAAAAGTGTAAGAATTTAGTGAAAAGATGGGTCGTAAAAGCAGTTTAAGTGATGCTGAAAAGAAAACTATCACCTCAGAACTCTCAAAAGGTAAATCTACTCTAGAAATTCCTAAAATGATAGGGAGGTGTCATCAAACAATGAAAAAGTTCACCGCCGACCCTACACAAGTGCACAAAAAGGGCAGATAAAGGCAAGTGGAGGGTTATTTCACGTTGTCTCATGTCACAACTTAAATGAGAGGCCCGAAGAACCCTGAACTTATCAGTCAAGAGCTTTTCAGTCGCATTGGGGATCCTACTGTGTCTAAATTACTCCGTGTCAGTATCTGAGGGGAATAGCAACAACAGTCAAACCTTTATCGAAGCCTCCGTTGACGAGAAATCACATTCAAAACTGATTGAAATGGGCCGAGGACAATATGAAGATTGACTTCTCTAAAGTTTTGTTCACAGACAAAACTTGAGCAATACTTGATGGGCCAGATAGATGGTGCAAAGGCTGGGTAATGAACGGACAGAATCGCCATCAGCGTTTGAGACGCCAACAAGGCAGTGGAGGCATAATGATCTGAGGTGGTATTATTGAAAAAACATTAGTGGGCCCATGGAGAGTACCAGATGACGTCAAAATGACTGCTGATGCATACATGTTTATAAAGGAGCATCTTGAACCGTGGATGAAAAGGCAAAGAGTTGCCTTCAGAAGGGCCATTGTTTTTATGCAAGATAATGCTCCCTCACATGCTGCTCACAAGACTACTGAATATTTGAAACAGTTAGGCTTCGATGAACCTTGAAAAATGAAGTGGCCTGCAAATTCTCCGTATTTGAGCCCAGTCAAAAATCTTTGGAGTATCATGAAGCGAAGACTGTATGCCAACGGATGACAATTCAGGAGCAACACTGAGTTGTAGGAAGCAATTCTTGACATATCTCATGGCATTACAGCAGATGACATCCTACAATTAACAAATTCTATGGATCATCGACTTCTTCAAGTAATTTCAAAACAGGGAAAGCACATTCCCTATTAATTTGTTTAAAACTGTGCCTTTGTTTGTATCTGTTATTATTTGTTTGATTATCTTATTTATTAGCTTCTTTTGATCATAAACATTCACGTGCAACATTAACAAACGTTTTGTGTGCTCAATTCTGGGAATTTTACTAAACCTTTCTAATAATTTGGCATGTGCAGATCAGTACAAAAATTTCAGTGATGACACAGGTCAGTGTTGCCAACATTGTGTGAAAATTTTGTGTGAATTGATTAGACGGTTTTTGAAATATTAGAAAAAAGTTATCTCAATAATAATTTGGCATGCAGTATATATATATATATATATATATATATATATATATATATAATATATATATATATAGCATAATGATACTTTCTTTTTTAATATGTATAGGACGCTACTTGCTAACAAACAGTAATTTTAATTTATTTGTAACAAACAGTTACTTCTGATGAAAAATTGAGGACAATTTGAAATATCAAATATATATATAAATAAATAAATACTTTCATAAAATAAAACATTATAATTTTCAATTTGAAACTTTATATATATATATATATATATATAAAGAAATATAGTTTTAAGGTGTGCTATATTTATGGGATAAAGTGCTCAATATCAGAGAGAGCGTATGTAAATATAAAAGTGAACATTGAAGTCAACACTCAGAGGCAACAGGCTGTTTCATGATTAATAAAAGACTTCTGACTTGATGGCAAAGCTCCCTACCTCAAACACTTTGGCAATGGGACCAAGTCAGTATAATGCCTATATTTACAAATTTTAATTTGACACAAGACCACAATACTGGTAATACAGAAGTGATCAAGTATGAGAGCGTGTCATCCAATGTAGCCTTCTTCCAAACTAAGCTAGACTTAACAAATATCACAATATTTATGTTTGTAAGTATAGCACATCGATACTTGTTTTCTGATTTTAGTCAGCAATTTTGATGGCAGTGGTGGGATGGAGACATTAGAGCAAATTTTTTCTTTAGTTCATACTTGATTCTCCTTTACTGAGCTTCTATAACATATTCTTGAGGCATGGCTGGAAATTGATAAACAGAGCTTAACCTTTTCAATGAAATGCTACCAGGCTCAACCATAGAACAACAGGCATTTTGTCCTAATAATGAATTCAAAATTCTTCCTTCTGGGGCTGATAAAATTATAAACCAATTTGTCCAGCAATAACTGTCAGGATATTAGCAATCATACATTATTTTTTTCTTTTAGTTTTTTCATTATGACTTTCAGACATTTCTATAGTCAAATTGTAAAAAAACAGGAATCAACAAAGGTGTTCATACATTATGAAATGGACAAAGTCCAACAATTATTTTAAGACATTTTATGTTTATACATTCTTTTTATAGATACAAATATTTAAGTAAATGCTCTGTTTACAATCAACAGTATTAAACAACATTTACCGGCCTGAATGTTCGAGAAATTTTCATAGAAAATATTCATCCTCAGACAGGATTCGCACCTGTATCCTATACGGAACTGTCATATAGCCTGACGTGCCTTTTAACTGATTTGGCTACAGAGGATCATTCGGTTAGCAAGGTCATGGATGATTGAAGTTAAAAAGCAGTAAATTCGACCTTGCTAACCGAATGATCCTCTGTGGCTGGAGGTGCGAATCCTGTTGGAGGACGTATATTTTCTATGAAAATTTCTGACATTCAGGCCAGTAAATGTTGCTTAATACTGTTTATTATAAACAGAGCATTTACTTAAATATTTGTATCTATAAAAAGAATGTATAAAAATGTCTTGAAGGTGTTCATAATTTGTTTAACAATTTACCAGAATTTAACTGCTCTTGTTTATCTTAATATCAAAGTAAAATATTTCAGATTAATAATTTTAGACAAAAAAAAAAAAAAAAAAAAAATCAAGTGTAGGGATATCTTTTAATAGAGATGCTATTGTTGAAAAAAATTAATATCTTTTTCTGTATTAAATTATATGAATTACATGTTAACTTGCAAAGATGAAATAAACAGACAAAAATTGTCATTTCTATTTAAAATGAATTCACTTTACGAATATTTAAACGTTTTTTTTATTTATTTTGTTTATATCATATTGAGTAATAAATAACTTATTTTTCTTCATCAATTTTCAGCAATATACAAGTAAACTACAATAAAAATAACTTGGCAAAAGTATTTTCAGCATATTTTTTAAAATTTATTTGAAAGGGATTGACGCTCAAATATGTAACTAATTTTTTCAACTCTCTCTCTATACATTTGTGTGTGTGTGTATATATATATATATATATATATATATACACACACAAATAAAAAAATTCAGCACCTGAAAATTGCATTGTGCATGAAATTCTGAATTGTGCTACTGGTGAGGAAAAAGCATGTGAATATATATATATATATATATATATATATATATATATATATATATATATATATATATATATTGTTTTTCCTCCAAAGAAACAATACCTTAATTTTTAAGAATAAAAACATTCTTTCTTGAAGCTTTACTTTTAGTGTTAATTTCAAGCTAATTTAATATTTCTAATAAGCAAAATAGTTCGCTATTTTTAAAAACCAATTTAAATTGACTGGATTGAATTTTCGTTTTGAAATTGCTAAAATTGCTGATTTTAGTGCCATTTTTCATCTGTCATCATAATGTAATTATCTTGATAAAAATTTTTTCAAAAATAAAATATAATTTTCTGGAACTTTGAGGAATATTAACAGATTTAAAGTTTAATGAATCTGATTTTAAATATCTTCCTTATTTTAAGATATCACAAAAATGTATTTTTTAACACAGAGGTAGGTGTTTTGATTAGGTGTTAACAGCTCTATTAACAACTTGACAGCAAGAAGTTTATCTATTTTTTTTTTCTATTGGGGACATATTTATAAAATTTACTTGAGGAATATAATGTGAGTGACATTTTTACATAATTTTTTTTTTTTAAAATACCAAGTAATCTTAAAAATTTAGGAAAATATTCTAAGTAATATTCTGACGCAAATGCCATTTCTGGCAGAGTGAATTGCGTTATGATGCTCTTTATCTCACAAGATGGTGCCCAACTGACACTACTATATATATATATATATATATATATATATATATATATATATATATATATATATATATATATATACAAAAAAAATTATTCAAAAGCAAGTTCTGTTAGAGCAACATGGCTGGACTGGATTTTTTTTTTTTGTATTTTCAGTTTTCAAAATGTTGCTACATCTCCAGATCAAAATTGTGGCCAAAATGTCTAAAGATATTTTTTTTTTTTTTTTTGTTCAAAATATTTTTTTGATGCTGGTGGTTATCATCAAGAATTGACATACATATCATGCCCCATAAAATATTTTAATACATTCCTTTTCTGGTGCTTTCAAGCACTTAAAAACTTCTTCATATGAAAACACTTGTATGATTCATGTA
Source organism: Acanthosepion pharaonis (assembly GCA_903632075.3). Classification (NCBI taxonomy): domain Eukaryota; kingdom Metazoa; phylum Mollusca; class Cephalopoda; order Sepiida; family Sepiidae; genus Acanthosepion; species Acanthosepion pharaonis. The sequence goes on along the minus strand of CAHIKZ030000857.1, from coordinate 1,494,932 downwards.
TATTTAAATTTGGAATGCAGAGTAAAAAAAAGTAATGGACAAAACTTTTGGTTCTGACAACATTCACAGTCGAACACAGATATGGAAGATGTGCGGTACACTACATGGGATGCAGGCTGTTTGAGGAAGAGTTTTCTTCAACCTGAAGAATTTAACAGCTTTTGCAAGCTACCTCTGACCAAGTATCTTGAGATGCACCAACAAACCAAACCTTCAGAAGACTGCACAAGTATGCTGTCCCAACAAAATCTTAAGACTTGAACTCAAAAGATTTATGAAAGTCCCCTCTAGTGTCAAATCTTGTACCAGTACCACCCATCATTCCTGAAATGTTTGTCTCATTGTCAAAATGCACTGGCACAAGTTCATAAATAATGAAGAGTTCAAGCATACCAAAAGCCTTTACTACTGAGTGATATATATATATATATATATATATATATATATATATATATATATATATATATATATATAATATATATATATATATATATAAAACAGTATTTAGAAAAATATGACAAACTGGAAAAGATTTGGGGGGGGGTTGTGATGCATTTCATCCATTGGGATTTCATCAGACTGGGTTTTGTTGACGTTGCCACAAGTCTGAAGGGTCTTGAACATATTTCCAATATATTTCTCCTCTTTGTAAATATTGAAGGCTGCATTTGAGTGATCTTAAATAGAATCCAATGATCATTCCGGATTTTATTTTGTTGTTATGATGGGAGTAGAAGTTTATTAAGTTGTTTTTATTAAACTTCAATACCCTAACAATTTCATTTTCAATACGAAACAAAAGGCTTATAAAATATTCCAAAATAGAAGAGCTGTCCTTCCTAACAAACTCCACGAATCAAAAAAATATATTATTCTACCCACTACTATCATAACTACAATAGAAAAGAATTTGTCTAAACACAACAAAAAATTTTTTTACAACTCCATCTAAACTAATCAAAGGCTTAATGAATAAAAAAGAAAACAACCAGCCAAAACATGAAGGAGGAATTTACTCTATCAAATGAAGGAATTGCCAGAATGAATACATTGGAGAAACCTCAAGAAGTTTAAACAAGAAAGTATATGAACACGAAAGTGACATTTTAAAAAACAACACACAAAACATGTTGGTTGTTTACCATAAGGAAACTGACCACAATTTTGATATAGGGAATGCTATTTTGATTAAAAGAGAAAATAGTCCACTAAGACAACAATGTTTGGAAAGTGCCTTGATCACTAGTTCAGCCAAAATAAATTTGCATTCAGGCTCTTACAATATATCACCATTTTTGGTAGATTTTATATTGTCACAGTGTAAGATAGTCAGGGACAAAGGTGATTAAGAGAAAAAGAATACAGATGTGGCAACATCAACAAAGCACAGTCCGATAAAATCCTAATGGATGAAACGTGTCACAAAAAGCTTTCCAGTTTGTAATATTTTTCTATATATATATATATATATATATATATATATATATATATATAGATGCAGGCAGATAGATAGATATACAGACACACACACAGATAGCCAGGTATCAATGACCAAAGACCACAAACTTTCAAAGATCCAATTGTTAGGCAAGCTGGCATCTGGTCAATGCACAAGAGGGAATCCCTAAAGAGAACCCTTATTTCATATCATAAATGGATAAAGGCCACCTTGGCACTATAACAGTTTTCAGGAAACCACTTTCATTAAAGAGCAAAGATTAAGATACAGTACTATAAATGTAGCACTCCTCCTAATCACCAATACTGCTTCTGCATCCACAGTGAGAAAACCTGTTTGTCTTGTATTGGTCTTGCCAATCATAGGTAAGCCTGCAAAAAACACAGAGCCTCCATCTGTATCAATATTCATGAGGTGAAAGCCATGCATAGCACTTTCCTACATTATCAGAAGAGTCTACTACACAGAGATAGATAAACATCTCGTGATTGAATGAATAAAACTGCTACAATATGTTTATACCAGAAATAATGTATTAAAAGAACTCTTAAATTGTTGATTGATTCATTTTTATGGCTTATCAATCCTTTGCAGGTTATTTAAAGCCTGAAAATATTTTTAGATTGTAAGAAATTTTTTTTTTTAGATAATGATTTTAAGGATACAAGTCTTACTATTTAACCCATAGCTTTAAGAAGAGGTAGATTCTTACCTTTCCCAAGGGTATTTGTGTTTAAGTGAATATAATGAACCCAACAGGAATTGGAAGTCAGCTCTCCAATTAACAATTCCAAGCCATTATCCATTACAACACCCATACATCCAAGCTTACAGCACCTGGTATTCCCAAATGGTCACCCATCTAGGTACTGACCAGGCTCATTGTTGCTTAACTTCGGTGATCATACAAGGACCGGCATTTCAACGTGATGTGACTATAAGCACTTAAATTGATGGTTGGCTGCTTTTGTTTAGCAGCATATCAACCTCTATGGGTTATTTAGTGCCGAAATCTAAATATTTTGATCACAATTTTATGGCTTCAACTAAATATATACTGTAAATAGGTATTGTTGGTAATTTTATTATAAACAGGTATTGTTGGTAATTTTTTTATAAATAGGTATTGTTGGTATTTTTTTTTATATAAAAATGTGTTTTTGTACCTTTATGTTTTGTTTGGGTTTTCACTATTTGTCCATAGCTGAGAGGTGGATCTGGGAACAACAGCAATTAAGAGGTGGTTTCATGCTCCTAAAATCCTCCAATCTCCCAATAAGAAGCCTTACTGCTGAATGTAGTTTATCATCATACCCAGGACTACATATATTGTAATTGGTTGTGCAGATAGATAAAGAAACTTTTAATATATGTATCTATTAAAAATTCATCTCAGTTATTAGAATTGTTCCCATATACAGTATGGGAACAAGGTGAAGAACTTGTTATGTTTTATTTTGTTTAATATTCAAAGTACACTGAACAAAAGAAAATGAAGAGCAATATAACGGTTTTGATATTTAAGCAGGCAACAATTGCAAAATTACTTGAAATATGTTGCCAATTTTCGACAGTACATGTAAACTTAGATCATTAAATGCACAATCCTTAGTACAGAGAATGAGAAAATACCTGTTTACTTTTGTGTGTGTGTGTGTATATATATATATATATATATGTGTATGTATATATATATATATATATATATATATATATATATATATGAACCAAATTGTAACTACTTGCTGTAACTGTTATTTACATTAGTTTCTAACTTCTGTTATATAACTTTAAAGGCATATCAAGCAAGCACAGTGGTTGTCTGGTGATTAAAAGAACTGGGATCTTAATGTTTGAATGATGCTGTCATCATAGCAATGGTATTTCAAAACGTAAACCAGATACTTTGAACCTAAAATATAGACTACTCTCAGGCAACAACACAGCAGTTTTTTGCAACAAATATATAATTAATGATTATCTCTATTCAAAAGGCTAAAAGTGTAATTTCATATTAGAAGAATATTTGTAGTGGTGTACATACAACAGTTAGCTGGTCTTACAAGTCAATGATAGTTCAATCCTTGCCAAGTGCCCAAAAATGCAGCTTTTTTAAAATAAAAAAAAACTTAGCTTAAACTGGGATAAGTTCACACGTGGAGAACCCAGTGAGGACTGATCACACAAAATTTATACATTTTTAAACAAATACATATTTCATGTTATTTTTAGCATACTTTATCAATGAACTGTTTAAAAAAATTTTTTTTTAAATAGCTGATATTTTATTTTTAATTTATTATGCAGTCAATCTGTAACAATATCTAGTTAGTGAATTGCAACAGCAAATTTCTACAAAGAGAAATTAGTTTTTAAGAAAGTAAGAACTTTTTTTTTTAACAAATCAACTTTTACCAACATTTAACTAATATCATCATTGTTTTTTTTTGTTTTTTTTTAAAGAATTTTGGCTTACGTATTGTTTAGCTGAAACACTAAGAAGAAGAAAAAAAAAAGAAGGATGCTCATCAGAATATTTTATGTAATACTGGGATAAGAATTATCCCAAAATTTCAGATTATATTTCAGTTTAAAAACAAATTTATCATGTCTTTCATAATTATTTTTTTTTTTTTTTAATATCATGTCCCTTCAGGATACAAGTAACTGTTCTCCAGAAGATTCTTTTTCTTAGCTGTGATTTGTTATTAATTTTTTTGAAAAGATAGCGGAATGATTTCCCTATTGCCTTTTACATGGTTTTGAATTCACAGTTTTTCTTAAAGACTGGTGCCATCTAAGGCTAGGAGCTTAGTCTACCTTGCTATTTAACACATAACCAGAGACTGATTCATGCTTTTCCCAAAGGTATTTGTGCAAAAGTGAATGCAACCAACTAACACCGAGCTGGAACATGGCTTGTCAATCCATACACTCATTCTTCCTTTCAGAATACATGAAGTGAATTTGCTAATTGGAACATTACAAACTGATCCAACATAACAGCTTTTTTTTTTTTTTTATTGTTTTAGCCGCTGAAGTCACCCAAGTCCAAAAGAAGTTAATCTTTGTCACCCATCCATGTATGAATGAGAGTAATCAATGGTGAGAAGACCAACAGACCTTTTTTCTTTATTTTATTTCTTTTGAATAAATAATGACTTGTGTGCTTAGAGTCTCTTTTCTTAGGATGAATGAAAGTAATTGCTAAGGGAAGGGAAGATATAAGTAAAACTTATCACCAAAGCTTTTCTGTTTGAGGGAAATACAAGATCAGACAAAATAATTAAAAAAAAAAAAAAAATTCTTTTCATTTGTTGCTTCAGTTGTTGGTTGGTAATTCCCCCCAACCGATTGAGTTACCAAGCTTATTTTTTTGTTTGTTTTTAGTTACTTGAAACACAAGAAAAAATATATAAATAAAAAATAAATAAATGCAGCACAGCTGTGCAAATAAATCTTAGAAAAAAAAAAAACAAAAAAAAAAAAAGTTTCTAGGATGAAATACATCTCTTGACAAACATAAAAATTGGTACTAAAGTCCAATTATTCATTTTTGAACCAATGAAAGAGGTTACAGAGACAGCTTTGAAAACCTTATTTTTTAATTTAATTGAATTTCTGGAATGAGAAATTATTATATATAGTTTAACTAATGACCTTATCTATGTTGCTGTTATCACAAAGCTTCAGCCATTGTGTCCTCTAACCTTCTTCAGGTGTGTACTAATTCAAGTAATATTCAGGGAAAATCAAACTGGGAATTTTATTTATCTGGCAGGGGGAGACTGTTCTCATTCTTTTGCGCTTTTAATACTGCTTTTTAGTTATTGCTAGTTCTATTTTCACTGAGTCTAAGTGTACTACCCAGCCCAGGGATTGGACTCGCAATTACTATGTCACCAAATTCACAAAACAATGCCTTGACCCTCTTATTTTTCAAGTTTTTTAAAATGCTCTGTCTATTCCTGGATACAGGAAATTATAACACTACAAAGATCCTTCATTATTATCCAAATTGCCATGATTTCTTGAGAAAGACACTGAAGTGGTTACCCATTGCCTTCTCCATGATTTGAATTCAGAGTAATCCTTATGTTATATAATGATTACAACCCTAGGGTAGAGAGCATAATCTACTCTGCTATTTAATCCAAAGCTAGAGGCTTTAAGTCTACTTTGCTTATAACATATCCACTTGGCTTCCACAATTTATGGTGACAACAGTAGTTAGGGTCTTTTACAAGATGTTGCCTCCAACATGACTCACTCAACACAAACACACACAACCCCCCCTAAAAAAAAACAGCTATTTGAAAGCAAAATTTGTACAACTTATGAATATTTACAAAGCAGTGAAAAACCCACTTGAATTTAAAAGGGTGATTTACACAAAATTGGATTCGTCTTGATACTTTAAAAAAAAAAAAAAAAAAGCGAGCTGTTTTCCTTTCATGGAGTACGCATAAAAGGGGTTTATAAATTAAAAAATTGGTGTTTTATCTTCATTTGTATATCAGTTTTCTACTTTATCAACGTTTCTAGCTAATTTTTACTGACGCACTCCTAAAACATTCCTGACAGTTAGAACAATATGTGTGTGTGTGTGTGTGTGTGTGTGTGTGTGTGAGTGAGTGAGTGAGTGAGTGAGTGAGAGAGAGAAAAAAAAAAAATTCCACTTTTTGGTGGGTGGGATGTTATCTGTGAATGTAATTTATAACAGTAAAAGGGGAAAAAAAGGAGTAGGGTCGAGTAGATTTCTAAGCAAAAATAGAATAGGGAGAAAATTAATTCTTCATTTGAAATATTCTAGAAATTTGGTGACTAGTTAAAATTTTTTCACCCAAACAAAATAAACGATTTTTTGTTTACATTGATCATATGCAATTTCACTTTGATATTTTTTATTTTCACATGTTCAGTTTGTCAGCTATCAAATGTTTTGTGATCTTCCTCCAGTTGAACTTTAATAATTACTATGAACAACATAAAATCCATCTTTATTTTAAAATTGTGAGAATGATTATAGAGAAAAAAGCAAATAATCAAAATCACACTTGTTTTTTTTTTTTTTTGTTAAGATTCTTTTCTTTTGGGAATAAACTATTTTTGTTAGCTAATTTGAAGACAAGAATTTCTGGAAACATGGCATTGGTTTGGTATTGTATTATAGAAACATTTCTAGACAAAATTTTGGGAAAAAAAAAAAAATGGCTATAAAAATAAATAATTTAAAAATAAAATTAAATTAACCATTTCATTTATACTGAAAGTTTGGGTTAAAATTCAAAATAAAATCAAGTTTTGTATCTCTCCGGTATTTTTTCCCCAAATGTTTAAATTTTTTTTTTTTTCCTTTTCAAAATATCAGCAACAATTTCCAATTCCTAGGAGATTAAGGAATTAAAATTCAACCATCAGATTTACAGTAAAAAGAAAAAGAAGCCCTTGTTACCCAAATAAAAGAAAAAAACTCGAAACATTTAAAAAAACAAAAAAAAAAAACTAAAAATTGGTTAACTTAATAATGAAAAAAAAAATGACTATATTTTTGTTGAGGTCTTAAAAGTCTGATAACTATCCTAACAGAAATTTTGCGATTTCTCTCTCTAGGTTCAACAACAAATTTTAAAATTGTCATAAAATAAATGGCATCATCCTCAAATTTTTTTTAAAGTATTTATTTTAAAGAAATAACAATAACATCATTTATAAAAACAAACAAAAAAACAAAACAATCATTTTCCATCAAAGTTGGTAACAATTATTATTGAATAATAAAGTTACAAGAAGTATATCCTCGAATTTAACGTCCGGAACAAATTCCACATACCAAATATTGAATTGTCATCTTTTTTATTTTATTCAACCTCATATTCCGAATTATTCTCATCTTATGAGGAAGGAATTTTATGTCCCACAAAAAGTTTTTTTTTATAATCTTGCTTAATTTAAAAAAAAAAAAAAAAAACTTTTCGTTGGACATTTAAATTTTCTAGTTTTCTAATTTCATTTAATAAGAAAAATAAAAAAATACAATACCTGACACATATATCATCTAGATCCTTTTTCGTAAAAGCCTGTCGGTCTTGAAATAAATTGTTCAGAGCATGAAGGGCACACAGTTCCTTCATTTGTTTTTCATGATAAATACCGTTTGTGCTTTTAGTGCTCGCCGTGCACTGACCATTCGAATTGCTTGTGTCTCCGGAATGTGGGTCCATGGTGGGTGACCTTCGGTTTATACACGACCAAGCAGAACACACAGAAACAGGCCGCATTGGTGGTAGTCCCAGTTGAATAACCCCCACTCGTCGACACTCGTCAGATAATAACTGGCTCTGACCGACATGGGTTCAGACGGGAGGCCCCTTTTTTTCGGTTGGGTTTTAAAAATAATGCTTCTTGTTTTTCGTCTACCCGGATCTTGTAAAAAAAAAATGTAAATTAAAAATGTGTTTTGAAGCAATTTTTCTTTTGGCCTGTGAGATTTTTTTTTTTTTAAGTCCGATTTATTTTGATGTAGTTTTAGTCGGAGTTAGTTTAAATTGGTACAACTGAACTGTAGCAAGGAAAATAAGTGATACATCTTGTGGTCGTTGTTGGTTAATTCCATAGAACTTAATTTATCTAAGAAAATAAACACTTAAAACAATAAAAAAAATATAACTCCTGTGTCAGTTTTCCATAAAACGTCCTTTAAATAACGGAACTTTCAGGTAGTTGTACATAAAATTGTATTATAAAAGGAAGATATTTAAAGATATGATAAATAAATAAAATACATATTACAATCGAAGGTGTAAATTAACACACGACACGTGTCTTCTTTCTTTCGTTGTTTTTTTTTTAATTGAATCGTGAAAAAAAAAATATTTAGTTTTTCCACTTATGACAAAATAAATTTCCCCCCAAAATTCCAAACACAGCGGGTGGGGGAAAGATGAAAGAAAACAATTTAAAAAAGCCTCGAGTCAATATAGTAAGTAAAATGAATACATAATAGATAAATAAAAACTAAAATTAAAAATCAAGAGATAAAAGTAACCGGTTCTTCAACAGAGATCCGAGCTTCTTTGATGTTCAAAGAAAATTAATTTGTTGTTCAAACCAACACTTCTTTACCGCCCAAACTCGACAACTATCTTTTTCTTTCCTTTTCCATTAATCAAATATCCATCATTACATCATTATTATTATACTAATACGGGAAGTTAAAAAAAAATATCTCACAATTATTCATAAACCACGAAAAACAAAAGGAAAAAAAATCGAGTTACTCCGAAAAGCAACAGTGTAAATAAGAAACAACTTGAATGTTAGGTGGACGAACTAATAAATGAAATTGAAAGATCACCAGAGATAAATAAAAATGATTGTAGGTAAATAATAAGTATATAAATCCAGTAAAGAAACTAAAGATGTAATTGCAACACTACCAAGCTCTCCAATCGGGTAGACAGAGATGATGACAAGAGGGATGCGTAAGGTAAGGAGAAATAGTACCGTCGTCGTCCGCCGATTACGACGGCGAAAATTTTTTTTTTACTTTGACGACTGCTGGATTTTTGCATTGAAATTGCCTATCTGCGTACTACGTCATCAACTGGTATGTATGGTAAGTATTTCTGATGACGTATTACGCTAAAGCATGACAACAGGGAACAAAACCGGGTTTGAAACCGGGTGCAAACCCTTATATAAATACGGAAAGTACCGACTAAAGCCGGTGATTTATTTTTTTTTAAAAAAAACCTCTACGAACAAGGCAATTATTTTCGTGATTATTTTTTAATGTTTCTATGTTTCACCTATTTTCCCTTAAAACAAGGAGGCAAATTAGAAATGAACTTTTATCAAACCTACAAAAAAGTTTACTTTATTTTGATAAAGGGAGATAATTAAGTTTGATTTCCTCAAAGTTTTAGGCAAACGGAAGTGACGAGAATAAGAAAAGGTCCCATATGTAGAGCTGTCACAATTTTGTTGATTCTTTAATACTGCTATTAATCTGAAATATATCGTATCATAGGGAGATATGAAAAAGAATTATGCTAGCGCAATTATAATCGATCGTTTTTATAAAGGTATTGGTGAATTTTCGTAGTTTATGTAAGTGTCATTTATGTAATTGTTAACTATGTAAGCGACCTGCAGGTGCTGAAAACCTCCCTAAGCAGCAGTAGCAGCGGCCCAAACCGGACAAGACGAAAACTGGCTGTCTGGTGTCAAAGAAGGGTTAGCTGATCTCAACACTTTGCTGATCATAGACAGCTGGAGTGGATAATCAAAAGACATTTTAAAAAATCGTCAATAACCTTGGATTAGCCCCAGGTTAGCCGCTAAATTTATTTCATTATTAATATTATAATCGTTACAGAAAAAAAGAAAGATTGCACAGCCAGTGGCCGACTTAAAACTCATTATTGACTCAACCATCTTTACACTTTTTTTTTTACCTTTTTAAAATATTTTAACGCATTTATTTGCATTGCAGCAATTTAATTTTACAGTGTAAGCATTCCATATGTGACCCCCGCACAATTCCCGCTTTCACAATCTAAGTTGCATTAACTTTCTAAGCATTTGAATAACAACAAATTTTTTTATTATTCTTTCTTATTGAAAAGAAATGTATTAGTCATCGCATATATTATTTAAAAATGACTTGTGCTTATATTGCACTGTGGAAACCATAAAGTACAAGTTAATATCAACAAACTAGTTATCTCCTTAGTGTTTAAAGTCATACTGTTTTTACTTTTTTATTTGTTATGTCAAAATAAATATACTGTGAAGTATGTGTTGTATGTATGTGTAACTATACACTCACACCAACCAATTTACTTACCTATCTAAACACGTGTAGTATTGTACAAACACGAACAGTTCCAAGGTTGATAAGTCAGGGAGAAAAAAGTTCTTGTTATGACTAAAAAGAAAACTAAACCCTGACAACGATAACACGTGTACTACGAATATACAGGTTGATCGATAGAGATCGATGAAGAATATCAACAAGTCCTCTTGTCTCCCGAAGAAACCCACAGTTCTTTAATATTTCTTTACTAAAAACTAGAATACAAATGTGAGTGCATTGTTAAAGCTGATAAGTTGTCGATTGATTTTTTTTTAAACTTGAAACTCCACATATTTACAATCGATAAATCAATGTATTGTAGAAAAAGAAAGCACGTTCGATACAGTCTCTGTTGATGCCCATCATAAAACACATGGTTTGTTTGTCTATTTTTACAAAAACAAAAATACTGGCAGCATCATACAAACTTATGTTAAATAAATAAATCTAAAACTTTGTGAATGAAGTGTTTTTGCAGACAATAGATTTTTTTTTTAATTACAACTGAACACGTAACTGGACTTACAGAAACAAAATATTGTCTTTGGCTCTTTGCATTAAAAACAAATCCGTCATTTAATGATCGTTTTTTTTTTTCATATTAAAACTTTTAAAATATAAAAATAAAATAGTGTCTGTTCTGTATGATTGTATATTTGCCATTGAGATCAGTTGGTGCATAATTTTGTTTTAATTGCCTAACTTCAATTTCATAAGTGCCTTATGTATTTTTGACTCAACGTTAATTTAATAAATAAGGCAACTCTCGTAACATTTTTTGTATTAGTGTATTTGATCCTCACTAATTACCCCAGATTTGTGGCATATTTTCTCATTTAAAGAAAGCTAAGCGTAATACAATATGTGCATAAACGTCTTTGACCAGGGGTACCACATCATCAGGGACGGATATAGTTTTTTTGTTCTTAAAGAAAGACTATAAAGAAAGAGGCTCTACCGGTTTGATAACTTACTTGCACTTTCTTTCGAATAACGTATGAAAAAATAAAATAAAGAAATGGTAACTTGAGGCAATATAAATCGTTTTTGGGGAAACATGGTCAGAAAATATTAAAAAAAATGTTAACGTAAACAAAAAAAAAAAAAATATTGCTTGTCCAGAACAGTTATTTTTTTTTTCTTTTATAACATCGTTAGGTGAAGAATTGATTAAAAAACACGTAAGTTTTTCGATCGTGTAAGTCAATCACCAAGCCGGTTCACCATATGTGACTTACTTATCGGTGTTAAAAACGTAAGTAATCGAATCAGAAAAGGAAAAAAAGGGGGTGGTTAGCTTAAGTCAAAGGTGGTCCTCTCTAGTTGTTCATTTTTTTTTTTTTTTTTTGCAGGGCGAGGGGCGGGAAAGATTGATGCCCCCCCCCCCCTGCAAGAGCACGAAAATCAGTTTTAGTGCGCAAGCACGCGATTAAATGACGGACCGGCTGGGTAGATTGACTTAGACTTAGAATGAAAAATACTTTCACATCCTATTTTTGATAATCTTTTTTTGTGGCATACAATCACATTTATTCTTGCTTGCTTGAGGTTTGACCATTTTTTGTTAAATCACCAGCAGCATTTTGTTAAACTCACACAACCACGCACCAATACTGGTTACCTACCAGAATGAATGCTTGTTCCGTGACAAGGTATAAATTATTATTACTAACCTGGTTCATCTCTAGTTATTTGCTCGTCCACTCACGGTGACGGGATGTGAAATCTGGTTCATCTATCAATCACAATCCACGTGATTTGTCTTTTTTAAATAGTCGCGGGAACAGTAGCGATGTTCTTATTCATCTGTTATAATTGGTAGAGTGGAAATAAGTGGAACATTGTCTTACTTGATATTTTCCACTTGTTCCGTCTTTTTTAACATTTCTGTTTTTCATTTTTTTTTTTCTAATGCGGGAATTTAAAATCTCAAATTTTAATTTGGTTAATCTTTTTTTCTTTTTTTTTTAACTATGTGGGATTATGAATAATATTTTTTCTTTCAATCAGCTCTAGCGTGTCACAAAAGTTATTTCAGAGGGATACATTTCAAATTGTAACAAAATTATGCCTGGAATTTGTGTTTGTTTTATTTTTGAGATTAACTGAATTTTTAGGTTTAAAAAATACTTGTATCACTCTTGTGTTGGCTACATTAAGAAGAAAAAACCCAAGAGATTTCAGTAGAAATTTTTTTTAGACAAAAAAATTGAGCTTTTTAAAATTTAATTTTGGTATTCACTTGTAAACAATCTGAATTATTTTTCTATTATTGATCACTGGACTAAATTAGGTTGTAGATAGGCATTTCATTTGTTTTGTCTTAACTTTGCTGTACTTGGGATAACTGTAACGAACAGGTACAACAGTTGGTGTTTCATAAAAAAAATGTATTACAAATGATAAATACTCTAGAAACTGCATTGATCTTCAATAAAGGTTGTTAATGGCTAAATAATAAGTAATGCTCAGAAAAAGACAAAAATATCAAAACATCAGCAGTTCAGCTTGTTTAACCATAGAACCCCTTTCATTTCAATGATATTTCTCAACTTCTAAAATGTTCATTCTGTATATAAGAAATTTTTGCATTGTCTTTTATACTTGATACAATGAATTTATGTTATTGCACTATTTCAAGTATTTATATAAGGTACCCCCTGCAGAAAATGTGATACCTAGGCTAAGGTATTTCAAAACTAATTTAAATTGTCTGGAAGAAGTTTTTTTTTTTTTTTTTTTTTCTGTCTGAAATCACTGATTTTAGTGCTATTTTTAACCATCTTTCATCTCAATGTAATTCACTTTATTAAAAAATTTTCTAAAAGTAAAATATATTTTTCTGAAACCTTATTTGAGGAATATTAGCTGATTTAAAGTTTAATTAATTCAAACAAATGTTATTTAAGTTTAAAATATTGCGGAAATGCATTTAACACATAGGTAGTTGTTTAGGTGTTGAAAGTTGACAGCTTGAATGACATGGAAGTTTAATGTTTTTCTATGGGGTTATCTGTGAAAATTAATTAAGGAATATAATGTGAGTGTTTTTTTTTTTGTTTACTATAATTTTTAAGTACTCTTAAAAATTTAGGAAAATATTCTCTGTAATCTAATAATGTTTTATTGAATTTTAGATACTTTTGTTTTAAATTTATTATAGTCATCACTTGTTTTCTGATAATGTTGTGTATGAACATCTGTATTTACAAAAATTGTCATGTTTATAGTATACACATCCAAAAAAATTAAATTCTTTTTAAAATATTGGTGTTTAATGATTTTTACTAAGCTTTTCCATTTATGATTAGTAAATATAGTTTTTACTTAATAATATCACCTAACAGAAACAAAGTAATGCAGAAATTTAAAAAATTTAAAAATTAATAAATTATTCTAATTAAAATTAAAAAAAAAAAAATGAAAACAATTCTTGTAAAAAAAAAAAATTCATTATTCATAAAAAAAAATCTTAAAACAATAGTGTGCATAATGTTATTCATAATTGTAATTAAAAGCTTTTCCAATTAAATAAATATCTTAGTTTTATTGCGTTTTTTATTTTATGATTCAGAGCAGATTTTCTATTTTACAAAAAAATTGATTTAAATTCTCCTAGTACTCTTAAATATTTAGGAAAATATTTAATTTAAATTCTCCAAGGAGTCCTGCTTTTAACTAATACAAACATTAATTGGGACAAAATTTAAACAAGTGGGGGGGGGGTAACAAATATAAAAAAAATATTTATACTAAGATTTTCTAAAACCAAAAATATATTTTTAAAGTAATTTAATTCATTTGTGTATAAATCCTGAAAGTCTAATTAAAATTCGACAATTATTTGATTTTTGCAAGAATTTCCAAATCAATGTATTTGTCACAGCAAAAATGACACTAAAATTTCCTATGCTACTCTTTGGTAAATGGTGACACAAGAATAACAAGATCTTTAACCAGAACTTCAAATTTTCCAAAATAGATCAAAAAAATATAATTTAATAATCAAATCTTTCCACTTAATAATAATGTGAAAATTTTGATGTTAAAACTTTTTTTATTAAGTTTGTAGCATTTTTTTCATCATGGTATACTATTCTTTTAGCAAATCAGTATAGTTATCAATATATAATTTTTAAATAATTCATTATGTCTAAGAAGTATTTGTTTATCATGAAGCATTTCAATAGATCTTGATACTAACAGCATTCCATAAATTTCAACAGTGGTTGGAAACTGAGCATTCAACAACCATATGCAAACTGAACAATTTTTGTATTCACTTATGTAAAATATTTTATGTAAAACATGTAGTGTACTACATGTTAAAATGGTGCATTTTTATAGATGAATTGGCTCTTCTGTCTAAGATCAAAGAATTGTTCTCTGACACTTTGCTGAGGATCAAAGTGTAATATCACTGCACTCTGCAAAATATATCAGACACATGGCAGCATATTTTTTTTAAGACTACTATTTTTAGCTTTTCACATGTTAGTCTTTATAATTTTTTCCAATTTATAGGTAATAATTGTTGTTTTTTTTTTTTGTTGTTTTTTTTTTTAGGTGGGGATTGCTTTACTACATAATAACAATAGAAAATTAATCATCTAGTTTAGTTTTTATATATATATATATATGTTAAGAAATGGACAAGGTCCGACAATTTATTTATTAAAGACATTTTTATTTATGTTTAACGTTGTTATTTTATAGATACAAGTATTTAAGCAAATGCTCTGTTTATGATAAACAGTATTAAATAACATTTACCGGCCTGAATGTCCGAGAAATTTTCATAGAAAATATTCGTTCATAGACAGGATTCGAACCTGCATCCTATACGGAACCGTCATATACGCTGACGTGCCTTAACCACTCGGCCACCATGAACCTTATGGTAGACAAGGTCGAATTTACTGTTATAAACTACAATCTTCCATGAATCTCGTACATTCATAACTGCTCTGGCGTATCGAATGTAAACAAATGACGTCATATGTTAAGAAATGGACAAGGTCCGACAATTTATTTATTAAAGACATTTTTATTTATGTTTAACGTTGTTATTTTATAGATACAAGTATTTAAGCAAATGCTCTGTTTATGATAAACAGTATTAAATAACATTTACCGGCCTGAATGTCCGATTCATGAAATTTTCATAGAAAATATTATAAGTTCATAGACAGGATTCAACCTGCATCCTATAGGATGCAGGAACCGTCATATAGATATGAATATTTGCCTTAACCACTCGTACCATGAACCTTATGGTAGACAAGGTCGAATTTACTGTTATAAACTACAATCTTCCATGAATCTAAATATATATTCATAACTGCTCTAGCGTATCGAATGTAAACAAATGACGTCATATGTTAAGAAATGGACAATAGTCCGACAATTTATTTATTAAAGACATTTTTATTTATGTTTAACGTTGTTATTTTATAGATACAAGTATTTAAGCAAATGCTCTGTTTATGATAAACAGTATTAAATAACATTTATATATATAGGATGAATGTCCGATAATAGATTTTCATAGAAAATATTAGATTCATAGACAGGATTCGAACCTAGATCCTATATATATAGAACCGTCATATATATATGACATGCCTTAACCATATATATATACCATGAACCTTATGGTAGACAAGGTCGAATTCACTGTTATAAACTACAATCTTCCATGAATCTCGTATACATTCATAACTGCTCTGGCGTATCGAATGTAAACAAATGATATCATATGTTAAGAAATGGACAAGGTCCGATAATTTATTTATTAAAGACATTTTTATTTATGTTTAACGTTGTTATTTATATAGATACAAGTATTTAAGCAAATGCTCTGTTTATGTTC
This sequence comes from Acanthosepion pharaonis, assembly GCA_903632075.3. Classification (NCBI taxonomy): domain Eukaryota; kingdom Metazoa; phylum Mollusca; class Cephalopoda; order Sepiida; family Sepiidae; genus Acanthosepion; species Acanthosepion pharaonis. Next base: position 1,478,741 of record CAHIKZ030000857.1, on the reverse strand, counting down.
ATTTCTTAACATATATATATATATATATATTTGTTTACATTATATATATATATAGCTCATAGAATATATATATATAGTTATGAATATTAAATTTACGCTAGATACATTCATAAAAATAAGATTGTAGTTTTTTATAACAGTAAATCCAATATTTTCTTCATAGAAAATATTCGTTCATCAAACAGGATTCAACTTATTTCTGGACCGATCATATACAGAGCGTTTTCTTAACCATATATATTATGGTATATATAATATTCAATCCTGTCTATGAACGGTAATGAAAATTTCCACCATGACATTCAGGCCGGTAAATGTTATTTATATAAAAACATATAACATAAATAAAAATATAAATATATATATTTATTTATATATATATATATAGTTATATATATTTATATATAAGGTTCATGGTGGATATATATATATATATATATATATTCATATATATATATATATATAGATATATATATATATATATATATTTATCATATATATATTGCCTTATATATATATATATATATATAGATATTAAAAATATATATATATAGAATGTGTATATATATTCTTATATATATATATATATATATATATATATATATATATATATATATATATATATATATATATATATATATATATATATATATATATATATATATATATATATATATATATATATATAAATATATATATATATATATATATATAGATATATATATATATATATATATATATATATATATATATATATATATATATATATATATATATATATATATATATATATATATATATATATATATATATATATATATATATATATATATATATATATATATATATATATATATATATATATATATATATATATATAGATATATATATATATATATATATATATATATATATATATATATATATATATATATATATATATATATATATATATATATATATATATATAGTTTATGCAAATTTAGGTAATCCGTATGGGTAGACCTGAGGAGGATGATATCCAGACAGCTCAATGTAAAATTCAGAGCAGATATGTTTGAATAAAAGACAGACCACGTTAAGATTCCATGTAATAAGCTATTTCACCATAACCCCTTTAACAGGGTTCTGGATCATCAGACTTTACTTCCAAAAGCTAAAATGAAAAGAAATTCACTCGTTTTTTATGGACCTCATCAAGTATACGTAAAGTTAACGAAGTGAGGTGGGAGCAGAGGATGTGTGTCATATGTATCATTTTAGTTTCCTATTTTACCCCAGTGTGTCGGGTAGATGTTGCTCAAATTTAACGCGTCTCGTCTTTTTAGATATAGGTGGCTAAAATACCTTCATCCCTGCGACATTAAAGGAAGAAGTTACAACAACCCCAATAAATTACTCTAGATAGATAGATATATATATTCACTTAAGTGTGACACTCTGGTAAATATAAGATGTCAACAATTTAGTTAAGTACCTCAGTATCTTTATCATTTTGATGCAAAATTGGAGCAAATGTGTGTTGTTTGTTCACTCCCATTCATAAATAAATAAATGAATTCTATTTTGTGTAGGCTGATTCTTATTCTATTTCCTGACATTTGCAATTATATTTAATCTAAAAAAAATGAAATTATTTTGCTTGTATTTAGGTTCATTTATCTTTTTCAAAAATCCAAATTTTGCACATTTAGCTTTTTGAAAACTTTGATATCTAATATATAATGTGTAGAATGAAATTTAAACCAAACAAGTCCCGAAGTCTTTCTCTTAGGAAAGGAAAGTTGTACAAAAACATAAATTTTGTAGTAGGTGGGCAAAGAATCCCTACTGTATCAGAAAAATCAGTGAAAAGTTTAGGTCGGTGGTACGATCAATCCTTAAAAGATACCAACCAAGTAAAAGAAACATCCAGGTCATTACAAGATCTCCATAAGATAGACCTTTGTCCTCTAAAAGGAAAATACAAGGTATGGTGCTTAGAGCACGTGCTCATTCCAAAGCTACTATGGCCCATACTTGTGTACGAATTTGGAATGAGTACAATTGAGTCAATGGAAAGGAAAATAAACAAATCTATCCAAAAATGGTTGGGTTTGCCTCCAGTTTTGTCTGATATCGCATTGTACTGCAGACAAGCAAAGCTAAAGTTGCCATTTAAATCGATTGTGGAAGAGTATAAATCCGGAAAAATTAGACTTCAAATGATGTTGGATGACTCCAAGGATAAAGCAATAAAAGCTTTAAAGCCTACATTAAAAACAGGGAGAAAGTGGAAGGTCAGAGAGACGATAACAAGTGCTAAAGACAATCTAGCTTTCAATGAAGTCATCGGATACACTCAAGCAGGGAAACAAGGGTTAGGACTAAATGAAAGGCAATGGTGGTCGAAATCTTTTGGTAAAGATCGCCATGACATGGTCATCCAAAATGTGATGAAAGAAGAAGATAAAAAAAAGACTCGTAAAAGGAGTACAACAATCCCAACAAGGCCAATGGACAAACTGGGAGGAGGCTCTTCAGAAATCTATTACGTGGAAGGACATTTGGCAGATGGCTCCACTTAGGTTGAGCTATTTAATACATTCCACGTATGACCTGCTACCATCTAAGAACAATCTTGTTAAATGGAAGAAAGAGAGTGATCCCACTTCTCCCCTGTGTAAGGAAAAGCCACACACATTAGAACATGTTCTTAGTTCCTGTAAAACAGCCCTTGTCAATGGCAGATATACATGGAGGCACAATAGTGTTTTGGATGAGCTGGTCAAAATTATTAAGAAATATATGAAGTCTGAGTCATCTAATTCAGCCCAGAAATTTGTTGCAGAAGGAAAAAGATATGTCGGCTCTAAGCAAACAAACAAATATCATGCTATACCCAGAAAAAATCTCCTTAGTTCTGGTGGCATCTGGGAGGTACCTGCAGACCTTCCTGGTTGGCATAATGATTACCCCAAAATAATATCAAGTAAAGGTCTGCGACCAGATATTGTTCTTCTGTCAAGGGTGAACCATCAAATCATTCTGGTTGAATTAACAGTACCATATGAATGCCAGATGGAACAAAGCCACGAGTATAAAACTAATAAATATGAAAATCTAAAGTCGGAGCTAATAAAGGAGGGGCATAATGCAATTTTTAGAGCAGTGGAAATTGGAGCAAGGGGTTTCGTTTCAGGCACTGTGTACCAATTTCTGGGCCAAATTGGAATCAAAGGGCGTAATAGGGCCAAGAGTATAAAACACCTAATAGAAGTAACAGAAAATAGTTCTATGTGGATATGGAAAAAATGAAATACTATGTGGAGTGTTTCAGCGAACATGACGGCATGACATGTCTGATCGTGAATGCGTAATGTGGTTCACGTTGCATTTTCAGAACACAAGGTTTGCCGTTTTTCGGAATTTTCGTAAATTTAATTTCGCTGTTATACATTTGAACTAGTTTATCTACAACACTTGTATATTGTTATAATGGGGCCTCACATCAGTGAGGGGGGCTGGTGTGCAACTGAAACCGTTGAGAGGAAGGCCCCGAAACGGTGCACATTCTCTCCTGATGACCCCAGTTTAAAATTCGAGAGGAACACATCAAAATTCAGTGAAGTCATGTGCTGTAGAGAAGCTCGGTGGAAGTATCATTGACATGAGGAGCATTACACATTCAGCTCGCTTCAGGTGAGTTTCAATTACTTTCCAGTAATTTCCTTCTATATAAAGCTCAAAATTTGTATTCACTCAAAATGCAAATGTCAAGAATATTATGAATAGATGATGTAACAAAGATTTTGGGAAAATAGGAACTGCAAAAAAAACTGCTGCTAGCAATGAAATACCTGAAATTTCTGGGACACAATAAAGAAAGAGGGCTTGGAGAATTTAACACTTACAGGATGCATTGAAGGCAAGAAAAACAGAGAAAATAGTGGATAACCCACTTGACAAGTTTGAGTGATTGGATGGCTGGAGGAGGATAAAGAGACAAAAGTTACTGAGTGCAACACAGACAGGAAGTTGTAGAGAGCTATGATCATAAACATCCTGACAGGGCATAGCATATGAAAGAAGGGGATATCAACTTGTTTCCATGTGTAAATATTATGCAAAACTGACTTCAAATAAATGCAATTTTATCTGCACACACACTTGAACAGAATATGACACTTTCCACTTGGGATGCCTCAGACATCAGGGATTAACTTGGCCATTTACCTTTTAGTCAAAGTAGGAAAGATGCTGCTTTGATGGATGGGTATAATAATATTAAATACCTATAAAAATATGGGTTTTTATTTATTCCCATTTAGGATGCCTCGGACATTAAGATTTCTCCTAATTCTCCCTCTTTTGAAAAAAATAGAAGTGATACCACCTGTGGCATAAAGCAAGAATTAGTATTTACATGTGGACTATTATCCTCATCTTTGTTATCACATTTTAGTCGTTATTCCTCCTGACTTTCATCAGGTGTATATCGATTTGGGTAACCTACAGGGAATTCTGAATTGAACCATTTATTTATCAATGGGGGAAGTCCACTGTCTGTCTCTAGGTTCATGAATTTGGTGATATAGTAATTGTGAGTTCAATCCCTGGGCCAGGCAGTATGTACTTGGACTAAATGGAAACAGGATGAGCAATAACTGAACAGCACTAAAAATAAAATCTTAACAAGATATCCTTAGACATGGACAGTGGAACATCTCCAGTTCCCTGTCGTCTCTCCCCTTGTGGCCTTGTCTCATCATCTCTCTCTATGTCCCTATCTCTCATTTTGTACCTGTCAGAGAGAGATGAAGATTCACATCTTTGTTTATACCTGAAAATATGCATTATTATGAAAGGAAAATGCTGATGCAATGTTGTGAAATAGTAAACAATAAAATCACGGTGAGAGAGGTGGGGTGCATAGAGAAAGAAAAAAAATAGCTGTGGAGAGAGAGAGACACACACACACACAATGTCACAGTGAAGAGAGAGAGACACACACATAATGTTCACAGTGAAGAGAGAGAGACACACACATAATGTTCACAGTGAAGAGAGAGAGAGACACACATAATGTTCACAGTGAAGAGAGAGAGAGACACACACACACACACAAGACTATGTTCACAGTGGAGTGAGAGAGAGACAGCAACACTGAGAGAGAAAGATGAAAGACAATGATATACATTGTCACAGTCTCTTTGTTTTTCCCTCTCTCTTTTGTGATGTACAGTGAGTGAGATATAGATGAGAAAAGTGAAGGGACTGATGCACGGAAATGAGGAAAAAACAAAACTGTCACCATCTCTTTTTTTTGCTGTCCCTATACTTTCTCTCTCTCTCTCCCTCTTTTGCTGTCCCTATACTTTCTCTCTCTCTCTCTCTCTTTTGCTGTCCCTGTACTTCTCTCTCTCTTTTGCTGTCCCTGTACTTCTCTCTCTCTTTTGCTGTCCCTGTACTTCTCTCTCTCTTTTGCTGTCCCTGTACTTCTCTCTCTCTTTTGCTGTCCCCGTACTTCTCTCTCTCTTTTGCTGTCCCCGTCCTTCTCTCTCTTTTTTTTGTCCCCGTCCTTCTCTCTCTCTTTTTGCTGTCCCCAGTTCTCTCTCTCTCTTTTGCTGTCCCCGTCCTTCTCTCTCTCTCTTTTGCTGTCCCCATACTTCTCTCTCTCTCTCTCTCTTTTGCTGTCCCCGTACCTCTCTCTCTCAATGTCCACTCATCTTTCTCCTCGTTTTTCTTTTTCTCTCTTGCTCTCTCCTCCGTTTTTTTCTTTTTCTCTCTTGCGCTCTCCTCCGTTTTTTCTTTTTCTCTCTCTCTCTCCTCCGTTTTTCTCTCTCTCTCCTCGTTTTGTTCCTCTTTTGCACGTTCTCATCTTTTTTTATTTCTTCTCTCGCGCTGTCTCCACGTTTTTTTTTCTTTCTCTCGCTGTCTCTACGTCTCTCTCTCCATTTTTCTCTCAACGTCACCTCGTCTTTCTCTCTCTTCATCTTACTCTCTCTGCTAGTTATTTTCTCTCTCTCATTTTCTTTGTCAGTTTCTCTCTTCGCTGTCCCTTCTCGTCATTCTCTCTTCTCAGTCTCTGATGCTGCCTCATTGTCTCGCTGTATGTCTGTGTCTGTCTCTCTCTCTCTCTCTCTCTCTCTCTGTTACCGTGGTCCTCTTTCTCTCGTGCGCGCGCTCCATGGTTCTTTCTTCGTTTTATGGCCCACTCTTTTTCTGTCTGATTCTATTGCTTACTATTTCACAACATTGCATCAGGTTTATACTAAACTTGTTTCATAATATTGCATAATATTTTTTTTAGGTATAAATAAAGACCTGAACCTTCCCTCGTTCAATCAGTTACCTTTTTTTTTTTAAACACACCACTATGCTGCTCATACAAATATACTATAACTATAGAAAAAAAACATGAACTGAATTTTGACGTTAAAATTGTACAACTTCATCATGGGTTGATGACACTATTTTTTTGCAAGTGGTTTTTAATGATTCATGTCATGTATCGACTTTTTTATTATTATTATTTTTATGCTGAAGATATTTAAATTAATGTATTGACTTTTCCACTGATGTTTTTTTTTAAATTGCTGCTTGAAGGTAAGGAAAATTACGTTTTTTAAGTCACTTGTAAAACTTTATTTCGATACTCTGATTTTGTAATTTGAGTATTTATTAACAATTTTTTTGTTTCTTGTTAAAATGCTGAACACAAAAGGTAATTTTCTCAGTCACACCTAATGTCTGTTTATAATTCGTTACTTCTGTGCACGTTAAGAAAAAAAATACATTTTAAAATTGTGTCCTCACTAGTGAGGGGACATTTACTTTTATCATAAATTACTTTGTACACAAATACAAAAATAAACTAAACAGAAACTCCTTCCATATAATTCTGAAAATTGAGTGTATTTCGATTTTTTAATAAGGTTTATTTACATTATGAAGTCGGGTAAAAAAAAAGAAAAAAAGCTGAACTGCTTTCCATTTAAAACTAAAAGAAAAAAAAAGGTATAGAGTACACATTCATCTGGAAAATTATTTATGAGCCCATTACTAATTGAACCCAACAAATCATCATTCTTTCAATTACTTATTCTCTAATTAAATGATAAAACAGATGCAATTGCTTAATTATAGATCCTAAAAATTAGGACAGAAAAGCAACAATGTTAAAAACTTAAAATACTTGAATAAAATGTAGTGTCACTTCTTGGCTATCGTAGTTTCTTCAGCTGATCAATAATGGAACTCTTTCTTTTAAAACCTGAAAAGGAGGAAAGAAAGTCACGGCCAGCTGCATGGGGGCCAGACGTGTGAGTTTTTCCCTTGTCTGTTTTGTAAAAAAAAGTTATAGAAAATCAAGAATATTTATAATTTGTGGGTATTTACACATACATTTATATTCCCAATGCCAAACCTAATACTTGAATAATTGTACTTGTTTGGAGAATGAGTTTCCTTGTCAAGTTGTTTGTGTTTAGGGTCGAAGCGTGAATAAATAGTACTGTTGCTACGAAGTTCCAAATGACGCTTCTTATTTATTTATTTATTTGACCTTAAACGCCTTTCTTATTATTTACTGAGTAAATTATTGTATATTTCGTGATATGTGCTTCATTTATTTTTACCAATAATGAACATACCATTAGCTATTTAATTCAATTAAATAAAATAGATTATTAAAAAAGGGTAGTGTTTTTAACTGTATGTCGCGTAGGTAGAGTAAATTAAATAAATAAATCAGTTGACAAACCACCGTTTTCTTTGAAAAAAAAAATGCTCTTAGATCTGTACTGAATTTCTAAAAGTTTGATCTTTTTCATAGTTTTTGCTTTTACGATATCAAAATTTAAGATTTTTTTTTTAAATTTACACCAAGATGAAAAAAAGGAAGCTTTGAATTTCTGCAATATTGATTCATTATAATTCAAAGTTAAAACCAGTTTCACCGTCTTCGCTTTTATGTGTTAAAAAAAGTATTGTATTTGAATTTAATTTTATGTGCGCCAAAAAGAATTGACTCGACTACCGTTTACTGGGCACACGGCCCTGGGGGTAAGCAAAGACTTTTGTGTAGTGACTTGAATAAAGTAGTTGACTAAAAATGGAATAAGCCTAAATTGAATTGGAAAAAAAAAAAAAAAAAAAAAAAAAGGAAAGTGATGCAATCTGAGATAAAAATTTCAAAAATAATTTCATTCATTTCTGAATGTCCTGAAAGTTTCATTAAAATCCGACAATTGAATTTATTGCAAGAATTTCCAAATCAAATTTCCTCGGAAAAAGCTCAAAACAAACCTTTTTCTCTAGTTTGTCGCTGTCGTAAAAAAAAAAAAAGATTTTTAACCAAAGTTTTGAACGTGCTAGAAAGGAGTAAAAAGTTTCAAAAAATAATTAAAAAAAATACTTTGGTTTCTCCTCTTAATAATAACAAATATTTTGATGACAAAACTGTTTTTATTGACTTTTTTGGGGGCCTTTTTTCATCATGCTCTGTTTTTTACGCGACCTAGTGGCGGTACCTACCTCATCACAATATTTTTAAGGTACACCTCATGCTTCACTGAACAATTGAATAACCATTGTTGAATTCTATTGTTTAGGTTGATTGAATATAAAATTGCTTATTGAATATAGCTTGCTTTGCACAATAATAGGTGAGGTTATTATTATATTCTTGAGGTTATTATTATATTCTTGAGGTTATTATTATATTCTTGAGGTTATTTTCTTTTAAAAATTAGTTATTTAGTTGTTATTTTTAGTTTTTTTTTTTTTTTTTTTAATTCATTCTTCACCACTGTATTTTTTTTTTTTTTTTTTTTTTTGTAGTTTGAGTCTAAAACGAGAGAATTGTACATCTTTTATACTAGTTGTGTTCAAGTATTTCACTCAGCCCATAGGATTTATGTATGTTGTGTGTGTGTCGGTCAAATGAATTCCTATAAAAAAAAAAAAAAAAACACACACATCATGATGTCAACAAATTTTAAAATCTTAAGTCTTAATTTCTTCGATTTGGTTTGAATTGATTGAAAATATGTGTAGAATATCTTTGTTTTTATTTTATTTAATAAAGCATTTTCCTCAGTTTGTATCTGCAACCAACGCTAATTTCTCGGAATAAAGCTTTTTTCAGATCAGTTTTTTTATTAAGATTCAACTCTAAAGAGCGAGACCGTAATTGTCGAGACTCTTCTTGGGTGTGTGGATAAGGATGTGCTATTGACGCGCCAATTTCAAATTCAAAGTCTGTTGCATTCACTTTCACACTTAAAATGCTCGTGGGAAAGGCATTTTCCCTCCTTTACACCAAATAGGTTAGACAGAAACGCTCTCTATCCTTGGGTCGCAGCCATCCTATGAGGACAGAATTCTGAATAGAATACAAAATCATAGCGAACGTAACGGGAAACCAACTCCGTTATCATTCGCAAGTTGCCATGATATTTCATTTGTAAATAAAAAGAAAGAAGGAATCCCCGAACGAAAAAAGAAATAAGTGGGAAGAAATAAAGTAGCGTTGACAGTTGTTATTTTCTCTCACTGTCTTTATCTGTCAGTCTTTCTTTCGTACCATTTTTCCTTCTCTCACTTCTTTCGTACCATTTTTCCTTCTCTCGCTTTCTTTCGTACCATTTTTCTTTCTCTCACTTTCTTTCGTACCATTTTTCTTTCTCTCGCTTTCTTTCGTACCATTATTTTCTTTCTCTCGCTTTCTTTCGTACCATTATTTTCTTTCTCTCGCTTTCTTTCGTACCATTATTTTCTTTCTCTCGCTTTCTTTCGTACCATTATTTTCTTTCTCTCCTTTCTTTCGTACCATTATTTTCTTTCTCTCGCTTTCTTTCGTACCATTATTTTCTTTCTCTCGCTTTCTTTCGTACCATTATTTTCTTTCTCTCGCTTTCTTTCGTACCATTATTTTCTTTCTCTCGCTTTCTTTCGTACCATTATTTTCTTTCTCTCGCTTTCTTTCGTACCATTATTTTCTTTCTCTCGCTTTCTTTCGTACCATTATTTTCTTTCTCTCGCTTTCTTTCGTACCATTATTTTCTTTCTCTCGCTTTCTTTCGTACCATTATTTTCTTTCTCTCTCGCTTTCTTTCGTACCATTATTTTCTTTCTCTCGCTTTCTTTCGTACCATTATTTTCTTTCTCTCGCTTTCTTTCGTACCATTATTTTCTTTCTCTCTTTTCTTTCGTACCATTATTTTCTTTCTCTCGCTTTCTTTCGTACCATTATTTTCTTTCTCTCGCTTTCTTTCGTACCATTATTTTCTTTCTCTCGCTTTCTTTCGTACCATTATTTTCTTTCTCTCGCTTTCTTTCGTACCATTATTTTCTTTCTCTCGCTTTCTTTCGTACCATTATTTTCTTTCTCTCGCTTTCTTTCGTACCATTATTTTCTTTCTCTCGCTTTCTTTCGTACCTTTATTTTCTTTCTCTCGCACCATTATTTTCTTTAATTCGTAATAATATTTATTTATTTTTTTTTTTTTTTTTATATATATAAAAAAACCTGAACTTTCCCCATTTCAGTTAGTCATATTTTTTGAAAAACAATGCAAAGAGAATTCTGTCCAATTCAGTCGCTTAAATTCTATTGCATCATCATCATCATCATGGGTTGACATTATTTTGCTTGCAATTGGATTTAATTAATGATTCATGTCATTGGCCTTTTTATATACTCAAGATAATAATAAAAAAAAAATGATTTAATTTTTTTAATTTAGTGCTTGAAAATTAGGAAAGTTACTTTTTTTTTTTTTTGCTTGTATAACAATAATCAGTAATATTTTTGTTAAAAGTAAGGTATTTTTTAGTATAAATTAGTCATATCTAATATCTGTTTACAGTTTGTAACCAAACTTAAAAATAGATGCTTTCAAAGAAAAGTGACACCTAAGATTTAAAATGCATTTTTAAGCTGAAATATCTTTCTTTGAGTTTTTATTTTAGTTTTAATTTCAAGCTAATAGATTAAATTTAATATTTCTAATAAGCAAAATATTTTGCTCTATTTCAAACTGATTTTACATTGGTTGGATTTTTTTTGTTTTTAATTATCAGTAAAGACATTAAAATCGTCCATATTGACAAATCTGTCAACACAAGTTAATTCTCTTTATTAAAAAAAAAATCATTCCAAAAGAAATTATACTTTTCTGAAACTTTATTTGAGGAACATTAGCTGATTTCAAGTTTAATTAATCTAATTTGGAACAAATATTACTAGTAATTTAAAATATCACAGAAAAGCATTTTTTTAACACTGAGTTGCTGAGAATTTTATCTATATTATGTTTGAGATTTTTTTTTTTTAAGAGAGACATAACTGTAACAATTTATATATATATATTTACATGAACATCTCAATTGTAATGTCCATATAACCACTCTGATGATGGCTCATGTGAACCAAAATCTTAGATCAAGGAACAATATAATAAAACAATATCCAAATGTTGGACAGTTTTTGTTATTAATTTCTTCTGAAGCTAAAGCCACTCTACAAATCTCAGAATGGCTCAGGATCAAACATAAAAAACATTCCCTATGTCTGTTACATTTAACAATATATATATATATATATATATATATATATATATATATATATAATTTACTTATTATAATTTTATCATATAGACAAAACCATTTGACTCACTACAAAGATGCAACTTCGTTTCAGTGCATTTCAACTGCACTTGACGACGGGTGAGAATCGAAAATGGTTATGAACAATCCTGCTTGTAGGCAAGCCGTATGTGAAACGTCACAAGTTATCAACAAGCACTATTGTTTCACTCTGTCACTTTTTTTTTTTATGTATATTTTTCTTCTCAAACAAATGGAATAAAGGAAGTGATGTTTCACATACATCGAGTCCTCTTTTGGATTAATGCTGTGAACGTTTGAATTTATATATTACTTTCATTCTCATCACATCGGATATATATATATATATATATGCCTTTTTACATAATTATTTTATCTGTCCAGTAATCTTAAAAATTATTCTAATCAATCTAATATTTTATTGAATTTTAGGTACTTTGCTTTATAGTCTTACAAAGATGCTTGTTGATAAAGTGTCAACTTTATTATAGTTACCTCTATTTTCTGCTAATTTTGTGTGTGGATGTCCGTGTTAACAAAAATCAATATAAAATCAAAATTCTTTTTAAAATATTGGGGTTCATTGAATTGTAGTGTGCTTTTCCATTTATGATTAATAGTCTTAATTTAATAACAATATCACTTGACTACAAATTAATATAAGAATTGAAATTTTATAAATTATTCTAATTAAAAAAAAAATGAAAACAATTCTTGTAAAAATTCATTATTCATAGAAAAAAAATTTTCTTAAGACAATAATGTCCATAATATATTTTATATATAAAGGTAATTAAAAGCTTTTCTAATTAAATAATGTCTTAGTTTTATAGCATTTTTTATTTTTTGATTCAGAGCAGAATTTCTGTAACTAAATTTGTTGACCTAAACAATTTCATGATTTAAATTCTCTGAGGACTTGCCCTTACAACTAATTAACATTAAGCACTTCAAAAAAAAAAAATTTCTTGAAATTTCATACAATTAAATAAATGTGCTGTAAAGAAAATATTTTTCCCAAGATTTTCCGAAGAAGAATCATATAAAAAATAATTTCAGTTGTGAATAAGTTCTAAGAATTTTATTAAAATTCTGCAATTATCTGGTTTTTGTAAAGATTTCCAAATCAGTGTGTTTTGCACTGCAAAGTGACACTAAAATTTCCCATAATAATTTATAGTACAATCGTTGACACTGGAGAAAAAAGTGTTTTAACCAAAATTTGGAATCTTCTAAAATGGATAAATTTTGCATAAAAATCTTTTGATTTTTTTTCCTCTTAATAATAACATACAGATTTTAACGATAAAACTTTGATTTTACATTTTAATCATTTTTTCTCTTTTATTCCATGTATTTTCATTTTTTAAAAAAATTCTTTGGTGGTACCTACTTAAAAATATTATATATATATACTATAAAAATAAAACTGTCCTAACTAGTGTAGTAGTGAGTGAACAATTTTGATCTTATGGTAAATAACATTTTACACAATCAAGAAAATACTTCTTTCAGTTTTAAATAAATTACTTCCATATTATTTTGAAAATTTGATTGTAGCTCAAATTTTTAATAAGTTTATCTGACTTCATACAGTGAAGATTTTAAAAAAAAAAAAGAAAGAAAACGAGAAGTTTTCCGTTAAAGAAAAAAAAATTGGCAAAAATAAAGGGGGATAACCTATGCATGACAACACATTCTGAGCCATCATCTTCCGCTTGTGGAAGACCTATTTACCAGCTATTCGCTGCTTACAAGAAAACAGTTTTAGAATTATGGAGCTGAATGTGATAAAACACTGAATGATAACGAATTTGTTGATAATGCATTTATAAATCTATGCATTCATTTGTGTGAACATTTTTATCTTGACCAATAAAAGAATGCATTTCTCTCCCTTAGACAACTTATCAAACACAAAAGAAAAAAGTTATTCCTATTTTTATTGAAATTTGTTCCGTGTATCGTGAATAAAATTAATTCTTCTGTATTAATTTCAATTAACATCAAAAATTAATTTTAAAATACTCATATTCATAACAAAGGAAATATTACCGTATCTGTTCAAAATAGTTGAAACATTTAGTGTATGAAATATATATGCAAATATAATTATTATGGGACAGTTTTCATAAGTTTCATAACTTAACTCACTACTCACAACCATGAGAGTTTTTCTTTTAGAGTATAACACAACTGAAATGTGATTATTGCAAAAGGAATAAGATTCTATTTTTCAGTACCCATTTAGTTCTTTTTTTCCTATCATATTTTATCTTAAGATCCCTATATTTTTCATTGCATTCAAAATGATGTTAATTCTGATGAAAGTTTTACGAAGAATTACCTTGCAAAAACCTTAAATCTTTCTCAGTGAATTTTTTTCTCTCTCACCTTAACATTGATTGGTGAACCTCGTGAGTGGTATAGACCACAATGCAATTGCTCATTGCTGCCCAAAGATTATCAAGAATTGCTCTTAAGTACTGAAAACAGCTCTCTCTTTAACACAATTCTTTTACATTTTTAATTAGTCACTTTTCTGATAATTTAGATTTTCTAATCTGTTGTAATTTGAACTTTTATTTTCCAACTGACATAGTTTTATTAATAGACCTGTTTACAATTCAGATATACCCTTATCTGTTTCTAATCCCAATAACCTCAATTTATATATTCCATATTAATATAACCAGTTTTGACTGATATATTACTTCTAAACCAAATGAATGTTGGTATGTAGAAATATTCAGGTGTTACTTCTTGGTATGCATTATAGATATTTTAATATTGTTTTGTAGTTATAAAATTACTGAAAAACACACTTTGAACATGACTCAGTAAATCAAAATTACTGTGGAAACAATTTTATAAGAAATTGAATTATATAATTTGAGGTATTAAGTGAAAGTAAATTTGAATAGATTTTTTTAATAGGTACATAAAAATATACCACTGCTAAATTTAAAATATATATTTTATTTTTATTTTATCCAAGTTTATTCATGTTTCAGTAAACATTGAATTTTATGTATGTAGATAGTGATATTATCTGAATTTTTAACTCAAATATCTCTATTTTGGAAATGTATTTTTCAATAAAAAATCATTTTCATTATTGTTTGTAACTTTGAGAAGAGCCATTAATGTAGCCAACATTGTTTAGATGATTTAATCTCTTCTTTTTCATAATTGTTGTTAACATGACACTTCCTCCCAAACAACTATTATACAAAAAGATTTGATGATCCTGACAATAGTTTTTAGCATAATTTATAGAATTGATAAACACTTCATTACCATAAGTGACAGTTAATGGCATTTTTGTTGGTATTTTATATAACCAAATCCGTGGAAAAATCTGTTGTCTTTGCAATTGAGAAATAAAATACAAGGAGTGCTGCCAAGTTCTCAGCCTCATTAAAAAAAAAAAATCCTCTGATCAGTTTTTGGGAAGTGGGTTTGCTTGGAAACTATTCTGCACTTCCTTGTATAAAGTAATTTATATTTTAATGATACAGAAAAAAAAAATTATTTAGAAATTTAAAAAGTAGCATAACCATTTATGAAATTACAATCCTGGGAAAATATTCTTGTTCAAATTTAAGGAATCTTTTTTAATTTTTAAAATAGTCCTCTTTTACACTGGCATTCTTCTTTGCTCAATTCTATGACTGCAGTTGGCTGATGTGAAACACTGGCCAAGGATGTTGACTTTCTAAAAGTTTATTATTGAATAGTATTTCAATTTTGATAATGGAGTTGTAGATAGTAAAGGGATTCCTAACATTTGGTCTATGTAGAGATTGTTATAACCATCACAAGTATGATAATATATCAATCGACAACTTTTTAATTGTTTTTGTTGTTTTTTTAATATCAATATTATTATTATTATTATTATCTGAGCTGTATGGAAGTTATTAAGCTTATTTTTATTTTTTCATCACTTGCAAAAGAGACTAACTCATTTCCAATTTCCAACAGCTCTTTTACCTGATGCTGGATAAATACCTATTTTTTTATATTGTGACACATTACAATTGGCTTCATTTTTAATATAGATAAGTTATAAGAGAATTATGGTGTTTTATTTTGTTTTTTGTTTTTTTTCCACTGTAAATTTTTGTTACTTATTGTTTTTCTTTTCATTTTCTAGGAGGGAATTCTTGCGGAAGTTGCAGAAGTCTTTTGTCTGGTTTTTCCAGTTTTGGGATTTCAAGAACATTGTTGTGACTAAAGCCAACCTCTTAAAATGAGGAAGGTTAAGATACTTTTCTGAAAATATGTGTTAAGAGATTTTGTATTTAAAAATCTTACTTTGCTCTCATACCTTACATCCCATGCTTTTTTTTTTCCCCCCCTGGTTTTCATTTTATTTTTAATATAACTTGTTCTATGAATTGTCCCATTTATTTATCGTCCTGAAAATTTCTGTGATACTAAACAAAAAGAAAAATAACAAAGATATTTGGAGAAAAAAAGGACAAAGCAAACCACAAATTTAGAAAACTGGAAATCCCGAGCCTTTCAAAATGGCAGCAGCAGTAGATATAAAGACCATTTTAACTCCAACAGAAGAGATTGCCAATGGATCAAACCTTTTTGCTCCAGATGATGCTGACACAGAAATGTCAGCTCTCACATCTAAGGTCAGTGGCATTTTTTTTTTTTTTTTGTGTGTGTGTGTTCATGTTTGAGATATGTTTTTAAAGCATCTTTGATATGAGAATTTCAGATATGAATTTAATAATGACAATGTTCGATTTAATGATTCATTCCCATATTTTCATAATTGTTACCCATGTATTTTCATTTTAACAATTTAAGGTTTCTGTTGTGAAAGAAAACTAATTTAAGCATTAGCTGCATTTAACTTTACATATTTTCTCTAGATTAAAAACGTTAGAACAAATTTAAAATAAGTGGCTAGGATTAACAGTAGAAAATTATTTCAGGATCCAGAATTGCTGAAGACAACTTCTTTTTTAAGTTTTCAGTTTTCAAAATTAATTCATATAGTCTTTTTATTTTTTTAAATTTATGTACGATTCACATATTGTCTTGTATCATTGTGGGGAGTGAAATTTTATTTCCTTAAACATTCTTTAGGCAACTTCAGTCACCAAGGAAAACATTTGTCCTGTCATTGCAGTTGATGCCAATGGCCAAATTACAGTATATTTAAATTTCACAATTGGGTTGTCACATCCTGCTATAGCAACAGCAAAAAACAGGCTTGATTTAAATTGAGATCAAAGTTGCTGCAGTTTGTATTTGAGGAGCCTCCATATATAGTGGAAAGAAAAGTATATAAAATAATGTCGAGTGCTAAAGGCTAACTATATTTATTTTCAACTTTGTCAGTATATTTTGCACAATTTTGGTTAATAGCTTCCACAGTTTTTCATTTCTCTCTCATTCCAGATGGCATTAGTGAGTCCAAACAGTGAGGAATATGATGCCTTATCAGAAATTGTAAAATCCCGTGTGGAAGAAGGCCAAGGAGAAAACATTTATGTAGTTGGTGTTGGGGGTAAGTATCTTTTTTCTTCTTTTTTGCCTATTTTTTTTCCTTAAGTAATAGGAATTTATTAGATAACTGCTACATGCAGGGCTCCAGATTAACATTTTTCACCATCATTCCAGAACCATCCTGGAAAACAACATAGTTGAAAATTTTTTTGTGACAGTCTCAAAATCAAAATGATTTTTTAACTTTATCATTTATAGTTGTTAATAGCATAATAAAAACACAACTGTTTAGGAAATAAAAATTTATTTTAAGTCAGTTTCGTCTTTAAACTAAGATCCCTTTGTCCTGCAGCCACTACTCCACCACTTGGTCCCTGCTTTTCCTGGCGTCATATTGTTGAGCAGCAGGATTATGAATACTGATTTGCAAGAGGCAATTGAGCATTACAATTTAGTTAAGTGATTTGTTAACAGGAGTGCAATAAAATTGGATTTAATTTCTGTGAGAAACTCATTTGAAATTATTCCTAATTATTCTGATCAATTATAAGAAATAAAGTGCACTGTGTTCAATTGTTGAATGCAGTATATTGATGCATCTCCAATACTTTTGCTTTGTATATTTTTGTAAAATTTTCCAGTAAATTTATGCATAGACACAAAAAAATTATTTTTGCTTAGATATCCTAAGCATTTTTGTTCAACTCGGTTTTTGAATTTGGAGCCATGTTAGAAATTGTTCTTCTTAAAAAAAAATGCTTTAAAGATTTTTCTGTGACTGTATACATCATCAAATTTCAAAGACAACATTAAATTGCATGATTCTTTGCTTTATAGTTATTATGCACAAACTGATGCCAAATTAAACATGATCCATACTGTTTCCATGGCGAAAGAGAGTCACTTGTGTGTTCTGGACGATATGCCGAAGATAAAATAACCAAAATACTAACAAGTCTATTGCAGGTTGCAATAAATGCATCTTGGATACAGTCAGTCCATTGACTCCATCACTAGCATGATGGCCAAAAGGAAAGTTAGATGTTAGC
This sequence comes from Acanthosepion pharaonis, assembly GCA_903632075.3. NCBI lineage: Eukaryota > Metazoa > Mollusca > Cephalopoda > Sepiida > Sepiidae > Acanthosepion > Acanthosepion pharaonis. The sequence continues at coordinate 1,460,604 of CAHIKZ030000857.1, read as the reverse complement.
AATGTGTGGACCCAGGTTGAGATGTACATCACTCATCATGATAGTAAACATTATTTGATGCTGATTGACTGTGGACCCACTTGATTCACAATCTGGCAACAACTACATTGACAATATTCACTCAGTGTCATCAACCATTTAAAGGCCCTATTTTTTTGAATGGGGACCTCCTTCAGAAATTTTTACTGATAATGACACTGCTTTCCATAGTAAACCATTCAAGTTCTTAGATAGGTGGGGAATCCATATCTATTTCTGCTGCGCACACGTCCCCTCAGGTTATGGGATAGTTAAACATTTCCACTGAAGCATAAAGCAAATTGCTGTGAGGAAACAATGTTCAGTGATGGAAGCTGTATACCATTATAGAGTCTGGGCATAAGGTATTGATAAAACACCTTCACCAAAACAAGTGAATGATTGACATATGGGTTAGGGGACCATGTGTGGGTAAAACCCTTTCAAAACCAATGTACAACTCTATCTATTGGGATGTGTCACAGGGATTAGAAGGATGCATGCTATTTCTGTTGATGGGATGCTGCACCATGTAAGGGATCTGTGCTCCTTATGTTGGTTCAAACACATCAACAAGTGATGTCGACAGCAAGTCTTCTAACGATGAGGGACTGGTCAAGATAAGAGATGCCTCAAGTATGTCCATGGAAGAAAACTACACTCAGTCTTGTGGAAATACGTCTGACATCCCTTTGGGAGGCGATTCATCAGGTGAGGAGACTAAAGTTGTTCCTTTGAGAAGAAGCACAAGGCTTAAGAAAAAAATCATCCTGGCTGTCATCAATGTGATCATGAGATCAGTGGGGAGTGTGGCGAAAGAGAAAGTCACTTACTGAAAAAAAAGGTCCCATGTATTCTGTATGATATCTTGAAAAGAAAATAACCAAAATACAAACAAGTCAGTCGCAGGTTCTCATATTAGCATCTTGGATATGCTAATATTGTGTCCTCTCCCACCTGTTGACCAATGAAAATAATGTTCCATCAATAAAAGTGGTTCATGAATTGGGAAGTTTATTTTTTTTTTTTTTTTTACCTCATCCATCGGTTTGTGTGTTGGATTTCTGACTGTTTACGTGTATTGGGATTTGTGACACTGGACCTGTGATTCCTGATTTTAACATTCCTTTCTGCCCCTGGATCTTCAAGTTTGGACTTATGATTTGTTTGTTTCGTTGTGGAATTGAGCTGCCATATAAATTTAACAGTTTCAGAGCATATGATCAAATCTATCACAGTAAAACACTTCTATGGGTAGGCAACATTCTAGTTTCAAAATTTAACATACACTTGAGGTAAGTTGAAGTGTACAGTAGCTGAAACATGAAAAAATTCCAGGAAATGCATGCAAATAAGCCAACATATAGTAAAACAACTGGTTTAAAATTCAGATATTAATTTTCATACATGAGGGGGTGCTGAAAAGTTCTCAGTCCAACCCACTTCCCAAAATCTAACCAAATGACCAAACAGAAATGTTTTTCTTTTTAACTCTTTCTCCTGCCAATTATTTTTGGGAAAAACTTTTCCTTTTGAGACAATTTTTTTTATTTGTTTTTAATATAGTAATTAAGAAACTGTGGCACCTTGTAGTACCCAAGCAGTGGCTAATATCTTTACCAGATGTATGAGTTGACAATTGGACTCGTTTCAAGCTCAGAAGAGCATAAAAAGAATCAAGATCAGCATATAAAGATGTCTTGTTTTTGAACGATACGTTTTGGATGTGTTTATTTGTCCATGTCTAAAAAAATACGCTTTCGGTAAAAGTGTATATGCATGTCTATGCTGGGAAGGGATTAATTCCATTTTAGTTTGGTCTGACTGAGAACTTTTCAACATCCCTCTTTTATTAAAATCTCCAAATTTTTTTTTTCTCTTTGTGAAATGAAATCTGTATGTTGCTTTTATTGCTTCATTTAATCCAGAAAATCTTTACATATATTGATATCTATTTCAGTTTGCCTACATCCTTCTCTATTTTTTCTATCTATCTCCCTTTCTAATATTATATATGGAGACAAATAATCTATGTTTGTAACTTTTGCAGAGGGTGGCAAACCTGGCTTGAAAGATGATGATCTCCTAGCATCTATAGCCACCTTACAAAGTATCAGCCAATCATTAGACCTTGAATGTGTTCACTTGAGAGAAAGGATAGCAGAAGAGGGAAAAGTTGCCGAATTTCTACTCAGAAAAAAAGTAGCACAAGAAGATTTTATGGAAATAAGGTTTGGATTGTTTTTTTGTTTATTTTTTTATCTTATTTTTATCCCCTTTGATTCATATTGATTCTTTTCTTATATCTGCTCATATGTGGCCTTGGGTTTTGTCACTCAAAATTTATGCCACTTTGGATAATAAAAACAACGTTAATTAACATAAGGAAGGTCATTGGTTTTCTCAAACTTAGTAGCAGAATAACAGCTGCAAAATATGGAATTTTACTTTCTCAGCCTTGATTGGAAATAACTATTTAAAAAAAAAAAAAATTAACTTAAAGTTACATTGTTGCATGAAATACAATCCTGCATTACATTTTTTATCATTTCTCCCCAAGTAAGGTGATAAGGTCACTAAGACACAAGGGAGCTACTGGATGTGAAACAGAATGGGAAGAATTTAGGAGAAGGGACTGGAAACCCAATTCTAAATAGGAAACAAGGGATAAACCTGTTCAAAAGTCGAGGAAAGCATGTAAGCCAGGCAATAGGTGAACCTAATCCAGCATTGTATTTGCACTAATTTCTTTACAATGTAATTTTTGCATACTGCCCTACCATTTGAATCAAATCTTTAAACTGAACTGAATATTCATCAGGCAGTTGTATTGTAAGGATTCAACTCTCACATTGCTAATGGCTGCAGGAAAGTGAAGCATGCAAAGGTTTGTGCACATTTTGTTTCTAGTAAACGAGTTGAAAATTCATTATAAAGACTAATAGAAATATATTTTTAAAAAACATGCCATGACAGTAAATAGTACACAATATCTCATATATTCTGAGAATTATGTGAGTAAACATTAAATTTGAACCAAATCAGCATTTTCTTTGTTAATCAAATATTGATTCCCTACACGCACACATTTTTAGTCTCTTTTTACTTTTTGTAGCATTTATCATTTAAATTTTTTTAAAATTATTTTGAAAAGAATGATATTATTCTTTGTTTCAGAGTTTAAGCTATCATACTACTTTTAAATATTATAATTTCTTATTTTTGTAGTGTGTTAAAATTGCAATTGTTTAAATTGAAATATTAGAAAGAGCAGTTTTGAAATAAGTGTATATTAGCTAGTATATTTTATCTAGGCATGACTTTGGAAAAACATGTCTACGGCATATGTGTGTGTGTGTGTGTGTGTGATAAAAATATAATCTTAAGGTATGCTGTATTTATGGGTAAAAGTGCCTCAATATCAGAGAGTGTATTTAAATATAAAAGCTAAAACAAGACTCTCTTATATTTACATACACTCTATCTTGTCATGCAAAGCTAAAAGTTTCCAATTAGCTTATTATTTGCCCTTAGCTAATAGGAGTAGATAGGTTTGCCTATTGTCCTGTTCACACTCTGCCCTAGTCTTTTGAGGTTCAACCCTTGTTCCCTGTTTAGGATTGGGCCTCCAGTTTCTTTTAAAATCTTTTCGTTCTCTTTCATTCTCAGTGTCTTGGTGGCATTATCGCCTTGATTGGGGTGAATTGATTTTTTTTTTTTTTTTTTATTAGAGTGGAGGGTAAAAATTGGATTCATGCCTTTCCCAAGGGCATTATTCCCAAAGTCTAAAAGTATACACAAATTATTCCAGCTGGAGCTTGAACTCATTTGTTCATTTTCTGTCTATTTTTTTGTGCAGTTAACCATCTGGCCACCTGCATCTTGGAGGCCATGTTATTGTTTTTATAATTCATTTGAAGTCAGTTGATCCATCAACATTGATAATCCATTCAAGACTGTAGATTTGTGGGTATCATGAAATTGATGTTACAGACGTTTTTATACACTTTTTTTTTTTTTTTTTTTTTTTTTTTTGTAACTTTTTCAGAGTGGCAGTTGTTGGTAATGTAGATGCTGGCAAAAGTACTTTACTTGGGGTCCTCACCCATGGGGAGCTGGATAATGGCCGTGGTATAGCTAGGCAGAAATTATTTAGACATAAACATGAAATGGTTTCTGGTCGAACAAGCAGTGTTGGTAATGATATTCTTGGATTTGATGCCACTGGAAATGTTGTCAACAAACCTGAACATGGAAACTTGGACTGGATAAAGATTTGTGAACAATCATCAAAGGTGAGTGCCCAGATTCCACTTCAAAAAAGAAAATTTCCTTTGGTAAGTGCATAGAAATCCTGCATATGTTCATGCTGTTGGCCTTCATTTTATATAACATTTTGTGTTTCTTTTTGTTTTTTTTTATAGGTAATCACATTCATTGATTTAGCTGGACATGAAAAGTACTTGAAAACAACTGTGTTTGGTATGACTGGCCATGCACCAGACTTTGCAATGCTCATGGTAAGTTTTTTTCTTCTCTTTCTTTTTATCCCACTTAAAATTTCACATCGGATTTGTTTCTCTGTTTTGCTTCTCTGGCCATAAATTGGACCAAACCAGACAGACAAAGCTGTTGATCAGAATTCCCCATAGTATTCACACACTTCTTCCTGCTGCTATTTACATGTGCTATCACTGGAGTTTTGTTTGTGCATACATTAGGAGACACAAGGTGCTACTCAATGGATTCCTACAGTTTCTATCTGGCTCTGAATAATTACGTCTCACCCATTGTCCAGCATGAAAGATCGTTTTTCATGAGAGCATTGTTAGATTCTGCGATTGACCACATCCAACATCTTGCTGTCTATGTCTCCACCATAATCCTGACAGGGGTTGCTTCTACGTGCTATGTCTTGCCTAAAGGCAACCTGTTGTTTGGTTGTTAGTTTTGAATTCAAATTGGTCCTCCTCCTAGTCTGATTGCCAGTCACTGCTAGAGAAACCAGTCTGCTCTGCTATTTAACCTATAGCATGAGGGAAACTAGATGGATTCATACTTTTCCCAAGGGCATTTGTGTGTAAGTGAATGTAATGATCTTGACTAGAATTTGAAATTGACTCTGAGTTCTCATTCCTAGCCACTATCCATTGCCTAACCAACCTTTCTAAATAGTCTTTCTGCTTGATGCCAGTTTGTTTGATGCAACCTTTGTGTCCTCTGTTAAAACCTTGACAATCTCTAATTTCTTATTTGAGAGCTTAAGAAAACAGTGAGAAATTAGTGATGCAGCTTTAGGTCAGGTGTATTATAAAAATAAACTGTGCACTGAATTTCCTTCTTTTTTTTTTTTTTTTTTTTTTTTTCATCAAAATTACAATGAAACTTTAATCCAAATGACATTTGTAGATGAAAATTTAAAAAATGTACTTACAAAAGAGAAAAAGTTTAAGTGAAGATGTTTTATCTGTATTCAAGCATGCAGAGAAGATAGTTTTATTTAGCAAGAGAAGAGGGCTTTTAAATTTAATGTTATATAACACTGTATGGCTGGCTGGGATGAGACTTATTGTCATTAGGCCACCTACTTAATTTGAGTAGAGTTGAGCAAATAATTCTATTGTCTATTTTAATCTACATGTATGCAGACGGTACAAAAGTTCAAATGTTCTATTGTTTAGGTAGTGCAACTAGAGATATATATAAGAGAAGACTTAATAGTGAAGTGTTCTTTGTCTGTACAGAAAGTGTTGTCAGGTTGGTACAGAGTGCCACATTGAGCCACAGTGTTATATGCACCACCATCCACTGGAACTGCTGTTGGAAAAATAATAATAGGTTCTCCCTGCAAACACTGGCTGTTATCTTCAGTGTGTCCAAGTGAATCTTTCTCCGACTTCATCCCTTGTGAACATACCCCAACCAACACCAGCAAGCTATCTTAAAAAAAACAAAAAAAAACATGATGAAACATAATGTGGGTCGATTGCCTGTTTATCAAATCTGCCAGGATGGTAGTGTATAGCCACAGTTAAACTATTAAATTTTAGTCTCTCTCTGTGATGCTTTCAGAGGTTTCTAAAGCTAAGAATCAGCTAATGTTATCAGTCTTTCTTTATTAGGTCACCTATGAAGTTTGGTGCTGAGTGGACCATTTGTGTTATAGTTGGACAAAGACTTAATATGTAGAACTTTTATTTTTATTATTTAACTAGCGTAGAAGCCGCCCTTCAGGCAGACTTTAGACTAGTTCCTGTGGGGAGCTTTTGGGCTTTCTGTCTTTTACTTTCAACGTCCTATATACGTAAAAGTTCATTTGACATCTTAATTTGGTATAATTTTTCTTTGTACACTCATCCTATCGCCATAGTTTATTTTGCATGACATGTTTTTTTTTTCTTTTAAAATCACCATTTTTTTTTATGATTCCTTCACATAAAGTCACTTTTAAGACATTAGGGAACCTGAACTGTGTAATATTTTGAATACGTCACATTATGTGTGTTAGAAAACGAAAAAAAACAAAACATGAGCAACATACTGTGCCCTGCTCAAGTTTTAATTATGACTTAATTCGACCATATTTATTTCAATTGTGACAAAAAGAAAAATTAAAGTTAAACCTCTAATAAAGGATTGTTTTTAAACTTTTCACTACGTTAGACATTTTAAATTTAACTCTTAATGAGTTATTTAATTTTTAATCTGGTGTAACTATAGTAGTTAACTACCTGTTACTTCAGGTTGTTTAGGATTTGCCAAGATTGAAAAATGGACAGACAGATGGACATACATACACTGCACTTTATTTATATAGAAAATGGCACTAATTTCCCAGAGATTTTGTTTTATCAACCTTTGTTCTTTTCTCTTTTTTAGGTCGGGGCTAATGCTGGTGTCATTGGCATGACAAAAGAGCATCTAGGTCTTGCATTGGCCCTTAATGTCCCTGTGTTTGTTGTGGTCACAAAGATTGATATGTGTCCGCCCAATGTGATGCAGGATACCATGAAGCTTTTGCAGCGTCTGCTCAAGTCTCCTGGTTGCCGAAAGATTCCTGTCCAAGTGCAAAACAGTGACGATGTTGTGTGTACAGCTACCAATTTCACGTCTGAAAGGTTAGCTATTATTACTTGATTTGATTGTTGCCAAGTTATATGAAATTGCATGATCAAACCTCCTTAGACTCACCATGCAGTATCAAGCCACAGCCTCACCACACTAGGTGTTGCCACTATGGTTTCTATAGTATGAACATTTTCATGGAATAGACTTGCAATCCCTACACTCAATCAGTTTTATATTCAGAGGTGTCCTTCTACACTGGTTACCAATCATGGCTAGAGAGCTCAGTTTACCTTGCTATTTAACTCCTAGCTATAAGAGCTGAATTTATACCCTTTCCTGGGGGTATTTGAGTGAAAATGATCCTGATGAATGATATGGTTATACCGCAAAAAAAATAGGGGACAGAAAAAAAACCAAAAAACCTGCCCTGATTTTCAGTTCAGGTAAACTTTTTTTTAAAAATCCAAAATAGCATTGTGATAAACCATGAAGTGAGCAAATGAACTGCCTTTTCCATGCATTAGATACTGAAATGGAAAGATGTAACAAAAGTAAATAGATATTTCTGTTTTCAAACAAGTACTTCTATTCAGCAAGCTAAACAATTCATTGGATTTACCATTAGCAAATAAAGCATTAATTTTCTCAGATTTCTTGTGTAATATCTGACCAAGTTGCACAAAGCCATTTTCATTTTCTCTTTTTATTATAATTTTTATTATAATTTTTTTTTTTTTTTTTTTTTAAGGTTGTTTTGGGAAATTTTTTTATTTTATTGTCCAGACATGTTCAGTGAGATTTGTATTAGTAGGTCAATTTGATCACAAGATGTGCTTAATTTTTTTTTTTTACTATGCCAATGAAGGGAAAAACAGTCTTACCTCAAAAAAGAATTCATGTCTCTTTGTGCTATCTTTCAAAAAAGGAAATCACAATCCAGATCAGGTCGACTTTAGTAGACCTTGAAATACAGTAACCAGTCACCTTTCTTACTGTAACAAGAGAATGTTACTTTGGATGACAGGGAGATGCTTGGTTCTTCATTGAAGAAGGTAGTTGTGTATTGTGATGTGGGTTTTTTTTACCCATTTTTATTTACACTCACATTTTCTGATGTTGGACTTGTGACTGATTAATGAGATGTTATACTACATCTGGCAGCAAGATCTCTCATCGGAGCTTCTGAGGAGCATGGAAATTAATTGCTGTTGTTCCTAGGTCCACCCTTACCTGGGATGGTAGCACCTTTAGGGTCCCCAAAAGTGAACCCGCTCCCAAACAAAACATGAATGCATAAAAATACATTTTTATAGTAAAAATACCAACAATATATTTTTACATAAAAAAAAATTACCAATAATACCTGTTTATAGTAGAATGACCAACAATACATTTTGTCTAGTTGAAACCATAAAATTGTGTTCAAAATATTTAGATTTGGGCATTAAATAAGCCATTGAGGTTGGTATGCTGCTAAACAAAATCAACCAGCTGTCATACTAGCCGTATGAAGATGCTTTTTCTTAGATTGATTTGGATATGTTCTGCTATATTTGTCACTTTCTAACACCTTTTGCGAATAGTCTAACCTAATTAAGATACAGTGACTTACTTTTTGTCACTGGGGAACTGTAAAATTCAAAATTCAATCCTATTTTGCACCATCAGATTGACCAATAATGCCTCTTTAAAATCTAATAGTTCCCATACTGTGAACAGAAGGAATTGTGAAGTCATTGCTTTTTATAGTAAATTGAGGATGTCAATCAAATATCTGATTTAAGTGAAAGAATGGTGTCTTTTTACTTAACTACATCTTTGTAATCATATCAAGTTTGCTATTATCATTAGTGTTATATCCCAGGTGGTTGGGATGAACAAAAATGAGGGAAAATAAAAGAACATTTTTTTTTTTCTTGTTTAACACATAAACAAACAACTTTAATTCACTCACTGTCTGAGAACAGCAAGAGTTGTATGGATTAAAGCAAATGAATTCCATGTGTGTCAGCTGGTTACCATGTTCAATTCAGAAGTGCCACACTCGTCTTCAAGACAAGAGAAGTAACTCAGTTGTATTTTGAGTTATCATCCTTTATAAAAAATTAGCTTCCCCTAACAATTGGTATAAGTATTAACATTGCCCTTGTAGTTATTTAACTTTTTCAACAAATTTCAAATTAGGATCTTGTTAAAAATGTGTTTATACTTTATTTCTGAATGTTCTTGTTACAAGGACTATAACATTAACTTTGTTTCCATGTAAATGTTTTAAATTCACAATGTAAACAATTATGGTGGCCAATTGAAAGTTAACAGCTGTACTTGGACAGGCATCCAATTTAAAAGTGATGTTAGTTTGTTTCTCATTTGGAATTTATTAATTTTTTTCCAATCCATAAGATGCTGTCAAATGACAATCTGTGTAGATTCAATGAAATGCAAGTAAAAAATTAAGATTAAATACTAAGATTTAATAATGCTTGCCAATGCTTCATCTTGTTAAAATAAAATCAAGATCAAACAATGAAGTTGCATTTTTTATTTGTAAAGGTTTGGGCCAGATAAAAATTGATAAAAAATCTTTCAGGTACATGTTTTCTGTCTTCAGAATGTGTCCTATCTTCCAAGTGTCCAATGTTACCGGTGAAAACCTTGACCTGCTCAAGATGTTCCTCAACCTATTGTCAACTCGACACAAGTATGATGTCTCAGAGCCAGCGGAATTCCAGATTGATGACACTTTTTCTGTACCAGTAAGTAAACCTTGGGAGGGTAAAAAAAAAAAAAAAAATGTCATTGGTTAGGGTTGACATTTATAAACATAATAACCTTTAGTTCTATGCATTATTTCAGTACATTACTTTTTCTTCCACAGAATTCTTACAAGCTCCTCAACACCATTAACTTCACTGTAAATTTCAGTCAAGAGCAATTTCTATTGCCATACTTTTATTGCCTAGAGATAAGGTGCTTCTCCAATTAGCTAAAGACAATGTGCTTTTCATATTATCTAAAGACTTACAGTCACCATGTTGAAATACCAGTTCCCATATGACCACCGGTTAAGCAACATCAAACCTTGTCAGTATGTAGATGGGTGACCACTTGGAAATACCAGGTTCTGTAAGTTTGGATGTGCATATGGTGTAATGGATAATGGCTTAGAATTGTTAATCAGGGAGAGTGTTCCAATTTTAGTTGAGTTCATTATATTCACTTATGCGTAAATTCCTTTGGGAAAGTATAAATCCATCTCTTCTCCCTCCGGCTATTAGTTAATTGTTAAAACTTATATCACTAAATTTTTAAAAAATTCTTACAATCCAAGAATATTTTCTGACTTTAAATAACATGCAATAAGCCATAAAAAAAATGAATCTAACAATCAATATCATCTAAAGACAAGGTCTTTTTTAATATAATGTAGCTTAAAGCCCAAATCCTTCTCACTGTGTACCTATCAATGTACAAATAAGATAATCCTGATGCTATTTGGTGTTTTAAGGTGCCAGTGACAGATAAGCAACTTTTAATCCACTTATTTTTACTTGGATTACCTCCTTGATAAAAAGACCTACGAAATCATAGGGAAAATAAAGGGAGATAACCGATTAAAGAATTCTTAATACGTTGTTTTGTAATGTGACACAATACTTGTTTGAAGATTTTTATTTTTTCCAGGATACTTTTACACATTCTTAATGACTACAAAATGGAATAAGTTATGAAAAAGTAATGTTGATAGAATTATAACATAAAATCAAAAGTGTAAAGAGATTTAATAGCAATAAGGATGGACATTTAATTTAAAGAAGCAGATTTACAGAAAATGGTACCCAACATGTCATGTGAGACGTTAAGAAACTACAGCAGATTCCACTTAAATGGAACACATTGGCATCATGAATTTTTCATTGTAAATGGGCCACACCTTTTAAATGAAGTTACATGAAATAGACAATTTTAAAAAAAGTGGATTTTGTTTTTATGCAGTTGCTCCTAAGCACCTATTCCTTGTTACTAATGTTTCATTTGACTGGAATCTTCTCTATTAAAAAGCATTTTGCTGCAGATTCACTTATCTTTATCTTGTATGCATTGTTATGGCAAAAAACAAAACTTTGTGCATACTAATACACGATAGATATTTCTACTGTAGATATCACCATGCGAAAACGGTCTCTTATTTTATTTTTTTTTTTTTTCCATGTATGTTTAAGATCATCATTATTTCAAATTTTCTACCATTTGTTCATGCATTGAATATTACTGCAACATCTGGTCTGGTGCTCCTACTCAGGATTGATTACATTACAGACTCTTTGAATTTTGTCATCACAAGGTGACAAAATTCAAAGTGTCTGTAATGTAATCAACCCTGACCTGGCATCTTGACTTCAGTCACTTTCTAACCAATGGGGTATGACTTCCCTCTGTCTTTTCTACAAATATTTTCATGGCAATTGTTCTGATGAACTTTTCTCCTTGGTGCTTTGACTGCATGAATTTAAGCATACTTGTAGATTGGCAACTAGGTATCATTGTTTTACTGTTGAACTAGTTAGATAAAACCGTATGTTCTAGTCTAATAATTTCTTTTCTCATACTTCTTGTCCATGGAACTCCCTTCTGATTTCTTACTTTCCTGCCATCTTCAAAAATTTAAATGCAACACCAATCACCATCTTCCAAGTTCTTGAATCTTATTCTTTTGTCCTTTCTCATTACTAAAGTCTCGTCATTCTCTTTCACTCCCAGTAACCCCTTGCATCTTAGTGGCATTATTGCCTTGCTTGGGGTGAAAGGATTAAAAGAAAAAGACAATAATAAAGTGTTGTTTCATAGTCTATATATTTCTTTAAACTTTCTTTCATTTGTTTAAATGAATATATTTTGGTCAAATTCTTCAGCCTTTGTATGTTGTATCTTTAGAAATCATTAGTTCTTTTCTTTTTCCTTTTCATCCTTTCAACTAGAACATGACAGTCCATTACAAAGTTTAAATGACATGCATTTAAGGAAAGTTGAAGAGTGTATTGCCTGAAATATTGTTTTAAAAATAACAATATTAAAAAATATATATGAAATATATAGTTACACCTGTGCACTATATTTTTTTCCCCCTCCTTCAGGGTGTCGGTACTGTAGTATCAGGAACTCTTCTACGAGGTTTGATCAAACTGAATGACACGATCATGTTAGGACCTGATTCCCTTGGCCAGTTTCAGAGTATAGTCATCAAAAGTATTCATAGGAAACGCATGCCAGTGAAGGAAGTACGAGGAGGACAAACCGCATCATTTGCTTTAAAAAAGGTAAAGATAATTTGGAAGATGATTTTTAACTTTTTTTTGTCTTTATGCTCATTATATTTATTTTAGTTTGGAAAGATTTTTAAAAAATACATTATCTTTGCTGTTTTTTTTTTTTAATCCAAAATATATTTTAGTTTTAAATGTTCCACAAAGAGTTGATATGCTAAAAAAAACTCCAAGAAAAACTGACTAATGAAACACACGCGTCCATAATACTTAGCCACTCAGCAAGTTTTCAAATCTTTGCATTAGTAAATGGTCATCAATTAAAGTGATAAAACCATTTTTTTTTTTTTTTTTTATAAATAAATGCCATTTATAAGTTCTTTTTATTGTTCAGTCTTAATGATATCATTCTTGAAAAACTGTCAAACATAAAATTGATTTTTCTAAGATTATCATCCTTTCAATAATTTTTTTGTTTCTTAGATCAAAAGATCCTCAATACGTAAAGGGATGGTTATGGTGTCTCCCAAATTAGAACCAAAGGCATGCTGGGAGTTTGAAGGAGAGATCCTTGTCTTGCATCATCCAACTACTATCAGTGTGAGGTACCAGGCTATGGGTAAGTACCCTTTTTCTTTACTTATTTTTCTTGCTGTACCTGTCAAACACTTGTATTCATAAGTATGTAACTAAGCAGCATTTCAATAGCGTCCCTATTTTGGTGTTTATTGCCATAGTAGACTCTGAAAATCATTTCAAAATTAATATCTCCTATATTATTATTATGTTGGGCCATAATGTCAGAAGCACATATGGGGATATAGCAGCAATAGTGGCTGAAACCCTCTCCCTAATAATCTCAATTTTGTTTTTTTTTTTTTTTTTTTTTTTACACCTTGTTATAGAATAGTAGCAGTCTGGCAAAAGAGCAACTGACATGAAAATACATATGAAACAGAGTTGTATCATTGAATTCTTCCATGTGAAAAATTGCACTTATTGACATTGAATGTTTATGGAGACCAAATAGTGGATGTAATGAGTATCAAGCTGTGTGTGTGTGTGTGTGTGTATGACACAAGCCATAAACCAAGCTATCCTGCACAGCTGTCAACCAACAAAATGAAGAGTGTCTCAATAATGTATAGCTGATGGTGATGACTAGAAAAATAGCATTTTGTAGCTGAAAAATTGTGTCCAATTGTGTTATTGCACTCCTTGTGTCTTTATACCTTCTGTGGAAATAAATAGGAGCCATTATTTTTTAGGCTTATCTCATATATTTTTGTAATTTTTTAAAGATTTAGCTTAATTTACAATCATACTTTGACATATTTCCAATTTAAAAGACGGCAACTGAAAACTTGATCTGTTTTGCATTGAATGAAACTTTGCAAACCTCTTAATACGATTGGGGTGACTGACTATAAAACTTCAGTTTGAATTTGTTTATAATTTATTAGTTTATAAAAGGGAGGATTGCATAGTTCTTGGCACAACCCACTTCCCAAAATCGGTGTTCTGATATTTGGTCAAGTGGGTTGGCCTGATAACTTTTCAACACCTTGACAATACCTTTTTTCTTTTTTTTTCTTTTTTTTTTTTATATGTTGAGTGAAGTAACGTTTTACAAAATATCTTCATGGAATTATCTCCCTTATCTTTATTGTATACTTCTAAATTATTTCAAATCAGAAGACATTGTTTCATAACTAAGTAACCTGTTTATGAAATATATTTTTTCCTTTCCAATGCTGATTTGTAACTTAAAATGAAAAAACAATTTTCTTTTTAGAAACACGCACAAATTTTATAAAGATTTTATTCATCAATTTTGATATTGGCTATCTTATATTGCTCACAAATATCGCACTAGGGAGTTGTACTGTGGGTAGTAGAGCAGAGGTCAAGGTTTGTGTAGACAAATGATAACGGATTACATGCTAAGGATGTTACTATAAAAGACACTATTTAATTTATAGTCTTTTGGAAAATAATATTTGGATTGATTAACTAGACTTCTATAATTTATTTTTATTTAAAACTTCTTACAGTAACTTTTCTTTTTTTTTATGTACATGCATTCAAAGATGGCAGTGAAATCTATTTCTGTATAGCAAACCTTTTTAATAGATTAGTAACATTGCCCATTTAACCGTCTATCTGTTGTCAAAAGGCAAAGCTTCTGAAAGGTTATATAGAATGTCATTAAATTGCTTGCACATGTTGAAAGAAAATAGTATTTACTATATTCTTAAGATGTCTTTTTATGCAAAAATTTCAATCTTAATTTGAATTTCCTTTATTAATTTTCATTTATTATTTACATTTTATTAAATAAATGAATTAACCAAATTAAATGTTTTTAAAATGTTAAATTACTGCGTGATCATATTGTCCTTTCTATAAATCTGCAATGATCATAAAGCTGAAAAGGGAAAATGAAGCTTTCTCTAAAAACAAAAATATCAGACATAGTGCGATGGGTAAATTTTCAACATTTTATATTTTTAATTTTGCACATGTGTGTTGTTTTAGATTTTGTAGAGTAGGGTCAGTTGGGCACACCATCTGTGAGAAAAAAAAGTACCATGCAATTCATTCTGCCGGAAATTTGGAAATGACATGCTGTATACTGCTTAGCATTCACGCCAGAAGCTCCAATACAAACATTTCAGCAGTGTTTGGGTGTCAATCTGAGAATAGTGCAAAGGATTCGGAAAGAGTTGGATGATATATCCAGTCAACTTTATGGTGTTTGGAATGATCTCTAGTGTTGGCAACGTATGCCTTCATTCATCTTCCCACAGGACCTCAGACTCAACATGGAGGCCTGCATCACGTGCCTTGAGGAGGTAGTGATGCCCTAGGTCAAGAGGGAGGCTGTAGGAAGACCCTATGTCTGGCAACGGGACTCTATACCATTCCACACAAGCAGGATAATTTCTGCAACTACAACACCCTGGCCACCTAACTCCTCTGGTGTGCAGTTGAGCGAGAGACAAACAAAACTCCTTGTAACACTAAAAATGAACTGAAGGCAATGATTATGACGGCATTCACCAACGAGAGACTGTCCAGAAGAGTTGCAGGAGATTCTGCAGTTGTCTGGAGGCTGTGGTTGAAACCAATAGCGATTTTATTGAATAAATTTAGTATTTTAATATATTTTTGTGTAATTTTAATAAATACATCTGTTTAAATGAGATGTCAGTATTATTTTCATTTTTGTGTAATTTAGATGACAATTTATCCATCGTATCTTTGTGTGTCTGTGTAGTTCACCCAATTGTGTCACCTAATGAGGATTGAGGTAAATTGACTATGATCTGCATAACTAGTTTGCTTGTCACTATAGTAATACACTGACATAAATGTACAACTTTTTTATTTTTTCTTTCTTACTCCCATTCTGTTTTACTCCCATTCTGTTTTGAAAAACTGAAGTAACCTTTCATTTTTTTTCATTTATTCTCTCAGTCCATGTTGGCAGTGTACGTCAGACTGCGTCCATCATTTCAATGTCTCAGGACACATTACGGACGGGTGACAAAGCCTTGGTCCGATTCCGTTTTATAAAGAATCCTGAGTACCTTCGCACTGACATGAGGATGGTGTTTCGGGAAGGCCGCACAAAGGCAGTTGGCAATGTGACCCGACTCTTTCCGCAGACGAGCGGCTCTGGTCATTACTCTCGGCATCAACGTGCTGGCAAGAAGTCACAACAACAACAACAACACCCACCGCAGCAGCAGCAGCAAGAGAATCACAGTAGTTCAGGGGGAGGAGGAGGACATGCCGGCCGAAGCCACAACGAGCCACAAAAACAAAGTAAGAAGAACCGTCGTCCAAGAAACCAGAAGCCATATTACAACCAAAATGTAATCGCAGATTCCACTAGCCAAGCTTCTTCCTCATCATCTATACTTGCAACTTCCTCCACCTCCTTGTCATCCACTTCCGGAGGTATTGGCCTGACGACGACGACGACGACAGCTTCTATGGAAGTTTCACCGGCAAACCAATTAACGTCATCATCCAGCCACACGTAGTTGAATTAAATTTTTTTTTATGTCCTTCCCTATCATTTTCTTTTTCTTATATCCCTCATTTGCCATTCAATGAAAAAAAAAAACAGAGCAACAAAAGAGAAAATGAAAAAATGCTGGGCTAAATAATAATAATAATGATGATAATAAAAATGGTGATATTGATAAAGACGTGTCATTACATCTTCGTGACAGTCATATGATCCTCTTTATCCCTTTTTCTTTTTTTTTAAGGACTTTGAATTTAAATGCTCTTTTTTCTTTTCTTTTTTTCTTTTCTTTTTTCTTTTCTTTTTTCTTTTCTTTTTTCTTTTCTTTTTTCTTTTCTTTTTTTCTTTTCTTTTTTCTTTTCTTTTTTTCTTTTCTTTTTTTTTCTTTTCTTTTTTCTTTTTTCTTTTTTTTTTTTTTTTTTCTTTTCTTTTTTTCTTTCTTTTTTTTTTTCTTTTTTTTTTCTTTTTTCTTTTTTCTTTTCTTTATTCTTTTTCTTTTTTTTCTTTTTTCTTTTCTTTTTTCTTTTTTTTCTTTTTTCTTTTCTTTTTTCTTTTTTCTTTTTTTCTTTTCTTTTTTCTTTTTTTCTTTTTTTTTTTTTTCTTTACTTTTTCTTTTTTCTTTTTCTTTTTCTTTTTTTTTTTTTTTTTTTTTTTTCTTTTTTTTTTTTTTTTTTTTTTTTTTTTTTTCTTTTTTCTTTTTTTTTTTTTTCTTTTTTTTTTTTTTCTTTTTTCTTTTCTTTTTCTTTTTTTTTTTTTTTTTTTTTCTTTTTTCTTTTTTTTTTTTTTTTTTTTTTTTTCTTTTTTTTTTTTTTTTTTTTTTTTTTTTTTTTTTTTTTTTTTTTTTTTTTTTTTCTTTTTTTCTTTTTTTTTTTTTTTTTTTTCTTTTTTCTTTTCTTTCTTTCTTTTCTTTTTTCTTTTCTTTCTTTCTTCTTTTCTTTTTCTTTTCTTTTCTTTTTCTTGGAATGATTTGTTCTTTCCACTCTTTCCATCCCCTCAGAAAAAAATCCCTTGCCTCATTGTTTTTACCTATCTCTTTGGAAATGATAGGGAAGTTTCACTTGAAAAGAATGATGACAACAACAACCGGAAAAAAAAAGAAACTGAATTGTGAAATGTGTTCATCTAATTTACATGGAACTTAGATATTTGCATCTCTCTCTCCTCTTCTTTCTGTTGCAAAATCTTTTTATTTTTCTTTCTCTTTCTTCTGCCTCTTCCACTTTCCACCCCTTATTTGCTTTTTATCTCCCTATCATATAGGTATATTTTTTGCTTTCTTCTCACTCCCTTACATTTCTTCCTTTTCTTGGTTTCTTTTCTTTGATTGACTCTCATTTTTTTTTTTCTCTGCTTGATTTTTTTTTTTCTCTTTTTCAATCTCTCCATCTTTTGATCATGCTGCCTCTCTCGCTCATTGCGTTGTCCTCGTTCTCACATTTTCTTTTTCTGTAAACTTTTCTACTTTTAATGACTTGCCAATTACATCATGAGCTTAAAAAAAAAAAAGTCAAGATCTGATATTTTAATTTTGTGTTTTGCTTTCTTTAATTTTCTTTATATGCCATTAATCTTATCTGGTGTTGCCTCCCCTATGACTGCTCCTTGAAACTTTAAAATTTCTGCTATGATATAATGTTGTGTTACACACATGCCGATGAGTATTGCTTGGATAAAGTTGTGTAGGTGGAGAAGTGTTTAATTTTATCAGATCCGCTCTTAACCTGATAAAACGAGAATGGATTAAACTACTACCATTCTGATTAGAAGTTTCTATTGCTTTTTTAATAAAAATTCACATATAACAATTTAAAAAATTCTTACCTGTAAAATATTTTTAGTTTTACACGTACAAATCATATTTGAATTTATACAAGGGTGCTGAAATGTTCTCGGCCCTACCAGGAAATGCTTCCCAAAAAGCTTCTGTTTGATCAAATTCTAGGAAGTGAGCCAGGCTAAAAACATTTCACAGCCTCACTGTCTCATTCCTATTATAAACTTGTCCTCTCTCTCAACTCCCTCGGGTTTGTGATCTGACTGCAGGGGCCTCTGCCTAGGTTTTTCATTCTGCCAGTTCACCTTCCCTACCCATATTGTGTTTTAGTTTTGATCTGAGGAAATCTTAGCTAAAGTTTGTCAAAATCCTGTAAGCATTGAAGGGGCCAAGCTATAAGAAAAGGAAGCAATTTTCTTAACAGACCATCGATTTGATTGTAGTAACAAAATAATATATTTATTTGTTGAGGGTAACAGTTATCAGATTAACCCTTTCCAATTCTTTGATGCTGTGGTCTACCTAACTACAGCCAGTTTGTAAGTTAGTAGGCATCAATTCTTATTCAAAACGACAATAATGTCCTGAACTGGTCACTAGTAGTTACTCCAATAATTCTAAACAGGGAACTTTAGTCTTGAACGTTTAGTTCTCTGTAGCTCATTTCATTGGTCTGCAAACAAAAACTCTTAAGCTGAGAAAATCTTTTTAAATGACAAAATTATTATTGGAAATACCTTACAAGTGGTGGTTTAGTGTGCGGTGATGTTAACTACTCTTCCTACATTTAATCATTTAGTGTCTCCCTTCTAATTGCCCTTTACTGCTTAGGCCTTGCTTGTACTGTTGATTACTACCTGACTGTTTCATATATATGTAAGGAATATGTTCCTTTCAGGGGTCAAGTTTAAGCTTGATTTGTAAATAACAAATTGAGATGTTTTCGATGCTCAAATCTTCTTGGTTCACATCAGCTAATCTACACTCAAGGCGAAAATGGTAAATGGAAATATAAAACAACAATTTTATTTTTTTTATCTTCAATCTCCAATTTTGGTACTCCTGGCTTATCAGAACTGTAATTTGAAAGTGTAAACCCCAAAACTGCAGGTACCAATTCATTTTATTGTAGAAAATTAAAACAAAATTTTACATAATTGCAAAAAAAAACATTTATTAGTCAAGTACATAGTCTCCATTGTTTTTGACAACTGTCTCACATCTTAAAGGCTTGCTGATGTCATTTTCAAAGAAACTTGTGTTTTCTTTGAAAGAATGTTGTGAAGTAGTTTTCAACTGAGTGTATTGAGTTAAATATTGGGTCATTTAAATGTTCTGTAGAAACTGGAACAAATGAAAATCCAAAGGTACCTATTTGGGAGAAAATGGTTGGTGTTGGAGGATTACCCATTTCAACTCTCTAAGCTTCTGTAAGGTCTGTTTTGCAACATGCAGTCTTGCATTGTCATGGTGGAAAATGGCACCATTTCAATTTTGCAAACTCTGTCATTTTTTTTGAGTAGCCGTATTAAGATTGGTGAGTTGGTCACAGTACTTTAAGTTATTGTTTCACTGGCTGGAATAAGATCAAATGGACAGCAACACAATCATTGGATGAAAGCTTGCTTTAAATATGTGTTCTGCACATTTACAAACTTGTTTCCAGTTCCAATTGCTTTGAACATTATCATAAATGATTCGTTTTTCATTGCCTGTGACAATTATGTACAAAAAAGGCTGCTTTTCATGGCATAACAGTAAAGAAATTGCCACAGAAACATGATCAAGCTTGTTCTGGTATGTCAGAGAATATGACATCCACATGCATGTAGCATCTCTTCAAATGGCAAAAGGCAGTTAATTTTTAAACTGTTGGCGATCTCTTCCATCAAAATCTTTGGTTTATTCCTCATGTTGGAAGGTCACCCAGAGTATGGCTGATCGTTTAGGTTAAAATCACTGATGAAGTCTGCCAAACCACCTTCTGACCATTGAAGAGCTGGAGCATTATCCAAATAAATATTCTGAATGTTTTTTTGTTGCAGTTCTGATGCTTACTCCTTTCTGAAATTCATAGGGCATAATTTGGCAAAAGTGTAACTCTTAATCACCTACCTTTATTCATTTGTGGACAAAATGTCAACGTTTAACAAAATCTGACTCAACTAAATGATGCAAGATTTCAATCTAGAACACACCAGAAATTGGCGCCAAAACAAACACCACTGTCAAGTTGCAATCATTTTATATTAACAATGAAAATGAAGCACAAACCTTTGCAACAATCTGAATAATGCTTTTTGTTTCTCCAATAGTCTTCTAGAAAAATCAAACCTCAGAGTATTTCTGGCCTTGCGAGTAAATCTTAATTGGCTTTCTAGGTTTTTCAAAACAACTACTCAAGTCAATTCTCATTCCAACTGACACCAGTTATAAATTCATTTAATTATGAACTCCAAACCAATAACTGTTATTCTATCTGCTTGGATCCAGGCATTAGGTATTGTCAACAGATCTGGATGCAGTGAATGATTAAGCTGATTCTCAAATGTTCTTGCTTCTTAATGTGTTCCCAGTTTGGAATTTGTTATCTCCTGAACTGGCTGCAAACCAAGGCTAAAGAACCCAGGTCGTCCTATGATTTACTCATATTTGATGGGGGAACAGACAGATTCATGCCTTTCTTAATGGAATTACTTTGAAGTGAACATAATTTTATCTCACCTGAAATCTGGTCTCTCTTTGCTGATTACATTTTGCACACTTTTAACCATTGAACTACCTTTTTCTGAATGACTAGGCTACTATTCTTCAGTTCTTTGAGATTGATTCATTCATTTTCTATGATTTATCAACCCTTTGCATGTTATTTAAAGCCAGAAAATATTTTTAGATTATCAGATTTTTTTTTTTTTTTTTTTTGAGGTAGTGATACAAGTCTTACTAATTTAAGCCATGGCTGTGGTGGGGAGAAGAAATGGATTCATACCTTTCGCAAGGGTATTTATGTGTAAGTAAATATAACAAACCCAATAGGAATTGGAACTGCTCTCCAATTAACAATTCTGAGCCATTATCCCATTACACTACCTGCACATCTAAGCATACAGCCCCTGGTATTTCTAAGTGGTCATCCATCTTGACCAGGCTTGACATTGCTTAACTTCTGTGATAGATAAGAACAGGTTTCAATGTTATGTGACTAAGCATGTGGGCTTGTAGTGTACTGTGAGAACAAATAATATAAAGGAGATATATATTCAAAATTGTACACATGTCAAACTGAAAAATGGTTATTCAATAACACTGTCCAAAGGACCACCTAAATTCTGTTTCGAAAGGGGCTTCATACCCAAATCAGATGCTTTGTACTTGTGTTATCCATAACCTCCATGTTTGCTGCCTGCAATAAGTCCTTGGTGTGGTTCAATGTCGTGATGATCTCATGCATAATTTAGTATTTTAAAATTGGATCATACTGTTATCTTAGACTTTACCAAAACTGCCATCTCTTCATCATGTAAGACTTGTACCTGATGTTCTTGTGTACAATATAGTGGATTCCACCACTTTTAGCTGAAGATGACCTTATTGACTTGCTGAGGTCATGAATGATGATGTCCTGAACCAACCCAGTGAACTTGGTCTTCTTTACAACACATGTGTGGTTAGAATATTTCATTATCTTGGCCATAGAAGGCACGTTCCTAATCGTATGGGAACCAGTGCTTTAACATGATGCGGTTGTAAGCCTTTCAGTTCTTAAGCTTTTGTTACTCCATGGTGTTAATTTCCATACAAATCTATTTACATTATCTTTTTTTTCTTTTTATGATCAGTATGCTATTGCCTTCACTTTACACCATTATTTTGACTTCAATAGAAGAAATTAATTTTTTCTCCTTCTGTCTTATGCTTGTCATATATTGTGTAGTTTTTCTATATATGACACAGGACCAGGTGAGACCAATTTACATTTGAGTAAGATGATCACCTACTCTCTATTCAAATATAGCATTCTAGTTTTCACAAGCCATTGTTAGTGAGATGAATTTCTCACTGCCTTCTCAAAAAATTTCTTCAATGGATATATGCATTTTAAGAAAATGTTATTGCTATATCGGCTTAAAATGCTAATATTTTTCCCCAAATTCTAATTAATTTTTAATTTAAGGAAAAAAAAAAGTTTCCCCTGGACATATATCTGGTGCTTATCTTGAAAACAAGAATCAAAATCATGTACATCTCACCTGAAATTATCCTAATTATTCTAAAAAGTGTTGTTTTAAATATACCTTTGACAACAACAACATATAAGCCTTCAGTTCTTTCTCTGCCAGGCCAAATTTACAAATACCTATAAATAGATGTGATAGAACAGTTCTTATATCTGGTGCTTTACTCGTTTTAGTATTTTGTAACAGAAGAAAGCTTAAATGCATCAGCTCCCTCCCCCAATTATTTGCAGTGTTCTCAATTGGGTGCAGCTTTATTTTCCTGACCCTTGCTGGTTATTTAGCGTTTATAGAATTTAAAATGACCTGGGAATTGAAATATGAAAAAAAAAAAAATCAAGTTTGAAATTTTAAAATTAGGCAATGCTTCATGGAACAAATTTGTACAATTTGGTACGATCACATCTACTATTATTAGGTGTAAGCTGGCAACAAACAAATTTGAAAGACTTGTTAAAAATGAATAACTGACAATTCTTTATTAAAAAAAAACAAACACAAAATACAAATAATTCTTTTTAATCTTTTCATCCCCAAGCAAAGCTACTAAAACACAAGAGGTTACTAAGTATTAGAGAATATGAGAAAAAAAACACTTAAGGAGTAAGAACAATAAAAAAACAAGAATTAAGAAGACAGTCTATAATGATTGACATTGCATTTAAATGTTTGAAGATCAAACTTGACAGGGAAGAGAATTCCACAAGTGAGAAGTTGCCGATCTATGTGAGTGTGTGTGTTTCTTTTTGTGTTTTTTTTTTTTGTGTTTTTTTTTATAACGCATTACATCCCAAGCAAGGCAGGAGTGCCAGTAGCACACAAGAGGTTACAGAGGGGGAGCAAAGAGGTGTGAAAGAGGAAAGGATGGGCAATAGATCAAGGCATCTGGAGATGTCGATTGACATTGCATTTGAATATTTGGAGATTATAGCTATCAGAGAAGCAAGTAAAAGGAAGAGAGTTCCACATACTGGAAGTGCAAGAATTGAAGCTTGAATTCATGCATTTTGGGAACTAGTGAAAGTAGCTTGTCGGCGCAGTTACCACGAAAGTATCTGTAGAAAAGATGGAAGCGATGGCATGTCTGTGAGACAGCAACTGTAAACGAGATGCCAGATCAGGGCCAATCACATTGTATATCAGTCTCTGGATTTTGTATTGTGCTTAAATTAATAAAATCTAGGTACCATATAGGAAAGTTCATCAGAACCATTACCATGAAAGTATAGAAAAGCAAAGAGAAGCTACATTATAACTACAAAAATGAAAGCATTTACCTTGTTTAATGAAGTAGAATTTTCACCGAGATTGATTTCAAAACAAATCTGGAAATATAAAGCCTTCTCTATTTATTTGCATTTATTGCCACTTCACAGTTTTTTGTTTGAAAATCTGTTTTGTGTATCTAGGTGATACAGTTAAAATGGCAGGTCTTTCTTTTTTGCATTCCTCTGCAAGATCATTCTCTCAAAGATGGTACCAATACCTTTCGCTGTGGAATAAACATTTTTTTTTATCTACTAATACAAAAAGAACAATTTATCAAAGCTTATAAAATACACCCTATTTTTTGTTTTCTTAACATTACTGCTCATGGGAATATACTTATACATCTACAAAATATATATTGCTTGTTGTGAACATTGAAGTCAACACTCAGAGGCGACAGACTGTTTCATGCTAGATGCAATCGTCAGGCCGCCGGATTCCTGAGTGTTTACTTCAATGTTCGCTTTTATATTTACATACGCTCTATCTCTGATATTGAACACTTTATCCCATAAATATAGCACATCTTAAGACTATATTCTCTCTCTCTCTCTCTCTCTCTACTATATATATATATATATATATATATATATATATATATATATATATATATATTTATTCAAGACTCCATGAAATGTCGCTCCCCTAGCATTTATGTTATACAGTAGCTAGTGTTTAGTGCTATTTTCAAACTAGAGTAGACGTATAGCAACATACAATACAACCTGTTTGGTGACATATTTTTTATTATATTGTATGTTGAGAGTGTGGTGTAACTTAGTCTGTACAACAGAGTATCCTATCAAAATTAAGAGTGGTGGCTTTTGAGAAATTGCCGTCAGCGTTTTTATCGTCATTCATATCTAATAAATGACAATTTCTTATTTTTCCCAAAATGGGTCAGTATAGCCAGGCAACAATGCAGCAGTGAAAGTGTTAACTATGAAGAAAATATTTTGTTTTTAAATTTTACAATTTTTTGAGTTACTATTTCTTGAGCATTCAATGAAAAATTTAAAGTTGGTACTTTCAATAATTCAGCATACTTAAAGAAATGAATTTTCATAAATGAAAAAATTTTTCTTGAAGCTTTCATTTTAACTTAATTGAAAACTGAAGGATTAAATTTTCTAATTGCAGGAAGCAAAATACTGTGGTGTATTTCAAATAGAAATTAGAATAATTTTAAATCTCGATTCATTGTTTTTTCTGAAAAAAAAAAAAATCAAAACGGCCATTTTGATATATTTGGGAACAAAAGTTAATTCTTAGTTTTAAAACCTTGCAAAATTAAAATATATATTTCTGAAACGTTACTTGCGGAAAATTACCAAATTTAAAGCTAAATTAATCTCTTCTGAAACAAATATTATTTATTTATAGCATAAAATATTATATACAAGCATTTCTTAACCACGAGGTCTTATTTTCACGTCCCCATCGCTATATTGACGCCCTAAGGTGTTGACATGTTAAGTATGGTGGACCAGAATTGACATAAATTTATGAATTCTAAGTAAGAACTGTTTTTGTTTTTTTTTAACTACCAGATCATTTTTTTAAAATTAACAAAATATTTTAAGCAAGTAAGACTTTTTTTTGTTTTTCTCTTCAGTTGCCTCTTCAACCGTTCTCGGAAATGAGATAAAACAGGTTTATATGAGCGGAATTTTCCGTAAGGGAGTGACAACCCTTGAAACACGTAACCTTTTAACGATAATGTCACGTATGAAACTCCGTACTTAAAAAAAAAAAAAAAAAATAGACAAAAAATAATGATTTTAAAAAATTTGGTGTGATGATTTGTATTAAGCTTTTCAATTTTCACTCAATAAATATAGTCTTCACTTAACCTAAGTTTGACGACGTTTGAAAGAATTTTTAAACATTTTTGAAACTATAAATTATAATTTAAAAAAGAAAAATGCAAACAATTCTTGCAAAAATCATTGAAATATTTTTTCTTCAGACTATAATGTCCTCAATATTTATTATAAAAGCAATTAAAGAAATTATCTAATTAATTAGTTTTATTTTACGATTTGGAGCAGATTTTAGGGAATTTGGTAAAGGTTTGAAAAAAATTGATGATTTACATTCTCGAAGGGGTTCTGCTTTTAATAAAAAAAAACATTTGGTTGACGATTTTAATTTCTAGAAATTTCATGAAATTAAGTAAGTGGGGGGCTAACTTGTAAAAAAAAAAAAAAAAAAAATTTTACCAAGATTTTCTAAAAATAATTTCATAAGTAAATTCATTCATTTGTGAATAAGTCCTGAAAGTTTGATTAAAATCTGACAATTATTTGATTTTCGCAAGACTTTCCAAATTAATGTTAATTTACCGGAAAAAGGGCGCGAAAATGTCCATTATCACAGTTGACACATGAAAAGGCAAGATTTTTACAAAAATTTCGAACGCGTTAGAAAGTAAAAAATTAAAATAAAAATAATTAAAAAATACTTTGTTCTTTCCCCTTTAATAATAAACATTTTGACGATAAAACATTGTTTTTGCTAAGTGTGAGGTCTTTCTTTTTTCATCAATTTATGCTCTTTTGTCAGCGAATTACTGGAGGTATCTAATTTAAAGTTTATTCTCAGTTAAAAAAACAAAACAAAAAAAAACATTGTTTTAACTGCAAGCTTACAATGCGTTCTTTACATTATTACTTTCAATATAAACTTGTGTAAATAAACAATACGGCTCTCTTCCAGCCTTCCACTGACTGGCTAATGTGCATCGCAAAGGGCCCATTGCGAGCATACAAAACATGAAAAACAAAGGTCCTGGCGAGAAATGTGGACTTGAACCCTGTTTCTAATACATGTAAGTATTTATTTAGGGTTTCACTTACTCAGTCTGGGCGAGAAGGTAGATGGACACTTAGGACAACTGCATTTTCAGACTAAATAGTTCGACTCATCACAACGCATGGCTTGCAACATCAAAGGAAAGCATTGGAACCACCCAAAGGAGAACACTACTTCAATCGTAACTATGACTTGTTTAGATGTGCCACAAGGCCGAAAGTATAGAGCACCAATCCACCATGTTGAAGTGCTCCCGTGTCTGTCTATATAGTCCAGTAATTAAGTCATCATTTTTGTTGTTACTTGTCCCCCAAATACTTGCGTTATTATTTATTCTTCTATTTCTTTTTGGTTAAATGGTTAACCGATTTGAAGACCATATCTCATAGATTTTATTGCTGGTGATAAAACATGGGATAAAATCTCACCCCCGCCCTTATATGGCTGTCCCACTTACAATGTCCCAGTGTTTTGAAATTCAGTATAAAACGGAAGGTTCTAATTTTTTTCTTTTGCTTCCTGGCCTCATCAGGGTTTGGAGTTTGGGCTCTTTTAAATTGAGCGACAAAGAAAGTAAGTGATAACTTTAGAAGCTGTGGGCTTTCAAATGTCACCCAATTTGTTATTTGTAGTTCAATCTGGGCACTCTGGTGTTGATTTACTATCCAGGAATTCTTTCTTTTCTTTTTTTTTTTACAAATTTGAACACAACATATGAACACAACATAAACTTCCAAAATGAAAACTAAAAAAAAAACTGCAGAATATTACTATTTACTCCCCCCCACCACTCCACAAAAACAAAAACAAACAAATTATTGTTAGGAATTGTGTGTATATTAGATTGATGGTTCTCGGTTGGCATTACCTGGCTTTCTTGCAGTTCCCAATTTTTTTCCTTTTCTTTTCCTTTCTTCCTTTTTGTCACTTAGCTACTGCATGTCCCAAAGATGGTAGAGAATTCAGCTTAGATTCTTTCCTTCTTTTCAGCTATGCAAACTAATGTGATTTATTTGTTTTCATTTTCATAAAGAGCGTCATACTAGAATTGACTATTGACTGTTTGGTTCATGTTATCAGATGATACTTTGGTCATCTGATAAGTAGAATAGTTTATCTATTATCTTTCTGGCTCATCCCAATTATATATTTCTTTACAAACGCTGTCTGAAATGTCCACTAAAGTTGCTGTAACTAATAATAACTAGTTGACTCCATTGAAACTGGAAGAAGACATTGTATGAGTTTTAGACACTGACACGAAATCTGCTTGTGTCGATGACATCAGCGTTATCTTTGTAATCGGTTGAGTGTAATACAACAAATACTTAAAAGGTATTGGCCTGCCAAATAATTCTTTTACATGGAAGAAATTAAGCTGTTTCTATTGAAAAAGAAAAACTGCGTCCCTTAGGGTTTTTTTTTTTTTTTGTTTGTTTCTTTTGTCTATCAAGGATTGATAGATTATTTTTAACAGTGAGATTCACCCTTTACAAAACCCGGGGTTCACTCGAAGTAGAGGATTACGTTTGGAGTCCATTTTGTGTTTGTATAGGAGTGGAAGATAACGGTTAACCCTAGCCTTGAATAGGTTAAGATTTTAGTGATCGAGGAAACATCCTGTTGGGAGTTGGTTCAACAGGTCAGTGGTTAGCGGGAAGA
This sequence comes from Acanthosepion pharaonis, assembly GCA_903632075.3. Classification (NCBI taxonomy): domain Eukaryota; kingdom Metazoa; phylum Mollusca; class Cephalopoda; order Sepiida; family Sepiidae; genus Acanthosepion; species Acanthosepion pharaonis. Next base: position 1,432,461 of record CAHIKZ030000857.1, on the reverse strand, counting down.
AGCTGCTCAATTGGGACTTACATCTCATCGATGGAATACGGAAGGAATGTGGGTGACTTGATATTATGTAAGTGGCATGACGCATTCTTACTGTGAAGGTTTGCCTCGGCGGGACCAGGGAATTTCTGTGGAAGTAACGATAGAGCATCGAGAGGCTTGCCAGGTGGTGATTGAAGAATGGAGAATCATTCATCACTCACAAGGGTTCGGAGATGGTTTTGAACTTTATCAAGGCTAGAGAGTGAAGTCTGGGCAGCTCCCGGCCGAATATGACAACAGCACTCCATTTTTGGCCATATCTGGCTCTTGTAAAGGTAGAGGATAACAGGAAGTGTCAGGTACTTACTGAAGCGGTACAGTGAGCTGACTATTTTACTTGCTTCCTTAGCAATGAATCGATGTACGAGTTCCAATTGAGGTCGGGGTTGAATTTGAGGCCCAACAGTCTTTCACTGCACAGTGCTTCCCCGAGAGGATCCTCCGTTCATCCTGATTGATGGTAGTTCGGAGTCAGAGTAGCGATGATGTAACTAGCTTGGTCTTCGAGGCATTGAATGTAACCAGCCAATTTTTACCCCATTGAGTAGTTTGTGCAACATTGGAAGAGAGATCAATTGCCAATATCTGACCATCGATAGTTTTAGAGGTGCTTCCGTGTATATAGTCGTATCATCGGCATAGTTGTTTACAGATGATCTGAGTATTTTCTTAGGCAGATCATCTATGTAGATAAAAAAGAAGGTTAATCCGAGGAGTGACTCCTGGGGGACGTCTGCGTTGACTTCTAGGGCTCCGAAGGACTGGCCATTGATAACTACCTTCAGAGACCTCCCTGTTAGGGAGCATTTTATGATCGAGAAGACCCTTCCAGTGATTCCATAACTGGAGAGCTTGTGAAGTAAGCCTCTAAGAAATATCTAGTACTATGGTCCTAGAGGTGTGTTTGTCGTTAAGAGTCTCACTGATTCTGTGAATGATGGCAGTTAGGAGGACGTCGACAGTGGATGGGGGCGACCGAAAACCATACTACTCGTTGCTGAAGAGTTTGTTCTTTTCCAGGTGATCGACAAACTTCTTATTGGTTATGGCCTCAAAAGATTGCTGATGATACTGAGGAATCTGATGGGTCTGTACTGGGAGGGTGAAGATCGCATACCCACGCTCTTGAAAAGTGTGCATACGCTTGACATTTTCCATCGGCTTGAGAAGAATTTCTCCTTCAAGCAGTGGTTGAATATCTTTATTAGGATTGGGGATAACTCCGGGTTGATATTCTTAACAACAACTACTGGAATTTTGTCTGGACCTGTGGCTTTTTTTTAGGGTCAAGGCCTTTGATAAGTTTAGCGACTTCTCGTGTTTGTAATATTACTGCTCAGTGAGACGCGGGAACTTAAGGAGGGGTGGTCTTTGCCTCTCAATCAACATTAGATTACAAAGAGGAAGTCACGACCTCGGGGCTATTTATAATTTGGGGCATAACCACTGTACCTCTGTTCATGATTCGATTCACAGGATCCAATTTGTTTCTTTTCAACTTTGGTCTGGACTTCTCATGCGTAGCTGCACTTGGCATTTTCTCGAACATTTTTGCAGTGATTGTAGACAGTTCTGAATACATCGAGTGCCGAACTAATTCGTTCTTTGCGATAGATTTTGAAGTCGTTGTTTCGGCGAGATATGGCTGCAGCATATTCAGGAGTGAACCAGGGTTGACTGGATTTTGCTGGAATTTTTTAGGAGGTATAAAACTCTATTCAAAAAAGGATCCAATCACTGACAAGTGCAGCAGTTTTTGAGACCGCATACTTGAAGAAGTTTAGGAGGAGAACTTCCATCATATACATGTATATATGGGTTAATCAGGAAGAAATTAATAACGCAGAACAAGCGTCTTCATTAGACATTACAACTTAGATTTTAATTGACAAGAGCATCAGTTAACATCATCGATTGATGTTAAATATGTTTTATTTTTACCACAAAACAAATCAGTTTCATTGTCTACAGTAATCACTAGCGAACTGGAGGTACAGGACTTTAATATCAATTTGTCGAACCTGTAGGAATTCTATGGTGTGTCTTTGCAATTTAGAAATTCTACATGTATTCAAAAGGTATTTACGGAATTTATATTCGGACTATTGTTTCTCATTTTTGTTGTTATTACACCGTTTCGATCGTTGTTCCTTCCGGTCTTCCTCATGTGTATACCGATCTGGGTAATCTACCGGGAATTCTGAACTGAACCGTTTATTTAATTTACAGGGAGTAGATCTATCAGTGCTACTAGTGTCTTAGTTGAAATAAAATAATTTCAAATATTTGTAAGCATACGAAATTCTACCCCAGTTTTTCACCGACTGACCGATGACTACGCCACGTTGCATCTCTATTTTCTGTTCACATCAGTGTGCACTGCAAATCAAAATGGGACTGCTGCAGGGTCACAAAGAAACTAAGGATGAAGACAAACGACACACCGAAAAATAAGGACTCGATCCCTGTTTTTTTTTTATAACTAGGTGTTTTATTCAAAGCTTTACTTGCTCGGTCTTGGTTTTGACAAATTATGCCGTGTCGGACTCATAGTTCAGCCACAAAATGCATTAGTATAAATATCAGTAATACTTTTAAAAATTATTCTGGTTTGGTTCAGTTGTTAGAATGTACTAAAAAAAGAAATCGAGATGACCAAACAACGTGAAAGAAATTCAAATAAACTAATACCAAGCAAAATAAAGTGTCCCATCTTTTACGCAATCAGTCTATCGTTCTGTTATATTCGTGTCTTATAAATAACTACAAGATCGACAAATTCAACTGCAACATTTTCATCTTTGTTTACAAGATTATTGGCTGGCTCCTAAACTGTATTTATTAGACTTTGTATCCGAACATATCTAAATGCAGATAATTTTATTTGACGCTGTAAGTTATAATGTTTCGACCTTCTCATTGCACATCGACTGCCACTACTTACTAATTTCAAATTCCACTTGATTCACTTCGTGTTAATGTACTAGGAAAGGCATGAATCCAGTTATGGATTAAATAGCAGTGTAGATTGGGCTGTCTAGCCTAAATCTGTCACTGCTGTCCATCGATCTTGAAAAATATTGGTATTGAGTGACCATTCAGAGTATATCTATCTATCTATCTATCTATATATATATATATATATATATATTATAAGTAAGACTTACCATCGCCTGAAGAAGTACAATCAAAGTACTGAAACATGAAAGCTTTTGTGTAACGATCTCGACATGTTTTTATTATAATCTTTTATAATAAAAATATATTGCTCTACTTCGTATTGAGCACTTTTTTAAAAGTAAAGGCTACGAACAGTGGAATTTTACTCTATCTGTTCTTTCTCTCATTTGTATATATATATATATATATATATATATATATATATATATATACACGTTAGATAGATAGGTATATATGAATAGAAATTTAGCTCATTGATCCTGACTGCCTCCGGAAATGACGTCAAACTGTGATATTTATTTCTATTTAGATTTTGTGACAAACTAATACGAATTTCTAAAAATGTTTTTTTTGCTTTGATTTATTTCAAATGATGTTATCTTGTTTGAATATTGGAAAATTTACAAATTGTAAAGATGCAAATTTATTTGGCCGCGACAGGGCGTGTCTATGAAAAAAAGTCAACATTCGATTAACAGACAACGACAGTCTATGACAAATATTGCGTTCAACGCTGTCTGGTACTGGTTCATAAATGTCATCACTTGGGCGCCTAACGCATTGAAGCTGTCACTTAGCTCACCTTGCTCTCCAGTTTGCTGGTATCGTGAGTTCGATCAAATGTCTATCGCTATCTGCTGTCTTCCTGATTACCCTTCCTCTGTTCTCGCTCCTTAGGAAATTTCTTGATTCTAACACTTCCACACCCAGTAATCCTTACGTTTCGCTGGCTTTACTTTACTTGGGGTGATTAAAACACAAATATCATACTATTCTAGTTTGGCGTCAGACGATGCTCATTAAAATAAACATAACTGTCACCATTGTGAAATACACCGGTAGAATTGAATACATTATCCAAAGTTTTACGCATTTCAGATGTTTTATGTACAGGATTGTAATTGATGCATCATTATATCATGTGATTCACGCTCTGAAATAGCAGATAGCCCGAATCGAATTCAATGTCAATAAGTGGATTTTTTCTTCTAAAAGAAGTTGATCTGTGGTGACCCCAGTACATACTGGGCTCACATTAAGAGATACTCGAGTAGAATTTGCAATGTCTCGCACTGAAACGTCAGAAGGGCCAGGTACATCAGATGGTTAATATAGAATGTGATCACATAGCAATCAGGTGCAGATTCGGGCCTCACATGATATGAGTGCCTGCTCCCGACATGCAAACAGGTGGTTGACGCAGCTGTGTTTAGGATATGCGCACGTGAGACAACAGAGGCGGTTGGATGATATATAAACCTTCAACGTTGATATTATTTGACGAAATCCGGAGGTGAATAAACGATAATTTTACCCATGAGAGATTTATTTCCGTGTTCTTATTTTTATTTACAGCGATAACGTTACATTCAAGAATGTGACGATGGATTTGGATTTCCGCAGGTTAGACTCCGTCTGCCCACAGAAAGCGCACTGCGGCGCGTTATTCTGTTGCGGTAAACCCTCTTACAGTATAATGAACTCGTCCTCCTCTCATAAATACAAGCTGCGAGAGTCGGATAGGGGAAGAGAGTGTGAAGTGAAGTGGAGTAGTAGACGCAGTGCTAATCTCCTTATTACTAACACTATTGTTTTGTATATATCTTCAATATACTTTTTCAACCTACCTTCGTCTTCCGTGTCTTTCTTTCTGGCCCTTAAAGAGGCCACAACATATTCCTCGACAGTGCAATCGTTGAGTGGAGCGTCCATACGTCTGACCTCGTTGCTCCCTGCCAATCGATAAATCGATCCCATTTGTTTTTACCGCGTAATTTCAAAATTGCTTTTAACTTCTGATTTACCCTCTTATATTTGGTTTTCAGGGTTTCCTGTTGTCATGGCTGCAGTACATATGGTGATCCAGTAACCCTGACGGATTACGGAGCTCGTGATGTGACGATCTTTATTCTACATATTTTTAATTCCAAGAAGTGATATACAAACTAAAAGAACTAAATAACTGATCTCCACTACTCAGTATTAACAAACTACTCAACTGCTCAACATTATTTAGTGGTTAGCCTAATCTATAGATGGCGCTTAACATTTCTTTACGCCAAAAGTTACGTTACATTGTTTGGCACGACTTGAATAAACTAGCCCGCTCGTTAAAAATGAGGAATATTTTTTCGGTGAAAATTTTTCGCAGATTAGCATTCATTAAACGTTGCTTAGGTAACGATATTTTGTCAGAATAAAAAAAAAAGTATTGCATTTTTATCGAGTGAGAATCCTGCTCATAATATAATAGTTTGTTATCTACAAATATCAAGTTTGAAACTGTGCTTACGTCATTGATATCAGCATTTTCTTTTTACCTTTCTAAATTTTCGACACTTTATTTCTGATATTAAAAAAAAACAAACTTTTGTGGGGGATTTTTCGGGAGCACACGCACAAACACTGGCGAATATCAATTATTTATCTCAAATGAATAATAAACGGATATTTACTTTTATTCATTTATATAATTTTTTGTTATTCAATGAAAATGTTTATACCTGTTACTTATTTAAAAATAAATTGTAAACAAATGTATGTTTTCGTACATGAAATATCTTAGTCCAGATAACCGCGTAAAAAGATGCGAGCATACTTATAGTATGACCTGACTGAACGCTAATTATCGAAGTGAGGGCGATTCTGTCCAGGTATCCTTTCGTAGATTTACCATTCTTGACATTTCATTATGCCCACAACAAGAGAGAGATTCATACCACGTGGATATCGCAGTTACTAAGCTTAACTTAATTTCACACAGAGCCACGAAAGTGGAATAGTTCGTGAGGATCGAAATTTACACTGGTGCGACAAGCCTCTACGCCAGGTGTTCGTATTTCAGATTTTATAAGCACACTAATGTGGGTCGAATTTTTTTATGCTCTCAACCTTGTTTACCTATATTAGAAGAATTTTTGACACATTGAGTCCCCGCTTAGTTAGGACGTCCACGTAGTCAAGCGAACTGTAAATGATATTATCTGGGCCTGAAGCGACCGGAGTTTTATGACTAATTGTCATTGATTACTAACTGCGTTGCCAGTAAAATCAAAAAGAGAGTTTTTCGAAGTAACCAGCAGCTGTCTATAAGTATGTAAAAATAAATGAAATATGTAAATAAATAATTAAAAACTTTCGAAATTAAGTGTCACTGGGCCGGAAATTTTAGAATTCCAGTCATGAGCTTATATAGTCAGGCCGGCTTCAAGATAACAATAGTCACAGTTAGAATCGCTGTCACAGGCACAACGTAGCGTTAGAATCAAGGTTAGCACAAGAAGAAATGCGAAGTCGGACGGAAATGGAGTTCTCTTTAACTGAATGGAAGATCTAGTCCGTTAGTTTGTCGTGATAGAAGACAGAAGTAGCAACGAAGATATTGCTAGTGTCATTTACTTACCAGACAGTGTCAGGTAAATCAGAATCAACAGACTGATCTTTCTCACGAAAGTAATATCGCTATACAACCACATTCGAGACTTTTCTCCCCGTGAGTTATCTCACCTTCAATTTCTTTGTTGAACGTACACTAATTCTCTCTCAGCTTTAGTCACACGGGTGCAAACGGCAATTGCACCATGGCGAGGTACAGAAGATTGCTGAAAAACTGAAAGACTGTATGTTTACAAATTTATCACTACCTGAACGTAGATATAAATCATTTCTAATAGTCGTGTTTTTGAATAACTCTTTTCTTTCTGTGTACCACATCTCTTCAAGAAGTGTAGGATCATGGTCCTCTACACGTCATCTCTTTTACTACTCTCAATAATTTTTGCTCTTTTATAGACCCGTCCTTGTTTTTGGCCGAACTTGTCAAGTGGATTACTTTCCTTTTACTTCTCTTGAAGTTGATCTGTCCTGTGAGTGCTAAATTCTCCAAGTCTTCTTTCCTTTTTATTGAACCCAAAATATCAACATTCTCTTTTTGAATGTCAGTGTAACCCTCACCCTCTATAACACTACACTCCTTTTTTTTCAGTCGCTAGCTTTGTTGAGTAATACCGACTTTACGAATCATCCGGCTATTTTTCCCTCCTCGGTTGGGGTCAGTGTATCGTCTCGATAGGATTGATTTGGGTTTCCCAAAATCTTATGATATTGGGATTGACGGCGATGTCCAGTGTGGACCCCTCTGTACACATTGTATACTACAGGCAATATTGCATAATTCCTGCCTGTAGCCGTCCTAGTACTGTTTTAGGAATCAAAATGGAATAAAAACTCCTTCAATAAAATTCACAACACTGTTGACAACTCTAACAAGAAGATTACTGAATATAAAGAAAAACTGGTTGAATAAAATGTATGTATGATTTAATGCAAAATCAAGTTTTCTACTGCAGGATGGTGATTTGGGAATTGATTTTTCAAAGTAATGACCACCCAGTCGACTCTCCCTCGATTCTTCAAACTAATAAACCACCAGTCAACTCTCACTCAATTTGTCTGTCATGCGTGTGTCTGTGTTTTCGTTCCAGCCGCAGGAATTACGGGTGTTCTCTTTAGCGACGACTGTCTTACGAGAAATCTCAGGCCACTTCAATCCGACTTCTGGGGATGTGTTTTCACTCCAGGCAGGGGAAATGCGACCGGAGCGAATCTTTGATGACCTTCCTTGTTGGACCCGATTCTGCGACTGTTTGTCAGCCTGGGGGTGCTGTTGCTTATATAGACCCTCCAAAAATTGATATTAGTATATCACATTTTTCTACCCCGACCAGAGATCTTGTTAATTAACCATATGGTACTCTCATTGTTTAAAATCTTCCAAGATAATGACTATAATGATAATGGTGTTTAGGGACTGTCTCATCAACATAAACAAATCCCAATGTTGGGGATTAACCAAAACAGATTTTTTTTCTTTCTCTAGAATAATTTGGATCATTCTTTTGTGTGACCACACACGTCTTGAACAGATAATACAATGTAAAAAAAAAACCCTCACCGAAGAAATTCGGACAACACATTAATCATGTTTTCACCAGAGGGAAGTGCATAGGATTAGGAAGCTTGATTTTGCTCAAGTTTACTGAATCTTGGCTTGCTAATTCTGTTCTCCTTAGAACTGTTCTTAAATTCATTTTATTAGCTTCAAGCATAATTTTTACCCTCTTCTTTTTTCGTCTTTTTCTCAATCATTCAACCTACTCTCCCAAGAACTTCAATAATTATTATCCAATTAGTGGTCCCTCCAAATCACAATCCTGTAATTTAATGCAATTAAACGCTTAAACAGGGTCAGTGCCCTTTTATATCAGCAACTGTTTCTTTGTAGTTCCTGTCCTCCGCAACAAATATTCATTTGTTAGATACTCGATTCATAGTATTCTCAACATTCACTGGTAAAACCACGTCTCAATCGCATTGCTCTCTACATACGTGGCTATTTGAATGTAAATGCGTTTATAAACAGTTAAGGAAAAAGACGTCGTCCAGAATAAAATCATCTAGCAAGATGAAAAAATGAAAAAAAAAAAAAAATGTTCTAAATTTTTTTCTCTACATGCGAACATTCCAAGGCAAATAATTCTCGTACAAAAGAAGACTCAGTAAAATCTATGCCAAACTAAAAAGAAAGTTAATAAGAAAAAAACGATTGTTTTTAGTTTTCAAAGAACTGTATAAAATATCCTTACGAAAGCAATATCTCTTTGTTGCCCTGATTTATTAATGAAAAAAAAATCTATCAATTTAGTAATGAAAAAAAAGAAGGATTTTCTTAAATTTATCTTTTATTTATTTATTACCAGATATGAGAAAATAGCACTAACTAGCAGTAGAGCCCGACGTTGCCCGGGGATGTAACAGTAAGAGATAGCTCAAGTATCGACCATCATAAAGACTAACAAATAAAATTGACAAAGATTATTGTTTAAGGTTGACGGACACGCATGTCTTAATTAGATTTTTTTGTTTTTTTTTCACGAATTGGTCAAACCCAAACTCAAACATTGTTTTCAATCGTTATGAGTCTACCGATTGAATAGAATTTTATTATAAACAGTTGTCTTGTAAATGGAATTTTTAAAGCATTCTGAATGTAAAAATAAAGAAAAAAGTGTGCAAGACAATAAGAAACACTACCTGACAAAAAGAAAAGTGAAGTTTTGTTGAAATCAGTTGAAAAATGTAGGAAATCCGATCCCATATATAAACGAACACACACACACAAACAACCTGGGTTTTATAATAAGTATAACTCGATATGAGTTGTCCCCCTTTCATTCTCGTGATGCCTCTTAATCGTGTTTTCAAATTGATTTCGTGCAAAAACAATTGTGTTTTTCCAATTTTTGGCGCTGTTAGAACCACTGCAAGGTAATTTTACGTAGTCATATGAAGTTTTGTTGAAATCAGTTGAAAAATGTAGGAAATCCGATCCAATATATAAACGTACAGACACACACAGACACACACACACAATCTGAGTTTTATAAGATTTTGTAAGATGACTAGAAATTTTGTTTCACTGTGTTGTGCCAGAAGGTTTTTCTTGTCCGAATCTTGCACATTTATAAATCTACCATTCATTCATGCATTGAATACAGCTGCAATATCTGACCTGGTGCTCCTGTTGAGATTCTTGACAAAATTCAAAGAATGTAATCGATCCTGATCTGGTGTTTCGACCGCATGAATTTATGCGTGCTACTAGATTGGCAACTAGGTCTCACCATTTCATTATTGAACTAGCTAGATGTAATCGCCACTTCTATTTTAACAGTTTCTTTTCTCTCATTTCGCACCTCCGGAACTGCCTTCCAAATTCTTGCCTCCCTGTCAGCTACAATCTTCAAAAAATGAAATGCATCACCAATCGCCATCCTGAATCCTTCTTTTGTCCTTTCTCCTCACTAAAGTGTCCACATTTTCTTTTAATCCCAGTAACCCTCTTGTGCCTTAGTGGCTTTATCACCTTGCTTGAGGTGAAATGATTAAAAGAAACAAGCTTTCTTTTTCTGAACTACATCAAAATCTATCGCAAGGAGCGGTGTAATCTGGCTCTTACTTCCTTCAAAACCGCTCGCAATCGCCGTAAGAGAGTCCTGCAAATGCAAAGTGCAGCTGCGCGCGTTATGGCTAGGTCAAGGTTGAAAATAAACAAATTGAATTTCGTGGATTCTGGAAGATCACCAACCAAATTATGAACAGAGGCGATCTTTGCCTAAAACTCAACCTTAGATGACAAAGTCTTTCCCTCCCCAACTTCCAATGTCTCACTAAGAACAATCTCAGTAATATACTTATTTCAGCAAGAGAAGTTTCTAGACTTATCAAAAGCCTCGACCCAAAGAAGCCACTGTCCCAGACAAAATTTCGGTAGTCGTCCTTAAGAATATCATCTTTTAATTATCCTTGATTATAGCAAAGTTATTTAACCGCTGCTTGAAGGAGAAATTTTTCCAAGCATGTGGAATGTGGCAAGCGTATTCCTGGTCTTCAAGAACGCGGGCAATAGATCCCCCCCATCGCCCTAGTATAGATCCATTAGTCTCCTCAGTATCCTCGGTAAGCTTTTTGAGGTTTTAATCAACAAGAAGGTCATCAAGCTCCTGGATAGGAACAACGAGCAATATGGGTTTCTCTCAGCCCGATCCACTGCTAATGTCCTAACTACCATTACACACAGAATTAGTTAGGCCCTTGACGGCACACATACCGCAAGGACCATAGCATTTGTTTCACTGTGTTGTGCCAGAAGTTTTTTCTTGTCAGAATCTATCTTGCACATTTATAAATCTACCATTCATCGAACCAATCTTCAGAAACGTCAACGTACAAATTGACTATTCTGGGATCGGTTCGAAATTTTTTTAAAAATCACCTGAGGAAGACCGGAGCGTACAACGAGCGAAACGTCGTGAATGTGACAATAAAAATGATGACAAAAGTCCGAATAATATAAATAGGATTAATGTCGTGTTAGTATAGAAAAAATATATCTGGAAAGGTTTTCTCTATTGTAAAATTCTTTCTAACAGGTAGATCCCTGAAGGTAGTTATTAACGGCCAGCCCTCTGAGGTCCTGGCGGTCAATGCAGGCCTCCCTCAGGGGTCACTTCTCGGACCAACCTTCTTTCTGATTTGCATAAATTATCTACCTATCGATATACTTCAATCATTCATAAAAGCCCCTCTAAAACTCTTGACGATCAGAGATTGGCAGCTGACTTCTCTTCCGATCAAACATTAACTTCCCAGTGGGGAAGAAACTGGTTGGTTACATTCAATGCATGTAAAACCAAACTGGTTATATTCCATCACCACCGATCAGACAATGAACAGATCCTCGAGGAGGCCCCATGCCCCGAAAGGATATTGGGCCTCTAACTCACACCCAACCTCAAGTGGAATTCCTATATACGATCCATCGCTAAAGATGAAGGTAAAATGACCGGCTCCCTGTACCACTTCAGTAAGTACCTGACTCCTCATGCTCTCCTCTACCTTTATAAGAGCAAAAATGGAGTATTGTTGCCATATTTTGGGCAGGAGCAGCCCAGACCACACTTTCAAGTCTTGATAGAGATCAAAAGGAAGAAGAGTTATTTTCCACACCCCAACCTCTCTCTCACAGGCGGAATGTGGTGAGACTCTCACCGCTCTATCCCTACTACTAACGGAAGTGCACCCACGAACTGCACGTAAGAACGTCTACATAAACGTCATCGAACCAATCTTCAGAAACGTCAACGTACAGATTAACTTTTCTGGGATCGGTTTGAAATTTTAAAAAGATATCACCTGAAGAGGACTGGAGCGTACAACGAGCGAAACGTTGTGAATGTGATGACAAAAGTCCGAATAATGTAAATAGGGTAAATGTCGTGTTAGTATAGAAAAAATATATCTGACTTGTCAAAATTCAATCTTAAGTTAGAAAAACTACAGCGTTCATAATGAGCATTATTGTAGTATGATATTTCAAATTACTACAAATTATCCGATTGGAGTCGAATAAAAATTTGACAAAGCAATCAGTTCTACTATTGGCTGAAATTCATAAAATGTTATCCTTAATACAATTTTTCTGAAAAATAGTTTTCTCAAATCGAGTATGTATTATTCCCCTTTCCAGTATTGATGGGAGTTTCCATTCCATCCTTTTGTTTGAAGTAGTGTGGAACGTCAACATCTTTATTTGGTCATTATTATGTCATTATTGATTATGTCCATATTATGGAGGTTGTTTAAATAAGTCAAAATAATCTGTTTAATTAGATTTTTTTTAAAGAGTACCTAATTATCTAAACAAGCGAAAATTAAGTTTTCTGGGTTCATTTTTTTTTATTATTATTACTATAAAAATTTAAAAAAAAATTATTCAAGTGTTTCTCAACATTCTCAGCTCCATATAGCTATGCCCAGAGTAGGAAATTCGGGTGAACTTTAGAAAATAAATATCTTGCTGATAATGTTTATACAGATATTTTAGAGAGGTAAGAGACATTTTATTACGATTTAACTTTTCACTGTTCACTGAAAGAAAAATCGTATACTCGTGACAGATGACTAGTAGTTTAGTAAAAAATTAAACGCTTTGAGTTGGATGTCTTAATAATAAGAAGAAATAGCGCTGTAATCAATGTCATTAAACTCTGGCAATCAATGCATCGATAACTGTTCTTATCGATTTACTGACGAATGTTAATTGATATTTTTCATGAAAAATTTTTTACGATTCTTGCTCATTCAAAACTTTTTACTTTTTATTTCCAGTTGACAGCATTATGGCCGTCTACTTGCTAATTCTCGTTTAAATATTTGTAGAGTTGAACTTTATTTGTACCAGAGCTAATTGTATCGATCTTTGTATATTTGGACAAGTGTTTTTAGGGCCGATTAAATTCGGTTGCTACTGCAGTTAAAATACTTTGGTCCTCTGGCTGAAATATTATACGCGATGGGTAAATTGTCGTCTAAATTATGCAGAAATGAAAATAGCACTGATATCTGATTTTACCAAAATTACACAAAAATATCTTGAAATACCAAAGAGTAAATTTATTCAATAAAATCGCCACTGACTTCAACTACGGCCACTAGACAACTTCGCAATTTCCTGCAACTCTTCTGGACGGTCTCCTTGTTTAAGGTAAATGCTTGCCTTCAGTTCATCTTTGGTGTTACAAGGAGTTTTGTTGGTCTCTTGCTCAACTGTGGCCCATACATAATAATTAAGGAGGTTTCAGTCCGGGGAGTTAGGTGGCCAGATGTAAGTGATGACGTGGTTGCAGCAATTGCCTGACAGCCATGGCTGGGTTCTATGCTCGTGTGGCATAGATCCCTGTTGCCGGACATAGGGTCTTCCAGCAGCCACCCTCTTGACCCAGGGCAGCACTACCTCCTCAAGGCACTTGAAGTAGGTCTCCATGTTCAGTCTATGGCCCTGTGGGAAGATGAATGGAGGCATAACGTCGCCATCACTAGTGATCATTCCAAACACCATGATATTGACTAGATATACATCCAACTTTTTCCGAATCCTCTGCACCTTCTTCAGATTGACACGCAAACACTCTGAAATATTCATATTGGAGTTTCCGGCATGAATGCCAAGCAGTACAGCATGCTGTTTCCAAATTTCTGGCGGAGTAAATTGCGTCATGGGGTTCTTTTCCTCGCAGACGGTGCCCAACTGACACTATTATACTGTGCAGTCAGCAAAATAAAAAACAAACAACGCGCATGCGCGAAATTAAAAATATAACATGGCGACAATTTGCCCATCGCACGCTGTAGTTAACAATTCGTACCGGTACTGCAGGTAAGTGTTAAATTACAGGCTTCTGGATTCCGATTTTTAAAGTAGGCAGACAAGCTTGCAGAACTTGGAAGAATGGCGTCATTCTTTCTAGTTGCGTGAAAGTATCATCATTTGAGGTTGTCTGGTAGACCAGATTTCCAGATTACATCCATTTTATTCAAGGCGGACAGACTTTAGCTATGCGGCTAAATAATGGATAAATAAAATCAGAATGAAAGAAAAAACACTAACAATTTCAATCCCAAATATGGACAATAAGCTTGAAAATATTTTTTATTAAAGAAGAGGCTGATATTTATTTAATCATTAATTGCTGTAATTACAAAACGGGATAGCATATTTTAGTGGGTTTGGCGGTATGCAAAAACAAAAAAAAAACAAAAACAAAAAAAAAACAAAAAAACAACAAAAGAAAACAAAAAAATCGAGGAAAATAAAAAGGGTTTTCAACCTTAAAGCAACAAACAATCACTTCTAATAAATTAAATTATGAATTAGTGTTCTTTTTTTTCTTGTCTTTTTTGTGGGTGTGGGGGATTTGAACGCTTTTCCAATTAAAGAATTCTATACAAAGTTTTGTGTTTTTGTCTTTAGAAGGAAAACGTTTGTCTCATTCTAAAGACCGACATGTGCTGGGCAAATACATCAACAGTGAAAAACCAACAAAAAACATACGTCAATTTATTCCTCTCTCCTTTGAAATAAAGCTCTACACATGCATACACATGCACACATACATCTCAACGTATATGTGTGCATATTAATTTATATACATGTACGTACTCAGTACGTTTGGAAGATGTATGCATGTGTGATTTAAAAGATTATTGGCGATATGCGTTTTTTTTTTTTGTTTTTTTTTTTTTTGGTGAAAGCCGTGAGAAAAGACAGGAATTTCTTTTAAGGATATAAGAGGAAAAGGTTTGTATTTGAACTTTTACTGAAGCTATTTACGAAAACTAAACAATCTCTTTACATCTCATTCAGCCGGTATTTTTTACTTATCTACAGCTCCTGCTGTACATATTAAAGAATTTTTTTTTTATTTGTGTTTGTTTTGAGAATCTGTTTCATTAAATAGTTTTTGGTTTGACTCATTCGCCTGTCTATCTATCTATCTATCTATCTATCTATCTATCTATCTATCTATCTATCTATCTATCTATCAGTTTAAGTCATAAGTGATCTATATATATGCATGTATGTATGTATATATCTATATATCAGGTTGAATCATAAGTAATGTATGTAACTATCTATCTCATCCTGATCATTATCTATCTACATATATATATATATATATATACACGTACATATATAAATATATATATATATATATATATATATATATATATATATATATATATATATGATGTTATCTCTATTTATTTGTTTTTTATTTATTTATCTAGATAGATTACCATGCTTATATATAGTTTACGAAACTCATGAGTCGCAGTGGTAAATATAACATCAATGGGCTAAGTGTCAAATTTCATATTTGTATTAATCATATATATATATATATATATATATATATATATATATATATATATATGTATGTATATATCAGTATTTTTAAATTAAACGTTAGATACATGGAAAAGAGAAACATAAAACTGACAGTTAAAAAACAAAGAAAAATAAAAAAAGTAGCAATCTAGACAAAAATAGAGATTTCATAAGACAGATATATATATATATATATATATAGAGAGAGAAAGACAGAGAGAGAGACGTAAAAAGACAGAAAGAAAGAGGATTAGATAGATAGATAGATAGATAGATAGATAGATAGATAGATAGATAGATAGATAGATAGGGAGAGAAGGGTGGAGCACAATGAGTGAATGATTTGAATAATTTCGAAATTGTTCACTTTTAATATGTAACTCCGCCATTATTTAAATTGTTAGTTCCACAGACTATCGAAACCAGTTAGCCATAGTCTCATCCACAAACATTGGCGAGGATGGGCATTTAAGCTAATAGCATTTTCCCCCAAAATGGATAACAAAGATACAGTTTATTAACAGCAACGTCAATTTATTTATTCAATCGCTCGATTGTATTTCAAAGGATTCGTCTTTGACGAAAACAAGCCCCCAAAATCGCGTTGTTCGTACGAACATGTCACCAGAACATATTAGTAATAATAGTAGTAATAGTTGGTTGGTGGTAGTTACAGGTAAGGCAAATAACATTTATAAAAATAGGGGTGATGATAAAATTGAAATAATAATAATAATAATAATAATAATAATAATAATAATAATAATGTTTGTGCGTAAATAGTAGCAGTAATAATTGAAAGAAAGTTTGAAGCTATTTTTATATACAAGCAATAATAGACATTAATAATTAAGATACTAAAAATAAGAGGTGAGGAAGTCGATAAAATGCAGATTTGAGAAAACTAATTACCACTTAATCTCTTATAATAATAATAATAATAATAATAATAATAATAATAATAATCTTTTACATAGCTTTAACGTTATTCGTATTATTATCATAGTTGAGTTTCCGTAATCTTTGCTGTCTTAAATTATCATAGCAACAAGGATTTAAAAACACGTAATTCTGCGCGTTCATTCATTTTTAATTCTCTTCAAACAAAATACGGATTTAAAAAATAGTTATTTTCCTCACATTAGCATTTGTAATGAGTTTGTCAGAATCTATAATTTTATTGTAAAAAAATAAAGTTGGAAGATACCGAATACAGACATATTGCTGCTGCTGCTAATAATAATAATAATAATAATAATAATAATAATATAGTTATTTAAATATATATATCTACATGCAAAAATCTAAATATCCTGCTTTTGGGGAGAATATATATTGTTTAGAAATGCTATCCCCAGCTTAAGAAAATAAACAGTCATGTTAAAAATTTGATAAAAATATGGGTCATAATATAGCCCAAAGCATTTGCATTAAAATGTTCATTTGTAATAATAATAATAATAATAATAATAATAATAATTCAGGTGAGTATAGAAACGGTGAAGTTAGCGGTGTAAATGGTCGTAGTGTTGGTGATCAGTGGTGTTGTTCAGTTGGAGACCTCCGCAATGAGAGATGCCTGACTTGGCTTTCGGGCTCTCTTTGACGGGATGATGTCTCATTTGGAAAGAGACGATAAAAATAGAGATTTTTTAAAAAAATTTCTTTCATTGCTTCATTCTATAATTTTTTTCTTTTTTTTTTTTTAATGTTTTTCTTCTCCTTTTCTTCACCCAAATACTTGTCGGCGTCTGAGTATTGCCAGGGTCACTTGATTGTCATCATTTGGACAAACTCTGAAACGAGAAAAAATTTGAAAAAAATTAAATAGCGATAAATAAAAAAATAAATAAAACGTAGCTCAAAAAAGCAAAACAAAAGAACACATTTTGAATCGTGCCATGCTTTTCAGCACAATAATTTAATTTGTTTCAACACAGTTAATTATAGATTAACTTATTTTATATCTATGATCAAAATGTAGAATATTTAATAACACAAGTGATGGAAACATGAAAAAAAAAAAGAAAAAGAAATTACATGAAATCGGATAGAAAGCATATATTAAAATAAAAAAAAAAATCTTAAATTTAAATTTAAAATTCTTTGTCTCTTTTCCTTCTTGCGCATGTGTAGTCGCATCAACATAAACATCACTTTAGTCCGACGAAACGCGTCACACGAAAACCTTTTCCACTTTGTCATAGTTTTTTTCCCCTAAAATTGTTCTTGATATATCGTTTTCCCATATATATTTCCCATATATTCCTCAAAACTTGTTTATTCAGCGTTAATTATTATTAAATTAATTAAACGTTTGTTAATATTGAGCCAAAATGCCAACCGTCATTACCGTGTAGAATTCCCACTAATTCGATGAAGTGCAACAGCTCGAGATGGTATCAATTTCATAAGCGGTCGGAAGACCTCTGGAAAGTTGTCGAGCTATACCGTCACAATAACTATTCACAGCTCCCTGATTTCCGTAAGGGTAGGATCTCGCATACAAACATACCCTCTCCACTACGTTACATAAATGCATGTCCAGTATACTACCCAAAATTGTGCAACTGATAACACCGTGCATTTTTCCTGCAGCAATAACCCATCATTGTTGGGATACGTGGAGTTCATAAATAGCGGCAAATATATAGATCTTTAATGTTAAAATATTCTGCCTATTAGAGTCAACAAACGTATTGCTGGCCTCTGCAGTCTTTACAATAAAAGTGTGCTCAGTATCAAAAGATAGAACAATACGCAAAAGCAATAAGTGCACAAATGTTTTTAAGTTGTGAGTTTCATGCTAGAACAGTAATTGTCAAATAGTAAAAGTAGATACACAAACGTGCCTAGTTTTTTATTTAAAATCCCATATATCTTGGCAGTAATTGGGCACCTTGACGTGGTGCAATGGTCAGAAAGCTTGTCTTGCTAGATCAATTACGACTGAGTAGTGAGTTCGATCCTCACTGGGTGCTTAGAAAATCACTATCTTAATTATCTGTAATTATCTGTGGCATTGATGCCATAAGTGGTCAGAAGAGAGATTTTGAGCTCTCTACCGTAAATGCTCAGTAGATCGCACGTCAGGTGAATGTAATAGCCACGCCATTCACCAGAAGTCTCTAGAATTTTCCTCAATTCAATTCTAGGTAATCCAGGACCAATGACACATTGCATTATTCTGTTGGAATAACCTGTTATTGTTGGGATACATGGAGTCCATAAATGAATGCAAATGGTCACGAAGCAAGTAATTGCAAAGCACGTAGTGGTCACCAGTCAATGATACGTTTAGGCGGACAAGACATGCTATGAAGACACCCTACACGATGTGTTGTTGACAATTGGGGGTCAATGAATCTATGGGGACATGCATCACACCTAAACCCTATCATCAGCTTGAAATTTGTTTAAAGTGGAACCGTATTATTAGGATAATTAATGAGATCCATACACACGGAACTTGTGAATAATTTGAGGAAATAACATTCTAAACACCTTTCTACCGTAAGCATCCATGTAAATGTTTATTAAGCTTAGCTTAGGCTAGAGCACTGGTACAAACAGTGAGAACTGAATTTGCTGTACTCGCAATAGGCTACACGAGCAGCTTGTTAAGCATGTTTATACACCAGGCGTTCAAGTTATGAGGAAAGGTATCCATTCTAATTTTTTTTTAAATTTTCAAACATTTCCGAACGATTTCCTCCAGTTATGCGATCATGTATCTTTCGATACATAACTGACGAGGCGGATTTTTTCTTGCAGCAGGTTGCTATTTCTTTCTACGGTAGACCAGTTGCCACCCAAAGTCTATCCTGCTATTTATCCATAGCTGGGGAGATTCATACCTTTCCCAACATAAGTGAATGCAATGAATTTGACTGGAATTCAAACTCGGCTGTCCGATTCCTCAATCCGAGCCGCTATCCATTACTCCACTACGTCCCTCGAACGATTTACCGAAATAAATACTTCTATACAGTAAAGTCGAGGGTAAATGATTTTATATGAGCTTGAATTTTTATGACTACGTAGAGTAAAACTTACAATTCAAATTCAAATCTTCAGTGCATCCGTTCACTGTTCACAAGTAGATAGAAAGGAAACAATAAATAAGTAAATGAAAGATTAAAATTTCGGGATCAAGTGTCACGCGACCGGACGGTAGGGAGTTTCGACCGTGGGCTTATATAGACAGAGTCAGGTTTAGAACAAGTCAGTTACGAGCCGTTTTTGGCCACTGATCGAAAATGTGGAGAGTTAAAAGAAGGAAGTTACAAACCGGCTGTTAGGAGGTGACGCGCCATCAGTCGGAGATGAAGAGCCAGAGTTACGGTTAAAGCAGAAAAGTGGAGGGGTGGTAGGAGAGAGTCGACAGTCAGAGTGACGGAAGAGAGAAACAGAGACAGACAGACAGATAGAGAAATAGACAGAAACAGAGAGGTACAGAGTAAGAAAGATAGAATCGTTAGCCAGAGAGAAGATATGGTCCGTTAGTCTGTCGTGAGAGAAGACAGGAATAGCAGTAAAGATCTTCCAGGTGCCATATTAATCAATAAGTAAATAATCAAATACCGGAAACAGAAGTTGTGCTTTCATTTCTCGCCGTAGCATTATTTCCACTTCTGTGCAGCGCGCCTTTTCCTACTTTTGTTCACTCCGACGCAAACGGACATCGAAAAGCACCGTGGATTGATTTATCCAGTCGGTGAAAGTCTGAGTGAGGACCCTGGGTGCATGTTTTCAATTGAAGAAAATCTTTTATGGGTACCATGTTGATTAAGACTTTTTTCTCCATATCTTTTTTTTTAATTTTCTTTTTCTTCTTTTTTTTTTTTACTATTTCGTAAGGTTCTGCTTCTGAAAGTTATTAAACAAATTAATGATAAACCAACAATGCAATGCGATTAACAAACTGCCAGCAAAGTCTACCCAGGAAGAAATAGTACGTGAAGCAGCTGAATGAACTGGTCAAAGTATTGGAAAAGGAAAAAATATCAAAGATGAATATAGTCCCCTACCACACACACATGCACAAAATAAAAATAAAGATAAAAAAAAAATTACAGAATGTTCTGTTTGGTATTTTTCTATTTTTGAATGACATGACCGAGAACATAAAACCCTAAGCATTTTTATGTTCAGCAATTATTTAAAGACGCCGAAGAATTTATGGACGCCATTTTTAGCGTAATTTAACTCCTCCGCGTATCTGTATGATAGCGATTGTGCGCCAAAGTGTACATGCGTAGGAGTACGTAGGTCTATAGATGTGCGTCTATATGCTTTGTTTTCCGAAGAAAAAAATAATGATAATTTTTGTGCATATTTTCCAGATCGATTCTAATAGGCTGTATGCAATAGGTCAACACATGCCAAAGGCTGCTTATCAAAAACAACACACTGCCGCGTACCATATACACACTTGACCTTTTCTTATATGCAATGGGCATTTTTTCTTCTTCTACTGAGGAATTGTGTTCAAATGTCAAGTGATGTTTCGCAGTTTTTGCTTTGTCAACCTTTGATTTTCTGTAGGCACGTTAGGCGTTACTGATTGCTGTCTACGTATATAGTAAAAATGTTGCAAAATGCACATACAAAGTTGAATTTATTCAAATTGTTGACCTCATTTTGATTGTTGTAGTCACAACTTTTCAACGTGTACCCTCCGGCTTTCTCTAAGTGTTTTTTATTTGGTAAACGTCTTGGAAAATTGAAGAGAACTTTTTATTTAGTCCACGACGGTAGAGCGTTTCTCATTCAGTTTTTCAGGCGTAGGGTAGGTTTATTCTATAATTTCGTTTTTCATTACTAATGCAAGATGTCCCTTATCATGGACAACAAAATAAGAACATCCTAACCCAGTTGGTTTATTAAGGAGTTTAGTTAGAAATTCAGAGAACGTTGCCAATATGATAAGCCTCTGAAGAAGACCGGTGGGTACAACGACTGAAACGCTATAACTATAACTAAGATGAGGATCCAAATTCGAATAGATTTCTTTTAATTTAATGTCTTGTCTCTTAAAGACGTAGACGATCATGCTTCTCCATAGATTCTCTTTAATTATTATTACATTATAATTCTGCTTGTTCCTTACCTTCTTAGTTAGCATGTACGTCAATACGATATGATAATCTATTATTTCGTTTTGATCGTGAGGAAAGACGGAAAAGACATATCAGAGACGCTGTTTGATTTCAGCGAAAGAAAGAAAGAAATAAAGAAGAGGCGAGAACACTATCATAAATTTAACGTCTGTTTCAATGAAATGGAAAAACGTGTCAAATTTTGAATCTTTTCATTTGTACCCTCTTACTTCATTAAATAATGACCTACATTCATATTTATGATTGTTATTGCAATATTTAGTCAAAATTGTTAGGCTCAAATATTTAACGAGGCAATAAAGGATTATCCGTGAGTATTTTATAATCGTAGAACTCGCAAGGAGCTTATTCACTCATTTATTTAAGAATTATGATTCATCAGAAAATTCAAAGAGTAAAACTGGGAATTTTCACGGGTATTATTATTATTATCTGCGAATTGTCATGTGAAAAATAATGGAATGGTTCCTCTTTGTCTTCACCTTGGTTTGAAATTCAAAGTGTTCTTACTCTTAAACTGGTTACCAACCAAATATAATGAGCCCAATCTATACTTATATTTAACCTATAGCTGGGGTAGGAAAGAGGAGATGGATTTATGCCTTTCTCAAGGAATTTATGCGTAGGGGGGTGTTAATGTATTAGACAAGCACGGAATTAGAATCTTTTCACCGAATCCACTTTCAACTTCTTATATATATATATATATATATATATATATATATATATATATATATATATATATATATAAAATCATCTTAACTTAGTAAATATCCACAAGACCTTTAATTTTTCCGCACCCGCTAGTTGAATGAACATTTTTTCCAGAGCGATTGACTTTTCGAGTGATACACGGAATAGATGAAAAGGCAACTGTCCCCTACACACCATCTGATTTAACTAACATGATAGGGTCAGGATTATACTCTGACTGTCTGTTGGACCGCCTGCGTATCGAACTCTATACTGTTGAAGTCGTCACAATCAGAAGAGAGAAATGAGATTCGTTAGTGAGTGACAGAGTAAACTAGACTTTCGATTTAATTAACAAAATGTTCTTTAATACTTGAGGCGACAAAAGTAAATAAGTCTATGCGCAATTTTTTTTTTAAACGTCAGGTTCCTTCAGGAAATGGCGATCATGACTTTCTCCAGACTCCCTTTCTTTATTGTCTGTGAATTACGGTGCCTTTCTGGGAAATATAGCGGAGTAGTTTTCCTGTTGACTTCTCCATGATTTTGAATTTTGAGTAATCCTTCTTTTATAGTGCTTGCTTGGGGAAAGTGAATGCAGCAGACGAGCTCGGAATTTGAACTCGGTTCCCCCACTCCGCTGTTACGCTATCCGCATGTCCACAGAAGGAGATTTTTTTTCTCTCAGGCTAAAGGAGAGAAAGTGTAGAAATGGACAATGAGAAAGAAACACAAAACTGAAGCTACTGTGGTTGTTCATTGCTTCTGATAATCACTGCTACGACTACTATCTGTTCAAGCTTTCAAACACCATGAGTCATTTTCAGAGGTGAAAAAGAAAAGTGAAAGAATGTATTTTAATTCATTCATTTTATTCCAAGTTGTTATATTTTTGTTTTGAATAGAATTTGAAAAATCAATTGCAGAAAATCATAATAAAATCTCCATCCCGTAAAAACCGACTTGCTAGGAAAACCACATCTGCAACACCTAGAGTAGTGAGGCTGGAATCTTATGTTCCAAAGAGGAATCAGTAGGGTTAACATCAATATTAATAGTAAGCCCAATTTTTACTAAACTTATTCTTTTAACTTCTCAAATCACTAGTAAATATATATGCAGACACGGTGATGTAAGCTTGGATGTGCGGGTGGTATAATGGATAACAGCTGCGATTTGGAAATTGGAGAGCCAAGTTTCTAATTCCAGTCAGATTCGTTAAAATGACTTCCGTATAAATACCCTTGGGAAAGATATGAAACCACCTCTTTTCCCCATAGTTTATTATCCCCATAAAATTATTACAATTTAAAACTATTTTCTGGCTTTAAATAACCTGCAAACGTTTGACAAACTGTAAAAAGCAAACCAATTAATACTTTGTTATGCATATCCCACTCCTCAATTATAGTCAATAGTCTAAGAGTGATCATCTACCTTGATTGGTTCTTGAGCCTTAAATTTTAGTATAGAAGTATGTCCATGTCCCAGTAATTCGTGATAAAGAATTTCTATTGAATCTCACCAAAAACAGGGAACTTTTCATCAGGAGATTCCGTTTGAAATTGTCAGGGATCTAGCTACGATTTTCTTCATTTTAAACTTTTATAGTTTCTTACTTTTCCCCATAAGCTTGTTAACGGCGTATTACGGTTGGTTAACTGCAGAAGCAGCAAAAAGATAAGCAAACTTCAAAAATATTTCCTTAACACTGTATAAGAGGTGCTACTGAAAACTTTTCCATGAACCTAACACATTTTCAAATTCTAGCCGATGCCGTCGCTTTCGCCAAATACTCTCGGGTAAGGTGTGAATCCATCTCTTCTCTCCCAAGATATAGGTTAAGTAGTAGGAAAGAGTAGAATGGGCTCTCTAGTTTAACAGAACAAAAATTTCGAATTCAAAACTGGTTGGTGTGGGGCCAGCAATTCCACCCCGTAAAACATATTGCTACGGAAACCACAGCAGCCACACCAAACGTGCTGTAGCTGTGGCCGTATACTTTTCATGGAATCTACAGGGTTAACATATATTTTATTTGCTTCTCATATATAAGCGGATTTTTAAGGGCCTCTTTATCAGAACGATAAGTTTTTCAGTCCCACCTCATACTAGAGAAAGAATCTAATTAACATTAACAAGAGAAAATAAACATAGCATGAAAAACCCACGTTAATAATCCTTTTTTGTTCACCTAAAACAGGGCTTAAGAGCCACTCAAAGTATAATCTTATAAGAAAAGAAGCAGGAGTTGCATATTATGAGGATATACATCAACACAGACACCTGGGAGAGCCTGGCAGCCATACGATCCAAATAGAGAGGAACCCTGATCAAACACCTCAAGTCAGGAAGCTGACACAAGTCGCCACGGAAAGGTGGGCCCTCAGAAAGCAAAGTGACAGCTTCAACAGTCCAGAGACAGAATACACGTGCGACCACTGCAACAGAGATTGTCACTCCCGCATCGGCCTCTATAGTCACAGACGTCGATGCTCCAGTCAAGCAGACAACTCGGATGCTACTCGACGGAGGCCCACGCAGACAGGATAGATCACGGTTGAACGAAGCTGTTTGAGTGGAACTTACTCCTTACTAATGTAATATGAAGGGAATGAGTTGACTCAGTCTATGTGGCATGGTAGGTCTTAGCTGTGAAGATCTTGACTGGTGTAACAAAAGGACGCCTAAACATGTCATGAAAATAGCGGTAGAGTAGCAAGTGACTGAAGGATGGCAAACAATTTATCATCCAAAAGGCCGCGTAAACGCTTCTGAACTCTGTCAAGACTGAAAGGTGAAGAGACTGGGTAGCTCCCGCCCAGATGTGGCAGCAATGCTCCATTTTGGGTCTGATTTAGTTATTGTAGAGATACTGCATGGTAGGAGGATTTAGATACTTTCTAGAACGGTAAAGGGAACCAATTATTTTGCAGCGGTCGGTTTTGAGCCTAGCAATTCCATCCCGTAAAGTCCTAATTACTAGAGAAACCAAACTGTGGTGAGGCTGGGGTCTTATGCCCAAAAGAGGAATCAGTAGGGTTAACATCAAAAAATATTAAGAGTAAGCCTAATTTTTGCCCAACTTATGCTTTTACTTTTGTAAAAAAAAAGGTCATTCTCAAACGTCTTTCGCGATGTCTCGTATATACGAGTCCCACTTAAGGTCTGGTGTGATCTTGAGTCCCAACAGATGTTCCAAACAAAGAGCATTCTTGAGAGTACAATCGGTTATCATAACTGAAGGAAACTGAGGTTCTGCTCTGAAATGTCACTAGTTTGGCTTTGGAGGTATTAAATCTTACACTCAAGTTCCTCCCCCATTGAGCTGTGCTTGCAAGTTCAGAGAAATCAGGTTCTGATCTTGCAGATTTGGAGCGTGCCCCTATCAACCGTGTTTGCATATATATCCACTAGTGATTTGAGAATTTTTTTTCAAAAAATTAAAAGAATGAGTTGACTATAAAAAATGGGCTTACTGTTAATATTGATTTTAATCCTACTGGTTCTTCTTTGGAGCATAAAAATCCAGCCTCACCACACTAGGCATTCAGAATTTTCCTTCTTCTAAACTGGCTGCTAACCAAAGCTAGAGAGCCCAGTCTGATCTGGTATTTAACTCATAGACGTGGGGAGGGTATTTGTGCTAAAGGTATTTGAACGCAACAGCCAAAGCTGGGAATTGAACTAGAAGCACCAGTCCTATGTAGATATGCGACGATAAACACTACAATACGCGTACATTCATCTTTAATAAATATATAAAAATAATGAAAGTCTTTCACTTATTGCGCATTGGATTTAAGATTTTAATTTTATTTCTTTCAATTCTAGTATATCATATGCCTTTTTCTTTCTTTAGACATACTTCAAGAATCGAAAAGCTGGCATTAGAAATGTCGATTTTCACCTTTTTCATCTAAATTCCTTCTGGATATAAAACTCGATAGTTATGTCATTATCTTAATATCGGGAACAACCGAACGTAAAACTTAAAACATGGTTGATCGGATTCAGATGGAAAAATGGAGGTGTTTTTATGGGAACAAATAAAAACTGATTTGTTTCTAAATTGTAACTTGTCAAAAATAAATCATATTTAATAGAACGGATTATTTCGAACGACAAATTGCAGAATTGATGTCCATAGAAACCCAAGAATAAATAACAATGTCACATTCTATCTCCAAACAAAAAAAAACAAACAAAAATCTGGTATTAAATCCAAATGGAGTTTGGGTTTTTTGAAACGGAAAAA
Organism: Acanthosepion pharaonis; assembly: GCA_903632075.3. Classification (NCBI taxonomy): domain Eukaryota; kingdom Metazoa; phylum Mollusca; class Cephalopoda; order Sepiida; family Sepiidae; genus Acanthosepion; species Acanthosepion pharaonis. Next base: position 1,405,880 of record CAHIKZ030000857.1, on the reverse strand, counting down.
AAGAGGAACGAAGGCGTGCTACTGACAGTTCGTCCGAATATATCTGGCGTCGTGACATGATCAACAAAACTTAAGAGTGGCGAGAAAGTGCTACTGCGTAGAAATCGATGAATAATTAGACATCACCGATTCGCAAACCGCAAATTTTGAATTCGGAGCCTCGGAATCACCAGAGGATTTACCCTAGGAATTAATTTTTTTTCCAGAATGTTTACTAAATACAGGACCCAATAGCCACTCAAGGTAGAGGTTTAATAAATGAAGTCGTTGTATGAGAATGAAGTAAGTACAAAATATGAGGATATTTAGGATAGATAACAGATGACTCTAGACGAGGTCAAGATTGTAGAGATTGTTGGAACATACCCCCAGGAATATTTTCCACAAAGTCGCGGCTATCCGGAAGAGCAAAATTTCCTTCTCATCAATGAAACACGAATGGAATGGGAATGGTTCGCCTCTGTATACATGGTAAATGACTGAACTGGTGAAACTAAGGAATGTAATATTTCTGAATATTTGCCATGGAAATAGCGATAGAGGCTTGTGACGTTTCGTCGGTGGGTTAAAAATAATTTATCATCCAAAAGGCCGCGTAAACGCTTCTGAACTCTGTCAAGGCTGGAAAGGTATCGACTTTCAGAGGTAGCGAAAAGGAGATTCTGAAACAGTTGCAGTAAATGCAACGACAAATCGAACAGTAATGAAACTGCCTCACACTAGTCTCTTTGCTAAACTTATAAAATGCCCGAAAGAAGTGAAAGTGAAAGTGAAAGCGCTCAGATAAAAAAAAAAATAAGGGAGATAATTTTTATATCTGGATGGTGCTTTTCTTGAAAAAATGGTTGACAACAAGTCATTTGTCTCGTTTCCACTTCCAAGGCGAGCAAGAATTCCTTATCGCTAAGTTGCGAGTTTAGACTTGCACAAGGATGAGCATCTGGATATAAGTGGAAAAGCTTTTAACGACGCGTTTCGCTGACAATGCGTGTTAGGTTCGGCTTCTTCAGGTTGGAATGAAAGTGTATCTAGTGTATATTTAAACATAAAGAGATACAGAGAATTTTAGAAGGGAGAGAAGGAGAGGTTAAGTTGAACCTGGTAATGACAAGATATGTAATTGTCAATAGAGTGAGAGGTTATTAAACAAAGAAATATGTAGGCGGAAATCATTGAGCATTATATCGTTTATAAGGTTTCGTTGTAATGTGAGTATTTGATATTGGAAACGACTGATAACGAGTGGTCATAGATTAAATCTTTGTTTGTTCTTTGAACCCATGATCTTGTAGATAGGGCGCAATGCTGGGTTGTAAATGAACTCACGCGTATAGAGGGTGGGGGGCTTACTTGCTGGTTCCCATTCTAATTAAGGTGAAACAAGTAGCTTATATGGAATATCCTAGCTTAAAATAAAACAAGGAGGCAAAAGAAATCAGCAGTCAACTGCTAAGAAATGACAAGTGGCAAAGTCCCTATAAATGACCACTGGCAAACTTCATAGAAACAGTTCCTATAAATGACCAGTGTTAAAGTTCCTATAAATGACCAGTGTTAATATTCCTATAGAAAGTTCTTCCTATAAATGACCATTAGTAAAATTCCTATAAACACTTCCTATAAATAACCAGTAGTAAACTTCCTATAAATAGGTCTTATAAATGACCAGAGACGAAATTCCGATAAATGACCCGTGTAAAATTTCTAATTAATATGAAACAAGTATCCTATATATAAAAAACAAAGGGGTAAAAAAATCAGCAGTTAATTGTTAAAAAATGACTATTGGTAAAATTCCTATAGATAGTTACTATAAAGGACCAATGGTAAAGTTCCTATAAATGAACAGTGGTAAAATTTCTACTTAAGTTGAGACAAGTAGCTTATATGGAATAGCGTAGCTTAAAAAAAGTAGGTAAAAGTAATCGGCAATCAATTACTAGAAAATGATCAGTGGTAAAATTCCTATAAATAGTTCCTATAAATAATCAGCAGTAAAGTTCTTATAAATGAGCAGTGATAAGGTTCCTATAAATAGTTTATATAAATGATAGTGGCAAAGTTCCTATAAATATTTATACAAATATAAAAGATTCCGTCCCATAAGATCCAACCCTTTTTTTTACTACGATAGAGCGGTCTTAAATAGGCTTAAAGGAAGAATTCATGCTTGATGAATTCAATATAATTTAGATTGAAGTTTGGAAATATATATAAATTCTTACGAAAGTTATATAGTTTAAAACTCAAATTAAAAATAATTCCCTCGTTGATAAATGCTGTTGTTAAAGTTTAGCGTTTCGTTATATGTAATTCTTCGCTCTCTCCAAAACAACATTTGTATTCCTCATCCATGTTAATATAAATTATGATACTGGGCAGAAAGAATAGTTCAAAATATTCACCACCACTAATCTGAAAAAAGCCAATTCCTTTAAAATCTCAGCAAAAGTATCTGCTATAAAAATCCCGCCCTTATAAAGTTACAAACAAAACAACTATCAAGAAAGAAAATTCAGATTTTAACTCGCAGTTTATATTTGTAAAGCTCTCTAAATTGATAAACGTCCATTAAGGTTGTGGCTGAAAAAATATTATTCTTTTCTTTTTTTATGTCACTATGAGTTCTATTTGTACCAGATAACCCAGTACATGCTCGGGTTATAGACAAATAAACCGGCTTCCGCACCAGGCTTTTGTGACAAGGAAAATGACTGGATATCTAGCACAATGTTTTCATTGCTATAAACTACATTGCCATGCATGCGGTCAGTCTAAGAAAGGGAAAACGTATATAAGAAACGAATAGGCTATTTTTACGTTCCAGGTAAAATAGACAAACATGCGGTAAAATAGACCCAGGTAAATATTTTTTTATTCTTATGAAGGAAATTAATGATAAAAATAACCCCGGTAAATATTTTTATTCTTATGAAGGCAATTAATGATAAAAATAACAACACACAGATTTAACACAGAAGTTACTTGCCTTCATAATAATAATAAATATTTACCGGCAAAATAGCCTGGGGATTTATTTTACCGGTCTCGGTAAAATAAACTTAAAAGCATGTTTATTTTATCGGTACCGGCAAACTAGCCTCTTCCTATAAGAAAAGACTGAGATCTGTTTTGGTCAAAATTAGAACGATGGACCTTCTCCAGAGACTAAACATCATCGCTGGAAACCAGTTATGAATCAGAACAATGTATAGAGAAAAATGAAGATAATGCGCATATTCTAATAAAAAAAAAAGAGAGTTATTTATTGCCTTTGGAATCGAACTAAGCATGTGTAGTAGTACCGAGGAGTCGGGAAGATCAAACGAGAGATCACAACTACAGCTAGTTTCGATCGGATGCAGACTAAATCAATCAAGTCACTTACACTTAAAGAACACTTACACTTAAGGAACACTTACACTTAAGGGACACCTTTACTTTATAAAGAATACATACGAGTTGTACACGAATACATGGCTTAATTTAATTTTAATGTCCGAAGTTAGATGCCCGAAAATTTGTTTTGTATCATGCTGACCTGGAGAAGCGTACCATATGCTGGCCATATTAGACTTCCGATGTCTGTAAGGTTCAGTATTCTTGGTTTATGGGTGTAGCGATATCGCCATAGATATTTGTCTGGCGTCATCTTATCTAATGGCATATAAAAAAGCCAAAATTCATATACATGATTTTATCGTTTGATTATTATTTTTTTTTTATTTGTTGTGTACCTAATATCAAGAATTAAGCGGGTATGTCAAGTGTTGCACTAGGGAGATGTCCTGTGAGCCAATGGAGCGGCAACTAATAAAGGTTTGATTTATTATATATAGCAAGCATAAAATGCGACCATTTTGGAAAATGCAAAGAAAAAATATAATATGCCTTTAAGTTCGGATGTTCGCTTTATTTAACCAAAACCTCTCTTTCGATAATATCTTTAAAAAATTTTTTTTTTTTTTAAATTTTTACGGATTTTATAAAAGCAAAAATTCTTATCCATTATACCCAACCATGTTTATACCGGTACGGCGACCGAAATTGTTATTATTACGCTAAAAAATACAACTCCATTAGTCGGAGGATCAACAAGATGGCGATGACAGAAGTGATACTGGAGAGGTGGTAAAGAGACAAATAGTGAAGCAGCTGGCATCGCGGGTGGTGGATATCGAAACAGCAGGGGGAAGGATTACTATATTGACTCTGGGTGGAGAGGGTGCACAGGGGTTGCGGTGGTGACGGCAATCGAAGAGGTAGGTAAAGGGAGATGCCATTTTGAAGATTGGAATACCAATATGGCGTTGTTAGTTAACACAGTGTAAACAGACCTGCTAGCTTGGTATGTCGGCTGACAAATAAGATGAATTTAGTCGTTTTTTTTTTTTCTCGGTCCTTTAGGCAGCATTTTTCTTTGGGTCGCTTTCTTTTAATATTGCCTTCTTTCTTACATTCTTTTCATCTTCCTCATTTTTTTTTCTTTATCATCCTTTTCTCGCTATCAAACTTTCTCCCTCTTTTTCTTTCTTTCTTTCTTTCTTTCTTTCTTTCTTTCTTTCTACATCTTTTGCTATTCTCATTTTTATATCTAATTTTATCTTCTGTTCTTTTTCATATTCCTTGTGTTTATATATTTTTTCTTTTAGCTTTCTTTCTTTCTTTCTTTCTTTTTTCCTTTTTCTATCTTTTCATTTTTCTCTTCTTCAGATATTCTTTCTTTCTTTCTTTCTATTTTACACTTCCCATTTTCATATCTATTTTTATCTTTCCTTCTTTAATTTCATATTCCGCGTATTTCTTGATATATCTTTTATCTTTCCTTGATCTATCTATCTATCTATCTATCTATCTATCTATCTATCTATCTATCTATCTATCTATCTTTTTTTCTTTACATTTTCTTTCTTTCTTTCTTTCTTTCTTTTTATTTTCTTTCTTTCTTTTCATAAACGAGTTTCTTTGCGTGTTTGCTGTCTTTATGTTGTCTTATGTCACAAAATGTTCATAAAGGTGTGCCTGCTTAATGTAATGTGGGCGATGCAGTGAAAGAGAGAAGATCAAGTAGATGGTTTCGTTAACGCCGAAGAAGACGTTGGATGATGGAAACGAAAGAACACACATCCCAAGATATATACGTTCTCTGACGCATGCGCTTTAAGCCTCGTTATTTGCCTAATTCTTTCTTTCTCTTCCTCATTTTTTCTTTTATGCTTTTTACTTTTCTCACTACAAGCGAATAAAACACATTTAAACGCCCAATAGGGTAAATAAAATTACTCATCTGACCCGCAATAGTTTCACGAAAAAGGAAATCCTATTTAAATCAGGTTTTTGGTGCGTCAAAAACGCCATTAGTAATTTTAATAGTGAAAGTTGCTATGAATAATAATCAATATTTAGTTAATAAACAAGAATTATTAGTGACTATTTTTATATTTTGATGCATCTTCCAAAAACTTTAACGCCAGAAGTTTGAGTAATTTTTTTAATATATTGTAAAAAAAACCTGAAATGTTCACATATGTTAATCAAATATCGACTGACTACAAGCATATTTTCTATGCTATTTTCCCGCCTCATACATTCAAAACCTTTTGATGGACAAATATTGAAACTGGAATAATTTTATTCATGCCTATTTGACGAAAAAAACTTTCTTTACAAAAAGTCATATACATGAACATATTCTCTCTCTCTTCTCATATATATATATATATATATATATATATATATATATATATATATATATATATATGATTTGTTAATAAATAAAATTACTTATCTTATTCCTATTCTGAGTTTATATATATTGTCATAAATAAAAAAATATAGTTTTGAGGTGTGCTATATTTATGAGTTAAAGTGCTCACTATCATGGATAGAGCGTATGTAATTATAAAAGTGGACATGGAAGTCAACACCCAGCGGTGACAGTCTGTTTCATGCTTATACGAAATCGTCAGTCCATATGTATTGTGTTTTTGCTCGACTATTTATATATATATATATATATATATATATATGTGTGTGTGTGTGTGTGTGTGTGTGTGTGTGAGTAATGCATTGTGGGTAGTCTAGTGTATTATTTTAACGGTTATTTTGGTATGCGGTATCGGCTATGCTTCGAATTATTCTAGGTACTATTGGGTGGATATAAATGCTGATCGGGATGCAGTTGTTTTGGTTATTTATAGTGTTGTTTGTAAACTTTTTTCAGATTTATTTTTGATTATTTTATTGTTGTTATTACGTTTATTTTGTTTTTGTGTGGGATCATGGTTTGTTAATTTATTTATTATTTGTTTAATTTATTTAATTTATTTGTTTATTTATTTGTTTGGATTAATTAATTTTACTTATTTTTGTTTATTTATTTATTTTTGTTTATTCTTGCTTGTTTTTAATTTTCGATTTTTAAGTAACGTAGTAATAATTTGTTTTCGTGTTTGCATTTTTGATCGTTTATTTAGTAGTTTGTGTTGATCTGGGGAGGTAATTATAGTTTTTGGATTTATTGTTATAGACACATGCTGTTTTACTTATTTTCTACGATGTTTTTAGCGTGATGGTATGATATATATATATATATATATATATATATATATATATATATATATATATATATATAAAAGTCAAACCTAGAGAGCCAGACAAACCTACCAAGGTTTCACCTAAGCGGATCGTCAGGGAAAGCTCGCCCTACTATTGTATTGAGCACTTTTTTTAGTTAGTTGATTACTCGTATCGGTTCGAGATTGATTTGACCATTTGCAAATCAAGAAACCGAAGGTTTTCCGAGACGAGTGTAATACCTATATATATATATATATATATATATATATATATATATATATATATATATATATATATATTGTATTTAGGCAGCAAGAATTCAACCAAACGGTTTTTTTTCTTTTTAAATTCAACCGAAATGGTCTGTCTAATTAATTTTTTTTGTTGTATTTTTACACCTTTCGAACAAGACGTTGTATATCGGGATCAAAATCGTGAATAAAAGTAAAAGTCTAAAGTTCATATTCTCTTCTATTTTGTTCAAGTGCTTTCGACTGTCTCAGGGACTTACGGCCATAACATTTTAAAACACCGGTTGCCGTATCATCACCAATGTTAAGAAACATCGAGCCTGATTAGTAGCTAGATAGGAGACCATTTGGGAGTACCAGGTGCTTTAGGTTTTGATGTGTGGGCGATATAATCAATCGAAGAACCGAGTTCCAATTCTTCTCGTGTTTCTTATATTCACTTATACGCAAATACCCTTGTGCAAGGTACACCAATCCATCTCTTCTCCCCCGGGTATGGGTTACTTAGTAGCACTTTTATCAGTAAATCCCTATTATCACCAAAAAACGACTTCTTACAACCTAAAAATATTTTCTGGCTTTAAATAACCAGAAAAAGTTTGATAAGCCGTAAAAACAATCAATCAATTAACTGACTGTCTCAGTCATTACCAAGAACTGGGTGTTGTCAGTATGTAGACAAGATTTTGTGAATTATGTACAGGCATTTTTTTTTTTAGATCGCTGGGATTGGAAATGGAATCATTTCAAAGTGACATCATATGTAACGCTTAAACAGAAAAGCATGTATCGAATATTTATACGGGTTGTTTTTGTATGCATTTTAAATATTTTATTTATACTTCAATATACCATTTTCCGTGGAGAAAGATATTCTATTTAATGTGGGTTGTTTCTTCTATATATAAATAAATGCGAATATCAGTGTGTCACACCTTTTCAACTTTACTTCTAGAGGCCGTAATCCAACATATGCCATTTTGGAATTAGGCCGACTCCGTAAACAAATTTAAAACATTGCGGATTCCTAAATTTTCACTACTGAGAATGTTTTCGGCGATTTTTTTACGTGATGTTTTGTGACGAATTTTTTGTACGATAACAATTTTTATAAGTTGGAAATACATTTGGGAATAATCGAAATTAATTACGAAATCTAGCGAAAGTCACCCATGAAATAAAAATAATTGTTTGTACAGAATGTAAGGACATACGTACATCAAATTATCATTAAATTAAGTGGCAACAGAAGACTTATCGTTGGAATTTTAAAAGGTAAGCTTAAACATTAATGCAATACTTAAATGCAATGATTCATTTTGAGTTTTTCTGTAGTTTATTGTTGCCTATCGCATACGGCAGCAGCATGCCTTGTAAAAAGAATTCTTCGCCAAAAGAGGACCAGATTGCAATTAAAAGAGGGAAAGAAAGTTCCGTGCAAATAAAAACCCAGATCAAACGTCAGCAAGGAGAGCTTCCAATGCTGAGGATATGCAAAGATTTAGGGAGTCTCCAACTCCCGAACAGGCCCAATCAAGAGCCCTTCGCAGGAGCTAGCTTATTTTCCACCCGTTAGGGCGACTTTTAAGCTAATTTGTCACATAATGGTTTTTAGAAATTTGGGTCTTTCTTTGCAGTCAGTCCTGCATAATATTTTGCCATTATCTACTAAAATTTATCTTATGTTAATTTTGGTTACTCGTGATGTGGCTAATGTAAGAATTTAGTGTTGCTTTTTGTAATTGATATTGTTGATTGAATTTACCGAAGCTCATATATATATATATATATATATATATATATATATATATAAAGAATAATTTTAGGGAAAAAGCAAGGTGGAAAAAAATATTTACATGTGACGCGTTTCATCCTTTAGGGCTGCATCAGACTAATGCAATATTTACGTTGATGCAGTTGCACATGCGCATGAAGGAAAGGGGACGCTTAGAACCTTTTTTTTAAAAATATTTTTTGGTATCTAGTCTAGCCGATTTCATACTAAAAGTCGATGACAAAAATATTCTTTTTATATTTTAGGATCTTTTATTTTATTTAGCTGACATGTGAGAAACCCCAAAATGTTCGGCTACCCATTCATCCTCCGTCTGTTTCATATTGAATAATGTTTTTTGAACTTGTCTAAATTTCAAATCTAATGGATCATATTGACCTCAAAGCAAGAAATAGCAACTCTTATCCCGTGGCACCTGATAAAGATTTTTATCGCCATTTCCTCAATATTTTACTCACACGGGCCTGTCGCTCCCACCCTTGTTAGCTGCCGCCTACTTTAAGGATAGGGTACACTTGGATTAATAGTGATTTCCCTAGTGGAACACGCGATTAAGGGTTCGATTCCTGCCAGGAGATACATTTTCTTTAGCAGGATTACTCTACCAATTTATTTTCAAAATATGTAACTGTTTTTAATAGCATTCCCTAGATCTATTGGCTTTTTAATTTTTTTAAGAAAGTGACAACATGCTGGAAGTTTGAAATAATTTCCTTCCTTTTATTTATCAGTTTATTCACCGGAACGTATTTGAAAATCGCTAAGCGTGAAACAGCGCTGGAGAATGGGTAAATAAAACCAAATTTCTATATTAAAATCGAGCACTCTGATATACGTAAAAAAGATAATATACAAGTAACACACACACACACACACACACACACACACACAAACAAAAAACATCCCTATATATGCTACAATAAGAATGATAATAACACCTATTGATATACGTAACGTTATATAATTTAACGCATGCCAAGGGGAACAGAAGTTTTATCAATAACGGGCTCAGTAGTTATCTAAAGCAATAATTATTGTATCAAGATACTAAAAGTTCACGATCCTTACCGAAGATCGACTCGAAGTTTCACGATGCACTACTCTTCAGGATACAGATTCTTATTTAAATTCTGATTCTTATCTGGTAAACGAAGAGAGAATCGTCGCAAAACTCTGAAGCGGTCTTCGATAAATATCGTAAACTTTTAATATTTTTGAACACACACACACACACACACACACACACACACACATATATATATATATATATATATATGTAATAAAAATATGGGGAGAGATAGAGCGTGCGAGATATACATCGAGAGAACAAGAAAGAAAGAAAGAAAGAAAGAAAGAAAGAAAGAAAGGAAGAAAGAAGCAGCAAATTTCCATTAAAAATGGTTAATAGTAAATTTTCTAAAATAGATTAAATAATTTTATTCCCCCTACCCATCACCCTAAAATGGACCTCAAAATCATAAGTGTAATTACTGTCAGTTGCTGGAATATCAATATAATCGATTGCTTCAATTGATAGAATTAATAAAACCTTATGAAATTGTTATCGACTTGTCTGCAGTGATAATGTAATGCGAAACAAATTTCGGGTCAGTTATTAAGTTACAAATGAATGTCGGCCACATGAAAAATATGAAATAATCTCATGACATAGAAGGTCGTCGAGATACCATGCTGGGTCCTCCTAACATTGCTTGAAGCGGGAAGAGATTTTACTTAGAGTTCTCTATCTCTACTCTAATATGAGACAGATTTTACTGAGTTACACGATACCATCAGCAATTGAACTAATTTGTGAACACAAACAACTTCAATCGGAATTTGTACTTACTTCAACCTATTTTATTTTCTGTTCTGTTCTGTAGAACGTCACGCAAACTCTGTACTTCCTGTAGGGCAAATATCCTTTTAAAAAGAGCAGTTATAGAAATACGAAACTAAAAGTAGTACGGGGCTTAGTAGTCTTGTCTCATAAGCCAGTTCACCAATGTAGTGTGTACACCCCTCACTGGCTACTCATGCAATAAGGTCTTGTGCTAATATTAAAAAAAATAAGTATTAAAATGTAAGAATGGAAGAAATATCAAATATTTATTATTTTAAAATGTTTTAATGGATTAAAATGAATTTTTCAGAATCAATATGTACAAACGAAACGGAACAATAAATTGGGGAGCCGAGTTCGGATTACAGTCAAGTTTCGTTACATTCATTTATCATCTATTCTCCCCCACAGTTATGGATTAAATAGTAGGTGACTATGCTCTTTAGCTGTAGCTAGCATACAATCTAGAAGGACAACAAATTCAAATCTGCAGCTCTGAATATGCGCTGCGGTGTAATGGATATCGGTTCGAAATGAGAAATCTGAGAGCCGAATTCGAATTCCAGTTGAGTTCGTTATATTCGTGCAAATACCCTTGGGAAATATATGAATTAATTTCTTCTCCCCTTGACTAGCTATGGGTTGAATAGCCAGACAGACTTCGTCCTGTAATCTTCGTTAGCAAACAGTCTGCCGCAGAAAGGAATGGCAACCTACGGCGGGAAAATCTTTTGCCTAGTCAGTCATGAATCGAAAGAGACATGATTGCACAAGCGTGTATCACGTATGGCACTTAACTGACTCACCTGATATGGTTCTGACGAAACACATACTATGCAGCGATCGTAAAGTTTACAATGACTAAGATTCCAGCTGCAGTCGTTTTTGTTGTTGGTTTTTTAATCATTTCACCCCAAGCAAGAAGAAACGATTAGTCATTTGTGTGAAAATGAATGCAGCAGATTAGATTCAGCTCTTTGATTCCACTTTCCGCGCCGATATCCGTTACACTGCCCACTAATGATATGCACCATTTACAAAAACAGTATGACAACTTAGAGGAGAGTGACTGTGAAATTACTACAATTCTTTTGCTTGAGAAAATAACGGAAATATACTAAGTTTAGTTTATCGTGACTACAAAGGCCACAAGTATGGGTCACCTAATGAGAATCACACCCATTGCTCACGGTCAGCCAAACTTATTAATCATTACATTCCACTGAGGTTTCCCAAAAGTCAATATGTTCTTATTTACACAATTTACATTGTTCGGACTGTTTTCCTCATTTTCGTTGTCATATTCACGACGTTTCACGTACGCTTCAGCCTTCTTCATGTGATTGAAATTTAGAACTGAACCCTTTATTTCGTCCAGATCAGAAGGTGACGCACTAGGTGAAAGAGGATCCAGCAAGATCTGGATAAATCCTTCAGGCACGAATTCGTTGCAGTCAAGGCCCGCCAAGTACAGAAATTGAACAGATTGAAAGGCCAGGTGACGCACAAGGGTTCAGTTCGAAATTCCAATCACCTGAAGAAAGCTGGTGAGTACAACGGCCTAAACGTCGTGATTATGGCAACGAAAATGAGGACAAAATCCCGAACAATAATTAAAATACCCCATCTCAGAAATATAGATAATATACTCTATACTATAAAACGTAATTTAATTTCTAACGGTCACTCAACTTGTTCTAATGTTAATAATTGGTTTTCCTAGTGTTTGAAAACGGAATGAGATGTGTAATATGAATGTAAGTATTGGAAGTGAAGATAATGAGGATATGGAGAATAGACAACGATTGACCCTTGACTTCAAGAGGTTACGATTGTAGTGCTTCGGTGAGTATCTTAGCGAGTGTCTGTTCCACAAAGTACCAGTATTTTCGGGAAAAAAACTGAACGGAACTCCTTTCTTACATCTGGAATACGGAGGCAATGAAGGTTATTCGGCTCTGTGGAAGTAGCAAGCATGTTCTGGCAGTAAAGGTTAGAACTGGTGGAATGAAGCTCATGAATATTTGCCATGAGAAATGTCGACGGAGTAGCGATCGTCTTGGAGCGTTGCGTTTGTGGCAAATAACAGGCTGCAAAGCGGCAAATAAGCAAAAGTCGCGTAAAAGATTTTGAATACTATCAAGACTGGAATGTAAGGATTTAAAAAGCTTCAGCCCTGAAACGACAGAAAATATTCCATTGCTGTTAAGAAAGTTGGTTGCCTGCGTCGTGCTAGACAATTTTTCTCTTCAGAATCTATCTTGCATATCTATAAGTTTACCATTCATCAATGCTTAGAATATTGTTACCACATATGGTCCAGTGTCCCTGCTATTTACCTTGAGCTTCTTGATAAGATCCAAAGAAGATTCTGCAATGTTATTGGTCCTGATCTGGCAGCTCGACTTCAGTCACTTTCCCACCGCCATAAGGTTGCCTCTTTGAGTCTTTTCTATAAATAATTTCATGGTAATTGTTCGAATGAGCTCTTCGCTATGGTACCTAGACTTTTTAAATTTAAGCGCAGTACTAGACTGGCATCAAGATCTCATCAATTTAAACTTGAGCTGGCTAGATGTAACCGTAAGTTCGATGCTAACAGCAATTTCTTCTCTCGCACTTCTCGCTTGTGGATCTCCCTTCCGACTTCATGTTTTCTAGTCAACTCTAATCTGCAAAAAATTAAATACAATGTCAATCGCTACCTACTGCCCTGCTGATTACCCTTTACTCTTCCAGTTCATTATTAATGTTTTTGTTCCTAATTCTTCTACACACTATAACCCCCTGTGTCTTAGTGGCTTTACCGCCTTGCATGGGGTGATACCGATTAAAAATAAAATTGGTCTATTCTTATGCATGCAAAGATCAATCATGACAGAAAGAGTCAGGAGCTTTGGGCGGTAGATTAA
>CAHIKZ030000857.1:1210000-1390000 GCA_903632075.3 Acanthosepion pharaonis | reverse complement strand
CAAAAATATCTTTAAATATATATATATATATTCAACCGTGAATGCCAATGAGTATGCTTGTACATTTAAGCCATAGCAGCTTAAGTTATCTATCTATCTATCTATCTATCTATCTATCTATCTATCTATCTATCTATCTATCTAAAACCTGTTAATGTGTATAGGAGTATATTTTGTTGCTCCAATATTGGCGTGCATCTATATACAGTTATATGTGCGCGAATTTTTCCGTGTCTGTAGATATGTGTGTGCGTGTGCATTACAGGTTATTATTATAATATATACAGCATAAATATAACTGTGTGTGACGGTGTACGTGTTCTCTTTCTTTATATGCCTATCTCTCTCTCTCTTTCTCTCTCTCTCTCTCTTTCAGAAGACTGACTTCACTGCTTGAATGATTTCCTCTGCGCCTCTGTAAGCTTATACAGGCCTGCGCCTATGTATGCTCATACTGCTGAATATTTCACACACACAGACACACACACACACACACATATATATATATATATATATATATATATATATATCTATATATATATATATAGGAGAAAATGTCCCATCTACCCCACAAGGCCTCTCAAGTTTGCTGAGATGACAGCAGATGCGCTAAAATAACGCTAAAATGCACATTCCAAAAACCTAGTTTTGTTGGCGTATTTATAGATACAAGGGATGTCCCAAAAGTAAGCTACAAATCCGACATGTTTATTGCTATACAAATAAAGCATTGCGTATATGTTACCAGCGGTACAATGCTACTTATCATAATCGCTATCGAGATTGTTGCACCTGTCCCATTGGTGCATGTACACAAAAATACTGCCTTCGAAGAACGTGGCGCCAAGCGACTCGAGCTACCCTTGCACTTCTGCAACAACACCGTCAGTTGTATGGAACTGTTTCCGGAATAAATATCGTTTTATGATCCCAAATGATAATCTGAAAGGCCCAAGTCAGTGCTCCTCTTTGAATGCGGTAAAACACGCTGTTACAGTATATTTAGGCTGGTCCAGAATGACAAATTACCGGTCAGAAAATTCATGGACGTGGATTTCTAACAGCGATGGACTGCCCTTATTTAAGTTTGATATAAAACCAACAAGGCGAGAAAACGCGGAGACGGTTGCAAGAATTTGAAAGGTCAACTTGCCTCTGGTGCCCAGATGTCTTAGTGAAACAATCCTACACGTGGCGATGAAATTTAGCCAAGAAGCTGACATGCGTTCTCCCGATCATCTCCTCCCCCTCTTGCTTCCTACTAGAAGCGATGTTATAACTTCTGTCCTTATCTAATAAAGCGAAATAAAAAAAAAAAAAAAAAATAAAATAAAAAACCAAAAACGAAAATGTCTGTTGTTGATGCAGTCGATGGATTACCGTTTAGATTTGAAGAATTAAAGACAATGACGACGGGAAACGCAAAAAAAAAAAAAAAAAAATATCCCAAACATAAAATCCTAAACACATGCCTTTTGAACTGTTTTGACGAACAGCTTTCTTTAGTATCTTTTTTTTTTAATCATTTCACCCAAACAAGGCGATAAAGCCACTAGGACTCATGGAGGTTACTGGGAGTGAAAGAGGAGGAAAGAGGAGGTTTAATGAGGAGAAATGAGGATAAAAGACAAAAAAGAACAGGATTCAGGAAGACAGCGAATAGCGATTGACGTTTCATTTACATATTTGAAGATTGTCGATGGCAGGTAAGCAAGAAATCGGAAGTGATTTTCGTAAGTGAGAAGAGCGTGAAAAGAAACTATTGGAATAGAACATACGGCTGCATTTAGGTAGTTAACGGTGAGACCTAACTGACAATCTAGTAGCAACGTTTAAATTCATGCAGTCGACGTACCAAGGAGGAAAACTTATCAAAACAATTGTCACGAAAATATTTATAGGAAAAGACAGAGGCAAGCCACGTCATGTCGGTAAGTTTTGTTAAGAATCACGAGATATATAGTAAGAGAAGCAGACCCGATATTCAATGCACAGGCGAATGGTAGATTTATAAATGTGCAAGATGCAAAAGTGTCTAGCACAACACAGTGAACCAACTTTCCTATAAAGAGACCTAGAAATTGATTCAGTATACCATATATAATCGCGTATCATTCGACTTTTGAAGATGTAATTTTGAAGCTAATTTTAAGGGGGTCGTATCATACACGAGATATAAAATTAGCGTATGTACTACTGGCTCTGGCTACACCATTGACCAAACTATATGTCCATTTACTGTAGTCAAAAAGTACAGCTGTTTTTAGAATAAGCATGATTTTATAAAACTGATGTTTTACTTAACTGTATCCGATAATAATGCATGTAATATTCATGTATTAGTATCGGATTATAAAATACAAACATAGCAAATATGCATTTTTTCCATTGTTTGCGTTTCTCGTTCGGTTGTTTATTTCTGTACGCGTTTATGCAATGAGTATAGCGTTACTAACGATAATTTTATCATTCACTTTTACTTTTTTAAACTTATTTAACGAGTAGATGGGATAAAGAGATAGAGAAAAAGAGGTTAGTCTATTGTACTTTAGTCTCTCAAAAAAAAGTGAAAATTTTAGGGGTCGCACGATACGCGAGATCGCGCGTTACACGAATATATACGGTAATCACTCCATTTCATGCCAGCGGAAAACGTGACCTTAAGAGGGAACAAACAGTTGCTCTTTTATTGGTTAGCATCAGAATTCATTTAAACAAGGTCATATCAATCAGTCGATAAGGATGTGCGGTGCGTTTTCGTGTAATGGATAAAGGCTCGGAATGAGACATCGGAGAGCCGAGTTCGAATTCCAGTTGGTTCCATTACATTCACTTATGCGCAAATACCCTTGGGAAATGTATTAATCCATCTTTTCCAACTCCGGTTATTGGTTGAATAGCAAGACACACTGGATCCTATATACTTGGTTGGCTACAGGATCCAGGAAAAAAACGAGAATGTCCACTCAAACATCGCAGAACAAAATGGCAACCTACTGCGAGAAAAATTTCTGCCTCGTCAGCCATGAATTAAAAGAGACATGATCGCCCAAGTGTGTATCACGTATGGCACTTAACTGACTGAGGGAATATCTGTCGATTTACATGTTTTATTTTTCCAATTTTCGAATAAGTTGTTTCACATACGGATCAAAATTTTGGGGAAATTGTCCAAATTTCAGGTTTTGGCTCAGTTTTTATTCGAATATTTTCGACCGTCTTTGTCGTTATGAAGAACTAGATGTTACATATGCATATAAAATAATTATAATTCGTATAAAATACTTAACATGTTCGTTACTGATGATGTCTAACTCTGTTCAATCGATCTATATATAACGTTACTCATATCAGTGTTTCTCAACCTTTTCTTCCGTGTGGCCCATTTTTGGTGTCAACAAAATTTCAGGCACACATAAGCACAAATAGAGATTCCATGTAATAGGAAATACATTTTATTCACAAAAGTAAAGTAGAAAATATAAATCCTGATTAATGCCTACACTAATTCTATCAGCTGGTTAAATTGAACTTCCTAGCCTTGATTCAGCTTTGAAAAGTAAGTCTCTTCACTATTCAAACTGTACCTCCAGGCCCATTTTAAAAATTTCTCAGGTCCATTTGCGAGCTTAAGGGCCCACGTTGAGAATCCCTGATTTATAGGACGTTAAACGTCACAGTTAACACACACACACACACGCACACACACACACACACACACACACACACACATATATATATATATATATATATAATGCGAGGATAGTTAAAAAACTACGATAACAATTACGATATAGATAATATTTAGCTCTTGATATAAACTGTCTAAAGTAGACGAACAAAAAGAGCAAAAAAATCTGAACTTTACCAATTCCACACTTTATATCAACCAACGGTTCACTTGCTATAGTCCGGCTCGGTGAGATGTTAGCAGTAAACTTCTATTTTTTAATGTCATTTCTTTCTTGTATGCAAATAGCCGAACTGAGTGTAGAGTCTGTCACCCATCGATGAAGTATTCCAAGGGCACACATATGCATATACACATACACACATACACATAAAAACTATATATATATATACAAAGTATATCAAAAATACTTTTACAAATTTTGAGGTAGATTTCTTCACACCAAAACAAGGGCAAAAGTCCATATGTCCACAAATCCTTCGTTTTTGAGTAATTAAGTTTAAAGAAAGTTTCCGGTAGATGCTGTGTTGTCATGTAGACCAGGTTACATTTGTTATTCGTTGTATATTTGTGGCTAGTCTTCAACGTATAATGTGTGTAGCAGTGTGTTAACTGTGACGTTTAACAATGGCAGGATATTTATATCATGAGCAAGCGTATATGATTTTTACATAGGCTGCTTAAATAGTAATAGACACGAAGCTACACGGCTGTCTGAGATTTCAGACTGAAGGCAGCTGAGTCATCCAATCTTTACTGTTGTTTATCGTCGCGTTGCTGAGACAGGATCCATGGAACCACAAACTATGATTCTAGGAAACCGAGATCCGCTCGTACGCCTGACCACGAAGAATACATTTTACAGGCTGTCGGAGACGATCCAGGTATCAGCAAACGTCAAATGGCCCTAGCATGTCATACATCTCATAGTATCGTATGGAGGGTACTTCAAAAGCAGCTTCTGTATTCTTATCATTTGCAATATGGACAGGGTCTTTTGCCCTCTGATCACTCACCACAGGAGAACTTTTGCCGATGGTTTATTGCACAAACTGCCAATCCGTTGTTTGTCTCTTCAGTCTTGTTTACAAATGGGGCAAAATTTGGAAGAGATGGAAGAAAAAATTTACATAACCAAAGTTTGTGGGCTAGGCATTAGCGATTAATGTGTGGATTGGAATTGTAGGTGACTGTCTGGTAGGTCTATATGTTCTCCCAGCACATCTTACAGTTGCTGTCTACAAGGACTTTATTTCGAACACAATACCAGACTTGCTAGAGGATGTATCCCTGCTAATACGAAGACGTATGTAGTTCATGCATGATGGGGGTCTAGCACATTTAATCACATTGTACTTGGTTAACATCTACCATGAAATATGAGTAGGTAAGGGAGGACCCGTTCCAAGGCCGACACGTTAACCCGTCCTCAATCCTTTGGATTTTTATCTGTGGGTCCACCTAAGACAATTGGTTTATGTAGCAGACATTAATAATGCAGAGACGCTTCGCCAACGTGTTATGGGGGCTTGCGAAATCATTCGACGTCGTGTGGGAGTATTTGAAAGGGTCTGCCACTCAGTGATCCTACGAGAGCATGCATCTGTAGAAGCAAGCGGAGAAAATCTTAAATATGTTAAAATAAGTTGCTATGTTGAGATACAACGATGGCCTTTTGGACATATGTTTATATGATCGATTTACCTTGTTTTGGTGTCAGGAATCCGCCGTCAAAGTTTGTTAAAGTATTTTGGGATTGTATCTTGGATTGTAGCAGCGTCTACCGTAAACGCTAAACTTAATAACTCAAAAAAACGAAGGATTTGCGGACATAAGTTTATGTGGCCTTTTGTCCACGTTTTGGTGTAAGGAACCCTCTCCCAAAGTTTGTGAAAGTACTTTTGATACATCCTATATATCTATATATATATATATATATATATATATATATATATATATATATATATATATATATATATATATATATATATATATATATATATATATATATATGCATAAAAAATACATTATGTAAGAGATACTTATAGTTCACTGTTTATCGAGATTGCAGTTTCATATGAACATGCATTTTATTTGTAGGTGGTCGCAGAATTTCCAGACGCTTGAAAAGGAAAGGATTTTAGAATTCAGTTTCCTGTCCTTTTTAAATGCCTAACATCGAGGTGCTGAAAAGTTTGCGTTCCGATCCATTTCCCAATATTCAGTGTGATCAATGAAATACTGATTTGGGCAAGTTAGTCAAGTTGAATACACACACACACACACACAAACATATATATATATATATATATATATATATGTGTGTGTGTGTGTGTGTGCTTGTGTGTGTACGTGTGTGTGTGAGTGTGTATGTGAGTGTGTGTTTGTGTGATAGCGTTAGTGGATGAAAGAATATATTTTTCATTCATTGTGTTTGGAGAGACAGCTTTTCTATTTTGGAATATTTTACCAGCCTTTTTTCGCATTGACTATGAAATAGTTAGGGTCTTGAAAGGTCTTGAAAGTATTTTCAGTATATTTGTCCTCTTCTGGCATACATTTAGGGCTGCAAATTCTGAGTGCTCTTAAATATAAAAAAAATATATTGTTCTACTACCGCAACGCCTAACAATCACAACTACAATCGAAAAGAATTTTTTTAAACTCTCTCTCTCCACACACACACACACACACACACACACACACACACACACACACACACACACATATATATATATATATATATATATATATAAATTAATTGATTTAAAATATGGTTTTTCCGCTACACAGTTCTAACCATGTTTCAAAAAATATCTGTAAGAACACCGGATTATATATCTTACTGTTCTTTATATATATATATATATATATATATATATATATATTTATGCTAATTAATTAATACGTTATATGTACATACGTTCAATCTCTGATATTGAGCACTTTTTCCTATAAATATGCCATACCTTAAAACTATATTTTTTATCATATATATATTTTATATATATATATATATATATATATATATATATAATATTACTATTATTATTATTTTCACAGTAAGGTTCACCCTGTCCAAGCAACCGAGGCCACTGGAGGTCGTGTTACTTTAGGAGGCAGTTTGCACGGATACGATAGGAAAGTAGCGGTTAACACACACACACAAGCGCGCACGCACCCATATATATATATATATATATATATATATATATATATTAATCCATATTTTTATTTCTGTAAACGTATTTTAGTGGCTATAAGTGTTTGAGTCGAAATCTTTATTTTCTTTTTCATGAAGTAAAGGAGTAAAATTTATGCCAAAAGGCATATTTTATCAAATAAGACTTTCTATATCTAGGCTGGTGGACATTAATTTCACTGTTAAAAAAATTTTTTTTAAAAATCGAGAATGTCCACTCAAATACATGTCTGATGAATAATGTCTATAATAGATAAAAAGCAAGAAAGAAAACTACATATAATATAACATAACCTTTCAGTCACAGCGAATAACAGATAGGTTTAGCTTGCAAAAGAAAGAAAGAGATGGTTCGATTTCAAAATGGTACAAATTAAATAAATAATAAAAACAAAGGGAAGGGTTAAAAAATCTTTAATATGTGCACCAGGGGCTACAGATAAGTAAAATTACCAACAACAGTGCTTCGGATGAATGGGATGTAAAGAGATTCAACAAGTGTATACATAGTCAACATTTATACAGATTGGCTTTAAGAGATTAACAATATGTACAAAATTATATATGACATCTTAAATATTATATCATTGTCAAACAACGTAAGTATATACACTTCAACATATATATATATAGACAGATATATTTCGGATTGG
This sequence comes from Acanthosepion pharaonis, assembly GCA_903632075.3. Lineage (NCBI taxonomy): Eukaryota > Metazoa > Mollusca > Cephalopoda > Sepiida > Sepiidae > Acanthosepion > Acanthosepion pharaonis. The sequence continues at coordinate 1,382,454 of CAHIKZ030000857.1, read as the reverse complement.
TGCTATATACGTATTAATATAGATTTTATTTTAGACCATTTTACTGTGTTACGAAAAATCCAGATTTCCGTCTTTGTAGCAATCCTCCACACACAAACAGACACACGCACATACACACGTATGTGCGTATGCATGTATGAATGTACATATATATTATAAATATATGTAGTCCTATGTTTGTATACATTTCGTCCACAATAAATCAATAGATATATATATAATTAAAGTTAAATTGTAATTTTTTTGCAAGAAATCTTTAAAATATGTGAAAAGATGAAAAAGGCTTTGTCGATTACTTAGCGCCATAAATCGATATGCTAATAAATGGATGGTATATATTACGAATATTTTTGATGGAGTAGCCAAATATTTGAAAAAAAAACCCAAAAAAAACAATAACATAGTTGTTTCCGAATCTTTTAATTATTACCAAAATGGCTGTGCGTCCATCCGTTTTTTTTTTTTGTAACAAAAAATTTGCCCGTTTGCTCAAACGACAATGATAAAAGAAGCGAAAGAAAAAAGAAAAAAAATAGAAAAAAAAAACCTCCTCAAAAATTCTAAACAGCTTTCACGTTAAGAACGAAATTCATTTGGAAAAAATTTAAAACCATAAAGAATGAAAGTAAGTCGGAAAAAGTGTTTGTTAATCATCACTATTTAAACAGTAAATAAAATTTAGCTGATGTTTCCAAAGACATATTCGACTTTACTAACGTCAGTCTCTAATAATGAAATCTTTTAAAAAATCAAACATCAATTTCAATATAAAATTATATCTTTCGCAGTTGCTTTCATTCTTTATGTTATAAAGACTAAAGTACTAGAATTAAATTATACTTACTCTTGTATATAAAAAGTACACTTTGGTTGGATCTTATTTTAAGGCACCTAATTATTGTAATTCATAATTTAATGTTATCACTATTGTTGATGAATTGTTATCTTTATACTCTCCTCGGTTTGGGAGATGCTCGTTAAGGGTGTTTTGTAAATTTATTTTTATTTATTTCATTTTATTTTTTTTAATTTTTTGAGGCACCTCATTATAAGCCCCTGTGAAAAACAATTACATCTCCCTAAGAATCACTCGATATATGACATTTGCTGAAACTGAAAATATATATATATATATATATATATATATATATATATATGAGACAGGGCTAGGCAACAAAATGCCATGCAATGTCGGTACCAGATATTCGAAAAACCTCTTTCATCATGTCATCGCAAAAGCAACACTGATTTGCTGTTTCTGTTCGAAAAAAAGGACAAAAAAGAAACACAGAAACAGGGGTTTTAAAAAAGAAACACTCTCACAGTTTTGCTGTGTATTTCAAAACAACGGTTTCTTTATTCTTCGCAAAGAACAGAAACATATAAAGGCTGATTAAAAAAAGAAAAAGAAAAGAAAAAACAACTTGAAATATCAATGAGTGAGACAATCGTTTCAATAAACCAAACGAATAACTTGAGATGTATGCATGTGTAAAAAAAAAAAAAAAAAAAAAAAAAAGGAGAGTACTCCCATTCAGTAACATTAATTAAATTCATATCAAATAGTTAAAGATAACGTTGCTCGGAAATTTCCCAGTAATGTAATATTAACTGAAACCTGTCTACCTGAGGCAATGGCGACATAGTCTCTTTCAAAGTACTCCTCTTGGGACATGACAATTACACCAGCATACATCATACATTTCATAAGAATCTACAAAACTCTTTTTCGTAATCGCTATCATCCACCTAATTGCATTCTCCTTAATTTCGTCTATGGCGTTTTAACAGTGATTTTAGTTTCGGGTAAAGTCGCAAATCGTAGAGTGTCAAATGTGGACTTTGGTGGGTTTGGTATCAAACAGGCCTGGGTGATTCGATGTTTTGTCAACAAACAGAATCTACACTATAGGTCATTGTGAATGTGACGATCACACAGTATATTAGTGTATTTCATGGCATCTCACGGATGACTGTTGCGCAGTAAGGTTTATTCTAATTGATGGCTAAGTTATATCCAGGCCGCGAAACCGATTCTCGAAATATTGAAAAGGATGGATTCGTTTCGGACAGACCTCTAATATATATATATATATATATATATATATATATATATACTCGATCGTGAGACGCCTAAGTCTGGTGAGTCCAATTGTTTGCACCTATTTATATACGTGGGTATCTACTACAACGTCTTGCATGCATGCAGCGCTTTAATAAGATCCAGAAAACGTAATAATTACACTGTAAATAGTTGTGTCTAAAAGTAACTGAGCACTGTATTAAAAAACAATGTAAGCCTGCGTTTTGTTGGATTATATTTCAGATGAGTGATTAATTGTTCCTTCACACACACAAAATATATATATATATATATATATATATATATATATATATATATATATATATATATATATATATATTGCCTTTCCTCCAAACGTGGAAAATATAAGAACGTTGGAGAAACTAAATAAAAATTATTTAAATTTTCATTATCTGACATATTTAACTTCTTTCCTTCCTTTCTGTCTTTCTTTGTCTGTCTGTCTGTCTGTCTCTCTCTCTCTCTCTACCTATCTATCTATCTATCTATCTATATATATATATATATATATATATATATATATATATATATATATATATCTGTGTGTGTGTGTGCGTGATAGTAAAGAAACTAGTAACCACAACAGCGAGATTTTACAGTTTCCACAAATCCTCTACAAACCCTAATCGGAGCAAACAATTAGCCAAAAAATATTAGATTTCATCAGTAATATAATACATGCGGAAAAGAATTCGCCCAACCCTGAAATCCAACTTAATTTTTTGGGTCCGAAAATTCTAATGTTTAGCCTCTTTTCTCGTCATACTTTTATTTGGACAAAATGCCGACTAATGTACACTAAATGTTATTATTTTTTTTATCAATATTATTATTTTAGTTTTTTTACCTGTCAAATTTCTTTCGTCAGTCTATTATCTCCCCTCCTCTCTCTCTTTATATATATATATATATATATATACATTAAAGTTCGACAATTATTTTAAGACATTTTTATGTTTATACATTCTTTTTATAGATACAAATGTGCGTGTGTGTGTGTGTGTGTGTGTGAAGTCAATATACGTAACTTCTAATGACACTGATCAGAAGATAAAGTAAATAGACATACACAATCAACAAAACTTAGAGTGGGGGGGGGTCTATACCCTATGTCGGTATGTATTCTTATCAATTCATCCCCAAGCAGGGCGATAACATCATTAAGACGCAAGGAGTTATTCAGAGTGAAACAAAAATGAGAAAGGTCAGTGGGGTGAACGGACAATAAAAGAATGGAATTTAAAAAGACGGAAGATTCGACTGATGTTGCATTTTAATCGTAGTTGACAGGAAAGCAAGAAGCCGGAATAGAGTTCCACAGCCCTGAAGTGTGAGAGAAGAAGCTATTAGAATAGAGCTTACGGTTACATCAACATTGAAATGATGAAACCTAGTTGCCAATCTAGTACTGCGCTTAAATTCATGAAGTCCCGGTACCAAAGACGTATTAATGAAAAGATATGTGCATTCATTATTATAAAAAATAAATATTGGAAAATCTTCCGTCAAATGCATTATGGGTAAGGAAAGTCGTTGGTATTTTGCTAGCGATTTAATATACGGATGTGCAAATGTATAGTTATAATAATCATAACAGTAATATGTAATTGAATGAGATATAAATAACATATTGGGGTAGGAAATTTAAAAATGAAACAGGCCACTTGATCCAAACCAAGAAAACGAATTTCATCATTGTAAAGAAAAAAATGAAGATCTGTCAGATAGGGAATGTCATTGTGTTAGCAGATCACAGCGTAAAAGTGAAAAAAAAAAGAAATGAAAACCCGGAAAAAATATTTGAGAATTAAAGGAATTGTGGCGCGTAGATATTATAGGTGTAACCTTAATCACTTAAGCGATTAGAATATTCTTGAAGAAGCTTGTAGAAACGTGACAAGAATCGGAGACCCGGGTAAGAATACAAAACATTTAGACGGCAGCATTAATAAAATCAATTACAACACCAAGAAAATTATTATTGAGAATTGCTGTCGCTTTATCGCCTGTACAAGTCACCAGACATGAATAGTGTGTGAAAACTCAACAACTTCAAAATAAAAATATTATATTCATAGCTCAGGTAATGGGAGTTATTGAATTAATAACAATAATAATAACATCTAGTACCACATTTTTGGCTTAAGTTGCCATTCAGGGAATGCCGTTTATTGTGGACACACCAATGTTTATGGAATAACATTAAAATAATCAGAGGATAACAGACGGTCAAAAGAGCTCCTGTGTAGATACTATAGTCAGATAAATCGATGAGAAGACCAAGCAAAAACATTAATAGCATGTGAGAAGCATTCAGGGAAGAATAAGCAATGTACTTGGGTACCTGAAGAGGCAAAAGCTGTACTTGGGTACCTGAAGAGGCAAAAGCTGTACTTGGGTACCTGAAGAGGCAAAAGCTGGATTCAAGAGACAGGGGAGAGCTGGCAAATTCTGCAACACTAAGCTCAAGAGAAAACACTCCCAAAGACATAGACACACATGCGGAGAACGTGACGTATATGAAAGAAAAAATACATGATCTCTCAGGACAATTCGTCAATATTCCAGGAGAAAACAGACACCCGATGAAGGCTACGTGGTACTTGGAAGAAACCTTGTGAGGAAAGAAATCATTAAAAACTAGTACAAACCAACCACATGAAAATAGCAAGACTTTTGACAAGTGCTTACATTAAAATGTATGTGTACTTGTAAAAAAGAAAGTGTAACAGTTTTTCTAAAACTTTTGCTTGTGCCTAGGTGATAAGAAAGTTTGATTTATATAGGAGGTTACTCGCCTCCTCTCTTTTACAGGGGAGAACATCTCAACATATACATACATACAAACATACATACATATATATATATATATATATATATATATATATATATATATATATATATAAAATATATAAAAAAATATAGGAAAAATATTTCTAGGAAAAAAAGTGCTCAATATCAGAGATAGAACGTATGTACATATAACGTATTAATTATATTATATTATTAATTATATTGTATTATATATATATATATATATATATATATATATATAAAAGAAAGAACAGTAAGATATATAATCCGGTGTTCTTATAGATATTTTTTTGAAAACATGGTTAGAACTGTGTAGCGGAAAAAAACCATATTTTAAATCAATTAATTTATAATATATATATATATATATATATATATATATATATATATATATATATATATATATATATATATATAATCGTCCAACCCGTCCCTGCACCTAATTTTGTTTGTCGTTATTTTTACGTCTCTGCTCTGGTTTAGTTTCTTATTTCGGGTTTCTAGATTCTTTAAGCATTGAGCATTGAACATTTTTGTTTCGGGAGGTACCGGTTTATTTCTTTGATTTTAGATAGATAGATAGATAGATAGATAGATAGATAGATAGATAGATAGATAGATAAGTAGGTAGAGAGAGAGATAGGTAGAGAGAGAGCTAGATGTATGCATGTATGTATGAATGTATGTATAAATAACTAAAGTATTGCTGGGGGAAAATTGTCTTGTAAAAGACTTGTAAAAAATGAAAAAAGAAATAAAGAAGTGTTGAACACTTGCCAGCTAAAAGGTTGCATTTGTATTGGAAATGAGTAAATATAGGCGTTTTAAAGCTTAGCTAAGTTGGACGCGAGTTCAAATCGAGTAGGAGATTGTGTAAGAATAATATATAATATACCAAGTAAAAATGGCTGACCTTAAAAATCAGTATTTGAAATCATGGCTTTTACCAATAGTGAAACTCTGATTGCTCAGACGCAGCCATTTCATGCAGGCCAATATATTGCCAAAACCACTATCATGAGGTACTCGGTGAGAAAACAACTCACTACACGAGCAAAATATCTGCGAAAAATCTTACTATCTCTCTACAATACGCATCCTTGAAATAGAGAAGGTAGTAGGTTCGCTTATCATGTTGAACATTTAATTAATACCGAACGATCTCTATGATTAACCAGATATTTTTATCTAATCTGATCTAAAAAAAGTAGATGAAAAGTCTAATTATAATAATTTATGATTGTTTTGTTTTGTTTTTAATTATTGGAAAAAGCATAATCCGATTTATTTATTTTTTTTTTTTTTTTGACGAATTATTTTTAATTTGATCTTGGCAACCCAAACTTCTGAACCAACTTCTGAAGGTCTCCTATTCCCTTTTGTGGAAAACAAGCACTATTTGCGTCGTCGCCCATCTGGTATTTACCTGGCAAAAGATTACCTTAACTTTCAGAAATCATGTAACTACTTAACAAGCATAATAATTATAATTTTTGTTACCCGTATCGCTGGATAAAAATGCACCCCTTCAAACTTCCCTAGTTAACGTCAACGTCAAATAATATTTTGTGGAAGTGTGTAAGAAAGAAAATAAAAGGAAGGAAATAAGAAGAGAGTATACAACAATTCTTCAAAATCTAAACTAACAAGCAAAAGAAAAAATAATAATTATGAAACAAATTTGCTACATAAAGTCATGTCTATACAGCACCCGGTGAGGAATGAATTCACTGTAATAAGGAATATCTTGAGCCAGGATAATCAAACTATTTTTCTTACTTCATCTAAATTGATGTTTAGTGAGCTCCTCTCAAAACCCATTGACAAAGAATTATTTCCTCATGGGTCGTTAGTCTATTTCCACCCGGTTCTTAATATTATTCATCGCATATCTGAAAAGATATACACAAAAATTAACAATTTTGCCGCTGTTTTCCCCAAATATCGTATATGGACTAGCGTTGGTCATGCGCATTTCACAAGCTGTTGTCAATGAGTACTTTCTTTATTGGGGGAACCACAATTTTGACATGTTCGTTTCGTCGCTATTTTTGATATTTACTATGTTCGTCGCCAAGCAAAATGGAAGGAATTATGAAGAGGAAGTAAAAGTTGGCGGGAGAGATAGCGCCTACCTTGAAAATCAGTATTCGAAATATAGGCCCGACTGCCAACGCAGCTGGGGAAGACGTAACTATCTCAATAATGGAATCGGTCGTATCTGTCAATATTCTTCCTTATTTTTGGAGCACTTCAGAGATTAGAGCAGTGGTTCTCCTTGTCTCGGATTGCATTCTTCACCTCGCAATCCCAGGCTGCTTCAATATCGCCAACATTTTAAATTGTGATCTAGAATTTTTGTTTTACCATTCAAAAAGTATTGTTAAAACCAACACAGGTTATATTTATTGAATTTTAAAATCGTCTTTGTTTTCAATTGGCGGATTAGTTTCCGTGTCTTGGTATTGAAAGTATAAAGAAACTACTTGTAGTTCATGTAAATTCCTGTTAATGCTAAATTAATACATATTATATGAAATTCCTCGCCAGTTAATCTATTGATTAAAATACTTCCGCTCACATTTGAAATTCTTACCATGGGGGTCACGTGCTTCCCATTTGATTATGACCAGGTCAGAAAGCGCGCGCTTCACAAAAGCCATTACAGGAGTAGTGCGCTCTATGAATCCAAAAAAATGGTACCAGTGATGAAAGCCTATCAGAACAGTTCTAAGGGCCTCTCACTATTTGGAAGAATTCCTCCCTCATTGACCATGTTTTCATGGGTGTAGCCTTACTCACCACGCTTGGCCAATTGCGGGTTGGTGAGGCTATTTAATCTGTAGTCAGAGGTTTTGAATTCAGAGTTATTCTTCTCATAGACTGGTTGCCACCCAAAGCTATAAGTTCCAGCCGGTCCTGCTATTTACCCAGAGTTGGGAGTCGGGAGAACAGATTGATTCATAACTTCCCAAAGGAACTCGACTGGAATGCGAACTCAGCTCCTTGATTTGACAATCCGAGCCGCTATCCATTACTGCTAATTCAGATAATATCTCGTATTCAATGTTCATTACACTTGACAGTAGTACATTTAAGATAATCGGAAGAAGTGGAAGCAGGAAGATTGTGTTACGCCAGTTCTTCAAGTGAAGAAGGCCGACCTGTTTAGAAAATGAGCATAAGAAATCATAGGTTTTATACAGGTTCGAACACTGATTTTAACACAGGCCACACAAAATATTTCTTTTCAACTCTCGAGAACACGCAGAATAGCAGAGGGCTCAATATGTTGACCTGTGCAATGTTTGATCTCCAAATGCAACCTTAAAGTGGATGAGGTTAAAAGTAGAAAACAACCACTGAATTCCTTTAACATCAGGTAATTTTAACCGAGTCTAGTCATGCATAGCACATTCTCAAGTTTGAGCTTGGTTACATGCTTCAAATAGAACCCTAATGAATTTTCAGCTATTTTTTGTAAGTTCAGGGGAAGTAACGTAAACATTAGAGATGATAATCACAATTGTAAGGACTTTGGAACGTTATCTTCATGTGATGTGACATGCTAAGTTCTATTGTTATTTCTGGATTGATTGATTCGTTTTTTACGGTTTATCAACCCTCTGCAGGGTATTTAAAGCTAGAAAATATTTTTAGATTGAAAGAATTTTTCTTTTGGAGATAATAATGATTTGACGATTTGAGTCTTACTAATTAACCCATAGCTGGGGAGAGAACAGGTGGATTCATACCTTTCATAAGAGTATTTGCGCGTAAGTGAATATAACGAACTGGAATTTAAACTCGGCTTTCCGTTTAAAAATTCCGAGCCATTATCCATTACACCATCCGCACAATCTAGGTTACAGTACTTGGTATTCCCAAGTGGTTACCTATCAAGACTTGGCGTTGCTTAACTTCGGTGATCTTATGTAAAACGGTGTTTTAACGCGATGTGGCCATAAGCAGTTATTTTTGGTTTGATCACAATGGTAATGCTGTATTTATGTTTTGGAACGCGCACATATTGTTGCCATATCTGGTCTGGTCTGGTACTCCTGCTATATATATCGGGATTCTCGACAAAATTCAAAGAAGGGTCTGTAATGTTATCGGTCCTGACCTGGCATATCAACTTCAGTTACTATCCAACCGCCATGATGTGGCTTCCCTTTGTATTTTTTATAAATATTTTCATGGTAATTGTTCTAATGAGCTTTCCAACTTATAAATAATCATTGGGGTTTTATTTTTAAATGTTGTTATTTTTATTCCACACCCCACCACAGAAAAACTGTATCTGTAGGAACTAGTTAGGACTACATAGAGACTTTGAGGTATTACGGTGACTGTAAGAATGAATGTGTTGTTTTGGTGTAAGGAATACTGCGGTATGTTTGGGTTAGTAATCGTGGCTAGCTAAGTTTAAGATAAGACAGATTGAAGACCAGCCTTCCCTATCGTCCCTTTGACCTTGTGCCATATTTTTGTATTTTTCAAAATAAATATTGTTTTTAACGTTGGTACAATGACTGCATGAAATTAAGCATAGTGTTAGATTCGCAACTAGATCTCATCATTTTACTCTCGAATTAGCTAGATGGAACCGGAAGTTCTATTCTAATAGATTCTTTTATCGGACTTTTCGTCTTCCGGTTTCTTGCTTGCCTACCACCTACAATCTTCAAAAAATTTAAGTGCAACGTCATTTGCCAACTTCTGTCTTTTCGAACCCTGTTCTTTTATTAACCTTTCTCCTCAGTAAAATCTTCTCATTCTCTTTCACTCCCAGTAAACCCCCTTGCATTTTAGTGGCATTATCGCCTTGCTTGGGGATTAAAAATATATACGTAAATAAGGTCCATCTGTAAATAAAGAATTTTGAATCCGAGCATTCTAGTTCTGTTCATTCGAAAAAAAAAAAAATCCGAGCTTAGCTTCATGTTTAAAATATGATTAATTTTTGGACTAATCTCGCTTCATGATAACAAAATAGTCTATTCTCTTTCTCGCAGTATCGGCTGGAATATCGAAGTCAACGTACTATATTCGCAAGCTGTTCATAGTGAGTTTATTGCTCAGGTTGGCGCAGTTCAGTAAAAACGTTTATTGTACTTTTTTATACTTGTAGTTGGTACTTCTTAGATTAGTTATTAACCAAGTTTAACTGTCAGACATAAGGTCACAAAAAGAGCAAACCGGTTCAATCTCACTACACTCGATAAATGATGTGACAGAATAGCTTGCAAACCATTGCCTTATAGTAGATATCCACATATTATTTACTAAGCTTAGATCAGTCTGACACAAAGCCAGTTATGTGCGGCACGTAGCAAGGATTGAACTTAGTACAGTAAGAATGGTATGTGATGCAGCTTGCTAAACATTACACAACAAGGAACTACTGCGTGATATTAGTTGAATTAAATAAGTTTAGTACATAGATAGATTTATGGAAACTATAGTATGGATCGAACTCTCTCCTAGTGATTTGCAACCAGCACTCATTGGAGTTTTGTTGTTTAATATCGGGTTGACTTTGTGGATTGGAGTTCAAATCATGATCGAGAAGATACCATAATGCAACATGTGGGAAAGTTGCCGAAACATTAAACTAATTTTGAAGGAGAAATTTTACTAACCAGGAAAAAGTTATTTATGAGATAATGAAAAAAGTCAACATCGAATTGTCTTTTTTATGAATTTACATTGGAATTGCTGCCTTCCCGTATTTATTTCCAAACATTTACAGGTATATCCCATCAGAGGGCATTGTATCTTTGAAGAGATGGAAAGAGAAATAAAACGGCGATATTTATTACAAAGGTCTGCTGTTGTAAACGGAAAGAAACGAGAAAATAAATGATTGATAGATTTTACGAAACCCTGCTAGATAGATAGATAGATAGATAGATAGATAGATAGATAGAAACGGACTGAAATATATGCACAGAAACATCGTCACAGAATAAGAAGAAAATCCTGTAAAGTATAGGTAAATAACTAAGAAAAACAAAAAATGGGGATAATAGACACACATACAGACACTCACAAACATATAGACACATACAGACACACATACGGACATACACAGATAGACATACAGACACACACACAATTGCACACACAGTTTGTGTGAGAGACATCGCGTAAAACAAGAGAAATACATACAGAGCTTCTTATTGACACTAGCATATTTCATTGTCTTCAAGCAAAGATACCAACTACAAGTTATTTTAGCGCCAAGTTGTTATTATTAAAGAAACTTTCGCCTTAAGTTGTTTGAATTTTGAGATGAAACAATTTTGCCTAGTTTTCTTCATCTTTTATCACAACTTTCTAAATTGCAAAATTCTCCATCCCCCTTCTCCTATTACTCCTCCTTATTTTAAAGGTGCAGACTCCCTGTTGAGTATAGCCTCCGTTCGCTGGATAGTGCTACTGTGATTTCGGGTTGTACTTCTAGACTGTTTGCCAAACAAGACTAAAATGCGCAACCTGTCCCGCTGTTTAGTATCCTGGGAGCGATGAGATGAATTAATATCTTTTCCTAAAAGTTGGAATTTGAAATTAGCTCGCTGATCCATAACCGATATTCTACGTGCACACGTTTTTAGACACTCGAAATTAACTTCTGATTTCTGATTGCTTATTTCAGTAGTTTGAGTGTCTGCTGACCGAGAACGTTATGACGGAAAGCAACAATAAGATGAAGAAAAACTAATAGTGAAATTGATATTGGAATAATATTAATGCAAAAAGCTTAATGCGAAGAATTTTATAACGCCTTTTACTGAGTAAAAAGCAGTGCATATTGGGATTATTAAATATGCCGAACTACGGCTTCTCGGATTGATAACAATTACTTGTCAGCGCAGGAGTTGCTATTGGAAACGTCTTATTATGGAACACCCTATTCGCTATAATTGTGTTTTAGATGGTCTTGCTTTCTTATTTTTGTCGTGCTTCTTTCATATTTCGTATATTTTAACTCAATGAGTTGCGAGGTGTCGTAACAATTACGAAAATGGAATCGCTAAACAGAGTTCGAATTTCGGCTTTGGCTCCTTATGTTCACTTTTGCATTAATGATCTTGAGAGATGCATGGACCCATTTCTCATCGAGTTATCATCCATTTTCGATATCTTGACAAAATGTCTCGTTCCCGGCACACCAATATGATTGACGGAAAAAAGAGTGTATTAGTATACCCCCAAGATAATCTACTCTATCAGAATGTCTTTCGTATCTGGCCATACAAAAGCTGATACCTCTATAGATAACTTTGAGAGGAACAAATTGTACTTTAAATCAATTTTTATAAGAAATGAGTGATTTTCTTTCGCTATCGCCCATGTTCAGCGATTGCCGTGATTTTGTTTAAAGTAGTTTTACTCTTTTGTTGTTTTTGAGTTTTTCTTGCCTAATATTTGTTTGTCTTTCGTAAATGTGTTGTAGGCAAGAGAATCAGTAATAGAAAATGTCTAGAAAGAAATCCGTGGATATTAAACGATTGTTTGTTATTTTTCTTTCTCTTATTTTCGCCACTTGTTCTTTTATGCGGCTTTGTTTTTTTAATGAAATACCGAGAGAAATGGAAATTATTCTCACAAGAAGCTATTGTTTATACCGGAAAAATATTATGCACAACACCTTTTTCTTAAGTATGCATAGGTGAAAACAAACAAACAAAAAAGAAGCTCGCAACAGCACTTGAAATAAATGATTTGCAAAAGCACCTGCAGCAAACACATTCTACACAGGAACAAGAAAAAAACAAACTTTTATTCTTTTATGCCAAAAAAACCCCAAAAAACCCCAAAAAACAAGAGCTATGTCGATGGGAATTTTTCAATTTATAAAATAATCCTGTCGATTCAAATAAACGTTCCGCCTGGATTTTTTATGCAAACGTGGACCAAAGTAATCGTGTCGCTGAGAAAATTAATTAAAAAATAATAAACGTTCCGTACCGTTTGTGGCGGTTTGAAAGAAAGAATTTAATCTCTGCGGCAGATTCGATAGACAAGAATAGATTTTGTAGATATTACGATTCATTGGACATTTTTTTTGTTTTACTTTAAAAATCAGAAGGCAATACTTTGAAGTTTATTTTATTTTTGGTGGGTGGGAGCTTTTTTCAAGAGATTTTCTTGATTACAGCTGTTAACTTTCTGGAGATGTCTGGAAGCTTGCATATCTTCAAATCGCACGATATTTCGAGAACATGTGATCATGTGATTTGAAAATGTGAAAATACTTTTAAAAATGGAGGTCACCCTTCTTTATTTAAAATTCGACTTTTCCTAATTTTTTGAAAGTTTTTATTTCTATATAAATGTAGCAGTTCTTCTTTGGCTATGTTTTGGAGACATTTTTTTTAACTTTAAAACAAAGAATTCTTTACTTATACCCACTTTATTATCCTATGGAAACTTTCTAAAGTTTATCCAGAATAAAAAAAAAATCGAAACTTTAAAACACATTAAAAATGCAGTACCTGGTGAATATGGTGCTCATGTTCTATACCATAATAATTGTCTGAAATTTGTACGCAAACAGGGCAACTATTATAAGACACAGGTAGTGTTTGTTTCTTTTTTTTAATATTGCCCAAATTAAGGGAAATGTAGGTCATGATTAATTATTACACAAATCGTGAATTCTATCAACTTAATTAATTTTATGATATTTCAGAATGAAATATTTGAAATGGCTGAGAAACATCTGAGGGAAAGTCAACAAAACATTCCTCAACTAAACAGACAATTATCAATTTACCCATAGATATGTTACACTAGTGGGACAAGCGATGACAATTGCCTTTAATAAAACATCGTAGTAATTCTTCATACTAACAACGGAAGCAAAGTTTAATGTAATTTTTTAAGTGAGAAAATCAATCTATACATCTCACCCGTCACTAAATAGCAACACACACACACACACACACACACACACACACACACACACACACACACACACACACACACACACACACACATATATATATATGAATGAATTACATATAAAAAATTCAAAGATACCTCATAAGAATTGTCATTTTCCCCCCCACCAAGAATTAAACTTGCAAGTTTTGTCAACACCAAGAGATTTAAAGATAAAATCTGATTTTATCTCGTTTTATCTCAAAGCATCTTACTGCTGACAAACCTTGCAAGGTTAATTCTTGCCGGAAAAAAATGGCCATTCATATGTGTATATATATATATATATATATATATATATATATATATATATGGTGGGTATATATAGACGGGAACTAAGTTTTAGTGAACTGAGTCTGATGACATCTTCGGTGAAATATGAGAAAGAAAAGAACAAAGATGCTGCGTCTTGCACTCGTATACAAACGAATATGAATATAATATATACATAAACAGAGATAGAGGAACACACACATATACACACACAACAACATATGGAGGAAGAGAAAGAGAGAGAGAGTGAGATATATGGAGAAAGAGAGGAGATAATAAACATACATGGTTGATAATATGCAAAATCCACACGATTCAATTGTTTTTTTCTAAATTGCAATCGGTCTTGACAAAAAAAAGGTTAGCGATCCATTTTTTCTTTACGGAACGTAGACAATCATGACATTTATTAGTTGTTGTCACCTGTTTTTATATCTATCTATCTATCTATCTATCTATCTATCTATCTATCTATCTATCTATCTTTGTGTGTAAACAGGAATCAAGAGTGCGTGGGTGTAAGTTTTTACTCCTATAGCGATCCTGTTTGCTCGAGGTGTGAAACAGTGTCTATATCTTTAAACGCTTTATCTCCGATGCTGAAGACTCTTCCCCCATAGATGCACCAAATTTGAAACTATATATATATTTATATATATTATCGAATTGGTTAATTGGTTTCTTCAGCCCAGCAATCATTGGCCGCTTCCGCAGAAAAAAACGCAACGCACAATTGATACGGACAAGGGCAACAAATTTTTAAAGTTCACCTGTAATACACACACAGACACACATAGACACACACACACAGACGGACACACCCACATAGACACACGCACAGAAATACACAGAGATAGGCACACACAAAATACACACGCATAGGCCAATTAAAAGAGGACATTGTTTAGCTTAGAAAAAATACACAAGATATTGAATTAGAAGACGGAACATGTCACATAAATCATTAGGGTATAAAATCCTCCAAAATATTTTAGAACTCACAAAATTTCCTACTATGATTTAAAAATATCCCCCTTAAACTAGCAGATTACTCGAATGGTTTAATAAAGTGAAAATTTGAATAGAAACATACGATTTTCCAATTTATATTCTTAATTTTAACCGAATACTGGATATTTGCGTATTATATATATATATATATATATATATATATATATATATATATATATATATATATATATATATATATATATCAATAAAAATAATGTAAAATTTAAGAAAAAACTAAAAACTAAATCTGTAAAAGGGCAATATGAATAAAGACAAAAAAGAAAATCCTCTGATGGACTTTAACAAGGCTAATGTAAGGATTTTATTTTGCGACAAGTATTTACAAAAACGAAAGTAAAATGTTGTTATTAAAAAAATTGAATTTAAATAAACGCTCGTAAATGTTCAGCAGTCTAACTCAAAAGTTAAGGTAAACTTTGGCGGATACTAAGTGACGTAATTCAATAACTAATAAACAAAATTGAGTAAACTTATTTGTTGAATTTTTCATATATAACAAAAGCACACACACGCACACATACACACACATATATATATATTAAAAAATATACATACTACGTTGATTGCACAACTCGGAGTTTCATGCCATTTGCAATCTATATATATATATATATATATATATATAGTTTTAAAAACAAGGAATGTATTGATGTTAATTTTAAAAGTCTCTAAGGCCCTTTCAACCAACATCTCATCAGGAGACAATCGTTGGATCAACGAAAAGAATATTAACGACAATGAAGAGCAAAAAGAGGGGGGAAACACACTAAAATAACAAACAAGTGTATACATTTGTAACGAGGGGAGGGGAAATAATCGTGTAAATAAATTAGCGAGGACAGTTAAAATAAAATATCCCCAACAGATTAAGAGACTTTACAAATTCTTTCTGCCGACAGAGAGAAGGTTTCCTTAATCCTATGCAGACCGATTCCAAAATCTTCAAATGATTGTTGAATCGGCTGTATATATATATATATATATATATATATATATATATATATATATATATATATATATGTGTGTGTGTGTGTGTGTGTGTATGTATAAATCAAATGGATAAATATAGGTAAATGCAAGAGCAAGCATTCATATACAAATATATATATATATATATATATATATATATATATATATATATATATATATATATATATATATATACATATATATATATATATATATTTGTTAATTCTTTTAATTGCTAAACAACACGAATATTTAAACAATCGATCGAAGTTGTTCACTTTCTTCCTTTTACTGGTGCTGATTATGTTTCGATGTTCTTCCACATCCGCCAGATGTTTATGATCCACAATGGCGTCATAATCAGTGAAACAGGAAGATAGAAACATAGCAACAAGAAAGAGGGAATATGCCAATGTACAAAACTGACTGCGGAAACACTTAAAATGTTACGTTAACGATAATACACAGACACAAGAGAGCCACAGATTTACATACACGCTGGCACAACACACACACGTTGATATTCCTCAACAGACATACATTGACACATGCACATATATAAGGCACAATGATGTCAAAAAAGATACATGATCAAAAATACGGGAATAAAAAACGGTTCTAAGAGAAATAGAGCATAATGGCGGAAAACAGTCTACGAAATAAAATCTGGCTTGCCTGATTACACGTCCATTCAACTCAAATCAAATTCAAAAAGATATGAAGACCAGATTTATTATTATATTTACTAAAGATGTGACCCAAGACAATATGATGTGAAATAGGAAGATTGTGTTGTGACTTCTTCTAAATGAAGAGAGTAGGTTTGCTTTGAAATCGGCATACTAAAACCTGGTTTTTACCTGGGCTCAAACACTAACACAACGCACAATTATAAGCATCTATGACAGCCATATTTATTCCACGATCCAATTTGCACACAAGTCAGTGCCAGATTTTCGAATCATCAGATTTCAAATTCTGGTAAGGAAATTGGCGCAATAGGATCTTTTGAATGAAGCAGTCTCCCGAAAATCAGAACTTAAAAATATTTAATATGGAGCTAACTGCATGAATGCAAGGGCACCCGGAAGTAAAAGAAAGGAGCATCAAATATATATATATATATATATATATATATATATATATATATATATATATATATATATATATATGTGTGTGTGTGTGTGTGTGTGTGTGTGTGTGTGTGTGTGTGTGTGTATAGCTTTAGACAGCGGGTGTAGGAATCAACACACCATGTTGAATGTCAGTTTCAAGCTTAAATGCGATATTCAAGGTAAGTCAATGATTAAGGCATTAAACTGATAATTGCCATGCAGTGTTGATTCCTATGTCCACAATGCCTATATCTATAAACGCCTCTGTTTCTGATATGAATACTCTTCCCTTAAAAATAGAGCAAATTTTATCTATCTATCTCGCTTTCTCTCTCTCTCTATATATATATCCAAGTACAAAAACCGTTTATTTTCTATTTAACATCATCACTAAACAAGACACCAGAATTGTCGAAACAAAATTTTTTGTAGCGATTTTATAATATGCATTTGTTATAAATTTAAATATATATATAAACATGTATTAATTTTATTGTATTTTTCAATTATCGAAAGAAAACTATATACATATATGCATGTGTGTATGGTGCCTCTGTGTATACGTGTATGTGTGTATATCTAGGTGTGTGTGTGTATATCTACATATATGCGTGCATATGTGTATGCGTGTATATACGTATGTTTGTGGGTGTTTGATTGATATACTTTGATCGCGATATTCCCTGCCATTTCGCGTCAACAACCTGATCGCTCTTCTTAGACTGACAATAAGTGCTAAATTCCTTCGTGGATACGACGTTCTCCGATTTCAGCAACACTTTTGTTACACTGTACTTCTTTTTGCGAGCCGTGTTTCTTCAGGATATGGGCGATCACAGCTCCCCACAACTTCCTGCCCTTTGTAATTCTTAACAAGTTTTGTCTTTTTGCTATCTCGCCTAGATATCTATTCAGCCAACCATTTATACAAGGTAGGTAATTAAATAGGTTATTCGCTGCTTTCCTCTGTACCTCTTGCCTTTACTTACTCTATGTGCAAATTCTCTAAGCCCTAAAGTTTATAGAATATCGTCTTGTACTAGCTATTACATTTGAATAAAAGACAAATTAATATACCTTAGCTTAAGCCATTAAAAATCAAATCCAGGTGACAAATAGGAAATTTCATTATGAAGGCGCTACCACCTAATCTTGAAGAAGAGTGACGGTATACAATCTTCATTAAATCTTCTGAAACGTTTTGTTGTATTCCTTGCCAGTCAGTTATATGTCATGTGTGATACACGCTTAGGCGATCATGTATCTTTCGATAGATGACTGAGGAGGCAGATTTTTTGCAGCAGTAGGTTGCCATTACTTTTTTCGGTAGACCAGTTGTCATCCAAGGTTATAGAACCGGGTCTGTTTTACTATTTACCCATAGCTGGGACAGAGGAAGAAGAGGATTCATACGTTTCCCAAGGGTATTAGCACGTAAATGAATGTAATGGATTCGATTGGAATTCGAACTTGGCTCTCCGATTCCTCAGTCCTAGCCGCTAGCCATTACTCCACCGTTTCTCCTAGAACTGTATACCAAAGTATACGATTCATGATATAATCTAATGCGTCTGTGTACATTGTTAAGGTAAAAGTCGACATAATGTGTAGGAAAACTGACTACTTCGGAAATCAACATTCGAAATCCTTGCTTTTATCTAGGCTTGAACACTACCCGAACATTTCACCAGTGCACTTTTATCTCGACGAATACTCTCAGTAGTTTCGATGCTAATGAGAGGACCTGTCTATTCAAACGTGTTAAACTTTAGAAAGGCTTAATTCAAATGCTCCCAGTAAGTCTATGGAAAACCAACTCAGTAATAAAAACAACAGGATTTGAATACAATTATTGATCTGCAGTTAGATCTGCTATATTTGGCGCCTAATTTTTAAATGTCTATTTCCTTAAGAAATGTTACAAGGGGCCAAGGAGATCCTTAACAATAAATCCTGGTTCTTGCGCGTCCGTCTCATAGGGAGCCCCCCACCTTGCACTAAACGGTCTATGGACATACTCTGATGCCAGTGGCAACAGTCAATAGAACTGGACAACAAAAACGACATACAAATTTGTTGGGAGAATCATTTTAAACTGATCTTGTGTCAAATTAGTTCTTGTGAGGAGAGCAAAATAAATATTATCAAGGCTGACAAGGAGTTATATTATACGAGACGGACTTTTAACTTCTTCCAGAAATGTTAATTAGGGCGCCTATTGAAGAGTAGACTTATGCAGGTTATCTCGCAAGCCATTGCTAACTTTCAACTTGACTAGCCACTTCAATATTGCGGCCTTGCGTCAAACCTAGTGAATCGCCCAGTTCACATTTTTTACCCGTCTTTCAAACAGGAGTAGAAATTTATCTCCTGTTTATTGTTTAGGTTCGGGTTTCCCGTTCCTTCAAAAGTTTTCGCATTCATTTTCACGCCCACTAAACCCTGACGTCTTAGTGACGTCATCGCATTGCTTGGGGGTGAAACAGTTAAACAAATTCATTAACATTTACTCGGTGTGTAAATATAAAACCCGTGTAAAAGTTTTAAAAAGAAGCAACTTCTTTTTTTTTTTTTACATCAAAAGAAAGAACAAGCTGGACAAATATTTCATAGCGTCAATCTTCTAATGAGGAATCACTTTTCTGAACATTTTTGACGTTGTTTTCGAAATGCCTGTTGCTTCAAGTGCGAAATAGGTCATTAGATTTACCATCGCTTGGTGACGTTCCCGTTGAGGATTAGCAGAATAGATACATTGACTATCATATAATATTAGGTTGAAGAATGGACCTTCCGAAATATTATGTTAACAATAAAAAATATACAAAGAGATTTGAGTCTCCAAACAATGTTTGATAAAGGTAGTAGTTATTTACGATGTGACCCAAAGACGTGAGGTGAAGTTATTATTCGGATTCCCGAATTTCTCTCAGTGGACATCCAGTGACAATAAACATTAAAAAAGAATATTTGGACGCAAATTATTCATCGAATAATAGATATTTAATGGACTTAGTTTGGTTTGACAAAACATATCCTGGTGTTAGTCGGGTGGTCAAATTAGAAAATGTATAAGATTCAAAGTATAAGCTTCATGCTTCATCCAATGGCTTCGTATTTTAATAACCACACTGTTATACTATCACTGTCTATTAATAAGAATGACTGACCACTCGTATCCGAGGATGCCTATCTATTAGAGCGGTTAGACAATCCCAGTTGCAGACGTCTGCCCAAGTATATTTGTGCTTGTTCAACCCCCCCAAGCCCACTTGTGGTTTATATTACAACTATGCAGAGCGGACCTTACTTACAGTTTCTGGAAGAGAGCACGGGATCAATAGTCTGAACAAGGCCAACACGCTCAAACGCTCGGCCATGATGACTTGTGATTTCGTGATAGCACAACCAACGACTACTCAATTTCACTCACAAGGCTTGGGTCAAACCGTGGTATGGTTTTTCTGACAAATCGCCCATGGGGAGTTTTCGAAACCGGGTCTAAGAGCGAATGTTCTAAGCACTCGGCAACAAATCTAATCTGATAGATTCTGCCATTGATCACATCCAACGTCTTGCAAGCGATGTCTTCAACGCAACCTTGACACAGGTGGCTTCTTGTTGTTATGTCTGGCCAAAGGGCAACCCCTGATTTGGTCACAGGGTTACAAATAGTGTTAAATTCGTATCCAACCACGGCGAGAGAACTCTGCCCTGATATTTAACCCAGAGTTGGATGGAGAAACAAACTCGATTGGAATTCGAATACGGATCTCTGTTTTATTTAGTTCGGCCCGCTATCGATTACATCGCCCGCACATTCTCTAAGCGAGAGGAATCAGAAAACATAAAGAACTGACCCTGCGGCCAGGACGATAATGAACGGAAACTCATTTTTCCAACGATACGAAAATATGTTTTTCTTTTTTCCCATTTCAGTCGTAGGTATTGTTCAGATTAGGTTGAAGAAGAAGGTCGAGATATAAAGAGAACCAAAAAGAAACTAAATTATGTAAAGAAATTCTCTTTTCTCTTGTAATACACGAACAGCGTCAGACAATTGCAGCAGAATGCGAATATGTCCCGTTAGAACGTCAACAAAGAAAACCTCGATAAGAAACGGGGAAGACAGCAGAAGTAGGCGGTGGAATAAATGGAGCCACCAACCACGACATCGTGTCAACAAACTTGAATTATTACATTTTAGAGACATTTACGCATTTATCATTTGCTGGTACAATGTTATTGTATTTGATAATAACATTTATGACTAATGATCTTGGGTTTATTTCAATCACAAGTATGTATGAGTCGAACAACCCTTAGAATTTAATTGTTTTCATTGTTAGTAAAGTAATTTTGTTCTAATGACTTACTTTGTTATATGCTAAATATTTATTAGACAAAGTTGCATTTATCGTGAACCCTTTGAGGAAATAAAAAAAAAAACTCAATTGGAATAACTTGCAAGTTTAAATGGTTTTAATCATTTCACCCCAAGCAAGGCAATAAAGCCACTAAGACGAAAGGACGGTTACTAAGTGAACACTTTCCATGAAAATATTTCTAGAAATGGCACTCCCTAAGTTACGGCGGTGGAAAAGTGACTGAAGATATCTATATGAACACGTGGGAATTAAATATATATAAAACCTACTAAATAATGGTAAACATCAGAAATCATCACAATGTATCAATTGATTAAACACGTGATAACAAATCCCTTGGTTATTGCCCAGTTCACGTATAAGTGAATCTGTGAACTTATCTATTCAAACCATTCTTAAGGCTTCTTATCCGATCTTCGGGAGGGACGACCTATTTTATAGCAGAATGTCATTAAAATTATTAATTCTCTTACATAAGAGATTTCACGCATTTTACAGTTCGTCTTATATTTGTGGTAGCTTCGGAAGCATTTGAAAAGTGAGCAGAAGTCAAACAAATAAGCAACCACAGACAACCATTCGGAGATGCATTCCGATTAGCATAAAGATCTTTAACAAACTATGATTATATTTGAAAGATGTATAATGGCTACGGCAAATGTGAGTTTCAACAGCACAAATGATAATCATTTAGCAATAATATTCCTAGGAAAGCATGGTTCCACTTCCCATTGTAATTCGTCCCATTGCTAGATGTTTTAAAAAAGAAATTTTGTGTTTTGAAAGGGTCACTGCAGATTATCTATCTATCTATCTATCTATCTATCTATCTATCTATCTATCTATCTATCTATCTATCTATCTATCTATCTATCTATCTATCACACCGGTACACATCCCGAACGTGATGTGTATAGGAGAGGAAGTGTATTTCCACTCAAAGTACGATTCGATATTCTACAATTGAACAGAGAGAAGAAGAATGTATTGTATAGAGCCGAAACCTTGTGAAAGAGAAAAAGCAACAAAAAGCAAGAATGAAAAGCAGTTCAAAGTATCCAGACAAGATTATTAATATACATTTGATTAAAGGGCACAAAAATTTGCAGAAGTGACAAATTTATCTAAATTACTAATTCTTATTAGCGAATTTGTGTGCAGAGACGAAATACTTCATAGCACAATGATATATATATATATATATATATATATATATATATATATATATATATATATATATATATATATATTATTTCAAACAATATAAAAATTGATACTTCTTGTTTGAAACGAAGAATCTACTATAATCACGTTATATATATATATATATATATATATATATATATATATTTATGTGTGTGTGTGTCTGTGTGTGTGATCCTGTTCAAATTCCTCCTTGGTCTTTTTGAATATGAGTAGTTGTTTATCCTGTGTATCCTGTTTAGGATTGGGTTTCTGGTGCCTTCTAAAATCTCCTCATTCTCTTCACTCCCAGTAGCCACCTTGCGTCTTAGAGGTATTATAACCTCTAGAAGAATATATATATATATATATATATATATATATATATATATATATATATATATATATATATATATATATATATATATATATATATATATATATATATATATATATATATATATATATATATATATATACGGGGGTAATATTAGCATTTTTTTTCCAATCAGACAATATGTCTATCGTGAGGCATATGTTCTTTCGATTTTATAGGCCGGTAGAGGCTAATTTTACTGTTTCTTAATAAACGGGAATGTTTAGCCAAAAACATAATCCCACTAAAATAGCTATTATAGTAGTTGTTGTAGTAGTAGTAATAGTTGTAATAATAATGCCAATATAAAACAATATGAAAAACTTCTACTCTGACATGTTTCGCCGATGAACATGCTTCATCAAAAACGAAGTAGTTTTATTTCACAGGAACAAAATCTCTATTAGAGAGACGAAACGTGATTTACGTTAAGCGATCTTTACATCAACTCTATTATTATTATAGAAATTAAATTAACTTCTATTTACTTTCTACTTATTTTATTTAGTTTTGTTTTTTCATCAAAGATTACGTAACCCGAATTATTTAAATGCTAATTTCGTAAAAAACAGGCGATAACTAAAAAAAACCGGTCGTATATTGATACTTTGCTCTGAAAGTGCTTTGATCCATTTTTATGCATCTTTGAGTAAATTATATTATTTTTTTATTATTAAAACAGCTTGTTCCAGTTCAAGATCGTGATCATGAACCTTTCAGTAGCATACAAGATGACTGAGTATGTTACTTAATTTGATGCCCCCTTTTATGTTCATATATTATTCTTTAAATCTGAAGATGTGTCACCGATACAATTTTGTGGTTCTAGTGTAAAGTTAGGTCTCTCTTTTACATTGATCAAGGTTAGATGTATATGTATATTTAGCATTTTAATATATATTGAGGTCAATCTGAAATATCAAATATATATATAAATAAATAAATACTTTCATAAAAAAACATTATTATTTTTTTTTAATTTGCAATTTATATATATATATATATATATATATATATATATATATATATATATATATATATTGGGGAAAAATTATGAAAATTTGAAAATGTTTTAGTCCGTATTTCATTTTTTATAAAATTTTATACATTTCTATGTATATAATGTGCAATTAAGATTTCTAAATATATATATATATATATATATATATATATATATATATAAGATTTCTAAATATATATATATATATATATATATATATATATATAAGATTTCTAAATATATATATATATATAAGGTATATGATATTTCATTTTTCATAAAATTTATATATATATATATATATATATATATATATATATATATATATATATATATATATATATATATAATGTTTTCTTGGGAAGCTTTTTAAAATAGAATTTAATATATATAATGTGTACTAAAGCAGAAAAATGAATATATATATATCTGTCTAAAGGACTTTCTTTACGACTAAGCAATAAGCGAAAATTAAAATGCAAAAATGCAAAACCAATTCATCCTATAATCAGAGATTTTTTCCATATTCATTATAAAAATTTCTAAATGAATATCTGAAAGCAATCAAAAACTTTCAGACACTCACTTGCATTCTCTTATTCGGGAATAACAAAAAAGGTTAAGTAAAAAATAAATTATATTCTTTGTGTCCTTTAATCAAATATGTGTTTATATTATTGTCTGAATTTTTGTTAGACGAGGTGTTTTATGTTCGTTGTTTCGGACATATTCCCTAATCTTTGTTGCTTTTTTTTTTACACCACGTTTCAGCCATATAAGTCCTGGCCTTCTTCAGGTGTCGACTCTATTCTGTAATATCGAATCTTGCTTTGATTGGACATGCGCTTCCCTCCCATACACGTCACGTCCGGTTATTAGAATTGTCTCTGACTAACCTCTGTGCCAATGAAACCGTTGAGCTTTCCATCTTGCATGACAAGATTCTCCCGTGCATGATTCCGAGAGGTTCCATCGGAAAGTAATGCCTCCTATTTTATTATTTTGACTCATGAATTGGATATTGGTGCTGTGGTAGTAGAAGTTGAAATTTCCCACCAATAACCCATAATTCTTTTGCCTTGTAGGAACTGGCAAAATTTTGTCTGACATGAAAGTGCGTACAAAATACATACGTGTTGTAAAAATCCTTCATGCGAAAAAATGACATTTATCGACGCTTTCTGAACGTTTATGGCGATGAATCAGTGGATGTAAACACAGTTTGGTGGTGGATATTGCGTTTCAGCAGTGGTATATGACAATGTTCTATGTTCTGGGTTGTCTAGAACTACCAACGTACAAAACGTTCATCACCGTCGAAATTAATTGCCATTGATGTAAACTATGTAAAAAAAAAGTATTCATAGCTGAAAAATTCCTCTATCCGTATCCTGCCGGTATCCATTGTAGTTTCTGTTTAAATAAATGACAGGCATTACTTTCGGAACTTCCCTCGTATATTC
This sequence comes from Acanthosepion pharaonis, assembly GCA_903632075.3. Taxonomy (NCBI): domain Eukaryota; kingdom Metazoa; phylum Mollusca; class Cephalopoda; order Sepiida; family Sepiidae; genus Acanthosepion; species Acanthosepion pharaonis. Next base: position 1,356,786 of record CAHIKZ030000857.1, on the reverse strand, counting down.
CATAAGGCAACAGACACTCAAAATGGAAATGTTGCAAGGACACAAAATAAAGACGAAAAGATTACTCCGTTATATTCATATGTAAAAAAATTCAGATAGAGTATATCTGTAAAAGAATAATATGAATAAAGAAAAACTTATCTTATCTGACCCGTTCCGTTCACAGAGTGACTTTATTAAGGCAAATGTAAGGGTTTTATTTTGTGACAAGTATTTATATACAGAAGCAAAAATGTTATTATTTTTAGGTATAAAAGTGCTCATGAATATTCATCAGATTAACGGAAATGTCAGGCAAGTTCATGGACATGAGGTGGTACAATTCAATGTCTTATAAACAAAAGGTGATCTTCTTTTTTGTTTTATATATGATTGGAATTGATTTATATGTTATATATTTCGAATAGCATGAGGCTATGGATTTAACCGTTTTATTTATTTTTCAAAATATATAACACATAAATAAATCCCAATTTGAAATAATTTAATTACTAATTTGCATATATATATATATATATATATATATATATATATATATATATATATATATAAAATATCACATATACACTTTCGTTTATTAGACATCGAAATGTATCACAATCTGTCCATGAAGTAGTCTGACTTTTCCGTTAACCTGATGAATACTAATTTTTGCTATTGTATGTAAATACTTGTCCCAAAATAAAATCCTTACATTTGCCTTAATAAAGTTATGATATATATATATATATATATATATATATATATATATATATATATATATATATATATACTCTATCAAATGCAGCAATTGTCAGAATGAATAGATTGAAGAAATCTCAAGAAGTTTAAACAAGAGGCTATATGAACACAAAAGGGCATTTCAAATAGCAACACACAAAAACGCGTTGGTTGTTCACTGTAACAAAACGGACCACAATTTTGACATAGGGAACGTTACTTTGACTAAAAGAGGAAATAATCCACTAAGGCGAAAATGTCTGAAAGTGCCTTGATTGTTAGTTCAGCTACAATAAATTTGCATCCGGTTTCTTACAAGTTATCACCATTCTTAGTAGATTTTATATTGGTAGAGTTTGGGAAAGTCGGGGACAAAGATGGAGAGAAAAAGAAAAAGAATACAGATAATTTCGGCTAGATCGGGGGGGGATATTCTTTAAAAGATTTGGAAACTACCTGCGTCTCTCGTTTCGTGCGCATGTGTAGACGTGGCAACGTCAACCAAGCCCAGTCCGATGAAATCCTAACGGATGAAACGCGTCACAAAATCCTTTCCAGTTTGTCATATTTTTCAAGATATGGGTATTCAATGGCTTGTTCTGTCCTTCGTACTCTTCTGGTGTTTTTGTCTTCAATTATTTTAAAATCCAATTTGAGACCCACACAACATTCCTCATCTAGGCCAAAGTGCCGCACCCTTTTTGAACGTTGCAGACATATTAAAGATGTCTTCAACGTTTCGCTTAATAATAAGGGTGCGGCAGAAATACCTCCCCTATATACCTCCTAGATATAATAGTGACAGTAAGAGTCATTTCTGTGAAGTATATTCTGGAGGTATTTCTGCTACAGCCTGTACATAGCCGTTCAATTTGCGACTTCTCAAAAGATGCAATGCTTTTTATGCATGCCCTCCTCCACATGAAACAATCAGAAGTCAATTCCTCAATGGATGACAAATTGCTGTTAGATAAAAGGTCTTCTTATAGAACTCCAAATTCCCATTGACAGAGAGATGTCAATAGAATTTAGCTTCTGCTTAAGTTTTTCCTTATATCCCAACAGCGGTTTTCCTACTTTACAAGAATTGTCTTTGGTGCCCTTTCACTCACACTTCCTCTCCTATAAACGTCACTCACGCGCAAAACATGACCATGTCAGCGAAGTATATTTATGTCTCCAGTTTTTCATATTGAAAAAAGATTAACATTAGATATTTTATCTTACGGAAGATAGCCACAGATTGTACGAAGGCAACACTTACGGAAGCTATCAAGTTGACGAATATGGTTCTAGTAGGGGCTCGAGGATTCAGAGTCATACATGAAAATTGTAATTACTACAGCAAGGTGTATATTAAGTTTGGTTATCAAGGAAATTTCACTAATATTCCGGGGCCGATGGTAGAGCTTTCCAAAGCAGTCTGTAGCTTTGACGATGTGATATATATATATATATATATATATATATATATATATATATATATATTAGTATTTTAATATATAGAAGCGTAAATACATAGCACACACACACACAAAACAAACATGCACACACACACACACACAAAACACACGTATACTTCCTTTAGCTTCAAAAGCTCTGTATCTGATACTGATCACTCTTCCGTCATAGAAACATCAAATTTTAAACTATATATAATAGTGCCATATTTCTTCTTCATAGCAGAAGTGATCATGGCTCTTCATAGCTTTCTTTAAATTGTTCATTGCTATAATTATTACTGGGGAAGACAGCAGAGTGGTTTCCCTTTGCTTTCTTGCTTTCTCCGCGGTTTTGAATGTCGAATTAATTTTCTTCTGGACAGGTTGCAACCCAAAGGGTACAGAGCTCAATCTACATTGATATTAAACATCAATTAAGCATAGACCCTTTTCTTTCTCAAGGACATTAGTGAGAAATGCACACAGACTGTTTTCGACGGAATTTGAATTTTAGGTGTTGAGTCAGTTTTCTTTTACTGTTCACTGTTAGTTCGTTCACACCTCCGTATACAGGGGGATTGCAAAGTAACTCCTTATTATATGAATGAGTTGCCAGCTAACACCCTGTGACTTTTTACTTTGGGGTTGGTTAAAGGAACAAGTCTATTATACCAAACGAAGACGTTGGGATAACTTGAAGGGCGGATACAAGACGTTATGTCTTCCATACCGCAAGAGTTCCTAGTGAAATCAGTTGGCACGATCCCTGGGCGGCTCCAGAAGCTGGTAGCGAAATCTGGTGCACATATCGAATTTGAAATAAAACCTCAAGCTAAACGCTATCCTCTCATATTCATTTCTTGTAAAACTTATAGTTAATAAATAAATTATAAGTATTTTAAAATGGGGAGTTACTTTTCAATCACCCTGTATATTAAATATGTTTCTCGTGTTATGGACGCTACTAGGCGTTACTCCTCTCCTTTTCATCAACATGCACACACACACACGCGCGCGCGCGCGAGCGCACACACACACACATGCACTCACACGCATGCACACTTATATAATGTTTATCTGTGTAAGCATGCTCTATTAAAATTACTTAATGACTAACACTATCATTTTTGTTACGCACTTTTGCCTGCATATATAATTAATTATATTTGCATGTACGAGAATGTGCTGAAGGTCCTCATCGAGAAATGTCAGAGTCCCCTCGAAAACAAAGAGGGAGATATATAGAGAATCTATAGATAAAGACAGTGAGAGAGAGAGAGAGGAAGAGAGGGAGAGAGAGAGAGAGAGAGAAATAATGAGGAATACTGGGGAAATGAAAGGTATAAACATGAAAAAAATAGATTCTTCTTAACATAAACGCACCTGAACGAGAAAACGCACACACACACATACACACACACACACATACTCAGCTATATATCGTGAGAGAAACAGATAAAAACTGATTTACAGAGTTTTAATTACTGCAGCATATGACTAGATAAATGAGATATAAAGATTGTAATACGACAAGCTTCCGAATGGAGGTTTACCTCCTCAGAAAATCAAAATTCAAAGTCTTGACTACTACCTAGAATTCGAACACTATACATATAAAATATACATATATATGTATGTATGTATGTATATATATATATATATATATATATATATATATATATATATATATATATATATATAGAGAGAGAGAGAGAAAGAGAGCGACATAGAGTGAGTACATAAAAAACTAGAAATATATATGATCACACTGAGATATATCGATAGATAGATATGAAGAGACTAAGATAAGAGACTTAGATAGATAGATAGATAGATAGATAGATAGATAGATAGATAGATAGATGAAGACTTTAGATAGATAGCTATGAAGAGATAGATAAACAAAAGGACAAACATAAGTATTGTAGCGTTTTGCAATTTTAAGTCTTAATTGCTAAGATTTCATTTCTATGATATTTTATCTTTTATATTTGGTTGAAAAAAAAATCAATAACACACTTAAATTTGAACAACGGAAAACTTTTTTTACATGTAGATCATTTTCTGTTCCAATTAATGCGAAGAAATGCAATGGCGTTAATCGGAGTGCAGACATAGCATCATCATGTAGCCATTTTGAGGACTCCGCGAGTAACTATTGGTGTACATTTGGGAACAAGAACTTACACACACACACACATACACACACAATATGTGCAACCAAGGTAAAGACAGGCAGCCGAACAACACAGAAACAATAGATATAACTAGAACTATTCTCTATAAAAATATAAATCATGTTGTAGTATAAAATGCGTAAGTTCTGTCAGAAAGCAGTGATCCATAAAGTTTTTGGACATCACTGATATTCATATACAGCATTAGTGTTGTTAGAATTCCTCAAAGAAGGAGAGCCTCAGAGAGTTATAGATGGAATTCTAAGTTTTGGGAAAGATCGCCTTAGTTTCTTTGGGAGGCAATTTGAACGTCTCCCTGGAGACCCCCTCTTTTCTCGTTTATTGGTTGAAATGAAAGTATTTCATTTTGCAACGACCAAGATAGTGATCCGTGTGTAATCTGCGCTGCACATCGCTGGAATGGAACTTATATATTTTATATTCCCACAGCGTATTAAAATGTTGTCTATGAAATGCCAGTGCTTACTGGGCTAGGACTTAATCAGAATTTGGAGGCTAATTTTGTTTTTCAGTTGAAATCTGGTATAGATTCGACTTTTCTTTCTTACAATGATAGAACTAAAAGTATATATTCTTAAAAACGTTATCTGAACACTAACATATATCATGGTGATCGCTTAAGGCGTGAGACTGACAGTCACCACACAATATTGATTTCTCTGCCCACACTATTTATATCTACAAACGCTTTATCCCTGATATTGAGCATTCTTCCCTATAAATACGCCAAGATGTAAAACAATATATATATATATATATATATATATATATATATATATATATATATATATATATATATATATATATATATATATATGATTAATGCAAATAAAATTTGTCACGGAACTGATTGATGTTATATTCAGCACCTCTACCCCGGGGTTTCGTAGACGAACCCTTTTGTAATTGTTCAGTCCACTTATAAGAAGATTTCAGCAATTAACTCCCGTTTTTCTCATTTTTTTTTATATATATATATATATATATATATATATATATATATATATATATATATATATATATATTCACACAATACAACACAAAAATAAAAAAAAAAGTATCTCGTATACGTAAATACATCAATAAGTCCGTAGATTGATGAAAATGCATTTAATTGACACAACATATATTCATTTTTCAATGTAATATTCTTCTTTGTCACTGCACTTAATGTATGTGCTTCTTTATTAATCACGTAGACCGAGCATTAAGCAAAGAAAATTTCAGATCAAAATTCAATTATTAACTAATTTATTGATCTACTCACGTATACTTCAATAGAATCCATCATCTAATTGCTAAAAATATTTGAATATCACTGTTTCCTTTATGGCTTCCAGAAAACTCATATTTTACGATATAAGACGCCAAGTGTATTTGTATATTTTTGTTTGTTAAATTCGTAACTTATCATATTTTCATGCAAGGGTGATAACTCTTGTCATTTCCTTTGCACTGGCAACGCCATTTTCTTTGTTATGACAATGGTGGACTGTTCAGATGAACAAAGGAAAGAAAGGATAATCTCTGTTAAATCTAAAAAATGGGGGGGTACATCAGAGGATACTGAATATAGGTAAACTGTAATATTTGGAAAATATATACTTGCATGTGGAAACCTCTTTATAAATGTAAAGACTTGACAAAATATCAATTTTCATATATGTCGTCATTTTAGACGGCATTGGTAAACTAGATATATTTTGAATTGATAAATTACGTCTAGATACACTAATTCCAGTCTAATTATTTTGTATCCCTGGGAAGTACAAGTACGTAAAATTAAGAAGAACCACTGCCGAAAAAGGGTCATGTCAAAACCAGTATCTCACCCATACGATGTTAAAACAAATTGCAGTATTTTCTGTAAATCGCGAACAGACTAAACATTTCTTTTCTTTTTTTTTTCTAATTTCATTATGTTTTCATTATTTTCTTCATTTTTTTTTTCTCACACACTTAACTTTCGCCAACACTCATTCTTTAGCATAAGGAGGTATTTTTTTTAAATCTCTTTTTCCTTTATTAAAAATTTTTTTTTTTTGTCTGTTAAATCTTTATTTATTCATTTTTTCCTTTTTCGGTTTGCTTTTTTGTATCACAAAGTTATAAATTTACGAGATCACGTGATAAATATATTTACGACAAACGGTAAAGAGAGGTCATGTAACCGAACGGTGTTCAGTCTCGTACTAAGTACATATAAATATATATATATATATATATATATATATATATATATATATATATATATATATATATATATATATATATATAATTTTTTTTTGTTGTTTTTTTTTTGTTAATTTTTTTTTCTCAACAAAGGATTTTTTTTTTCCGGATAAGGATTAAAAAAATGTATTAGTGAAGTGAGAGGAATCTCATAAATCAAAAATTAAAAAACAGACTTTTACCAACCAATATTAAACAGAGGTCCACATACCATTCCCGGAACCTGTCCACAATTAATCCAAATATTGCTTTATTGAATTCAAACGAATTTACTTAATAACGAATCATCAAAATTGCCTATAAAAATAGCTACGTATTGGGAAAGTGTTAGAAAACTAGCTTGGTTCTTGCCTCTTGAATACCACTGGGGCTGAGTCCCAAGAATACCACTGGACGCCCTGGGCAGTTTATGGCCCAAACCATAAGACAGACTCCCCCCTCCCATCTGCTCATTTCTTTTTCTTTTTTAAATTTTTTTTTAATAAAGATACGCCTCTGAGTCGTTCAGTTTTGTGTTAGTTTTGAGGATGGAGAAAGTGATAAAACAAAGGTAGTAGCTGTTGGTGTTGTTGCTGTCGGTCCAGGACTCGTTGTAGTTGATGGTGGCGGTCGTGCTGGCGGTGGTACTCGTGGATGTGGAAGTGGTGGTGGTGGTGGTGATGGTTGTGGTTAGTCCTCGTTATATACCGTTGCGAATGTTGCTTTTCAGTTAGTTAAGAAAATACATTCCAAAATATTAGTTTGTGCTCAGTGATTACTTGCACGCTTAAGTGATCAAGTGTCTGTGAATATATATATATATATATATATATATATATATATATATATATATATATATATATATATATAAGAATGGATTTTTATTAACCTGACAGATTTTTATCTCTTTCAACGTTATTATCAGTGGACACTCGTGTTTGAGTAGACGCTCCGTATATTTACTAAACACTATAATTATTTGCTTTTGACTCGTGGCATGAATGTTCGAGGGAAAATTATTAAAGAAAACATTTGCTAGAGAGCGTAATGTTTTCTTTAATAAGATTTCTCAAACATTCAATCAGGTGGAAGAAAATAAATATACTGTTTAATAAATAAACGTAGCGTCTACTCAAGTACAAGTGGTCGTTGGGAATAACGCTTAAAGTGATATATATATATGTATGTATATTGGATAAATAGATATAGATATGTTACAGATATGCGTGTAGGAGTTTTGTGTGTTCTACGATGCGTGAGTAAATAAATATACCAGTACATATATACAAATACTTACATGAATATTTTGGTTATATACACACATGTACATAAATATATTTTTTAATAAAATTTAGTGATCACGTTATTTTTATGAATAACATTGATTTTGACCATGTTTATAAAACTGTAAATTATTATTCTAAGGCGATTTGAAATAGAAGATAAAATCTATTCGAAATGAAATTTAAGTGTCGAGCGCTTTCGATACGCCAAGGAATATAATTACAAAAATAAATTATTAATTAAGTAGTATTGCAAGGAAAAGGTATTCGTTAATGCAATAATATGTATGCACACTTCTTTATATATATATTCGATCAAAGTAATATCTCAATGAATAAAAGATCACATTCTAATTATTTAATTACGTCTGTTCCATAATACTTGTTATATTAACATAAACATTTCAAACATACATTTTAGCTTTATACATTTTAGCAGTGAAAATCGGGGGATCAATTAAATTCTCTATTCTGAAAATGAAATGAGTATTTGTCTTTAATTCGATACAAAAAAATCCTCGAAAATATATTAATAACTTTCGACATGAACTAAGAATTAAAAAGAAAAGATACAGAATAAATATTAACGACCTTTTTTTTTTTTAAATTCACTCATTTTCTTTCTTCTTTAATCACGAAAAACGTCATCTTAGGGAAAAAGTTCTAATGATTCATTATTTAAGTATACACAAAATACACATACACGCATTTCTTTCCTTTATTTTGGGATCTGATGAAGCCTTGAATAGCAAAATGCGTAATCAAATCTGTTTTCACTGAGACATTTTCCATTTGTCAAATTTCTTAAATATCTTTGTTGGGATTTTCAATCCTATTTTAAAAAACATTATTTCATATTAAAAATAAAAACTGTCCCTTCCATTTAAAAACATTAAAGTGATTAAATAAATTCATCATCAATTATCAAGAAGAATTAATGAATCAGTTATGATATCAAAATTCAGTTTAATTATTAAATTTATTTTTTAATAATATATAATCTTTTATGGCTAAGATAATACTTAAAAAATAATAGTAAAATAGGTACTAGTAAAACAACATAATAAGATTTTAAATTAAGTTTTTATTTACATTGTTCGGATTGTTGTCCTCATCCTTGTTGCTATATTCACAACGTTTCAGATGTTGTACGCTAATATAACCATCTTCAGGCTATAGGAATTTCGAACTGAACCCATTATTTTCGTCCACGGGAGTAGATTGTTCTAGTTCCACGTGCCATACCTCTTCCGGTTATCTCAGTAGCAGTTATTTCCCTTTAACTTAATTCTTCAAATTTTTGTTCACCTCTGCTGTAGCGAAGTATTGAACTCACAGCTCTTTGGACATATGGCCCTGTGGATAAAAGCGTTGGTTCAAATAATCCGTTGAGTTGACACAAAGAGTTGCGAGTTCAATACCTGGTTACAGCAGAGATGAACAAAACTTGGCGAGTGGGGTTAAAGGGAAATAACTGATATTAACAGATCTGAAATTGGAACTAGAGAAATCTACCTCGGTGGATGAAATAAAGGGTTCGGTTCGAAGTTCCAATCACCTGAAGACGGCCGGAGTGTACAGCGGCCGAAACGTCGTGAATATGGCAACAAAGATGAGGACAACAGTCCGAACAATGTAAACAGCGTAAATAATTACAATACACCATATCAGAAATATAAACAGATATTAAATTTTTATACTTTCTTTGATTATTTAAACAGAAATTACATTTTTAATTATAAATATACATTAAATTTTCTTTAGCTAGAGGCGTTTTATTTTTCTCTCCAAAAATTCGTTATTATTTCCTTATGTCTAATGATATTTGTATTTTATTACATTATTGTAAAGGTTCATGCCTGATGCTTAAAAAAAAATATAAAAATAAAAATTTGGGACAAACTTTTTAAATATTTTAAAATATTTTCTTTGTATATGTCTCGGTGTCATGTTCATGGATATATGTTTTATTATTTTATTAACTGTTATATAATATTTCAAATTGAACCATGTGTAGCATGGCTGCCACACCAAGGACTTCGCTTTTCTGTTCTTATCTGTGTTTTGAGAATAACCACGTCAAATAGCGGAACGTCGCCTATTTTTCACATATTCTATTTTCACATATATTTCATTCTGTAAATGTATTAACAACCTTTATAGAACAGAGGTAATATTTCGAACTGATATTTTTACAAGCTAGCAGACCCGTATAGTAAACTGATTATAAAATAATATCTTCGAATTTACCAGAATTTTGTCAGGGTTTTATTAAACGAATATTATTGATTTTTATTGTTAAATAAAAATCAAATATACAAAAAAACTAGAATAATATTATAATTAATAATAATATCTGATAATTCATAAAATTAAAACATTTAATAAAAACTAAACCAAATTTCAGTAAGTAATAAAACATGGTCAATTACATTTAAGGACATACATATATATATATATATATATATATATATATATATATATATATATATATATATATATATATATATATATATATATATATACTGTACCGATATAAGCGTATATGTGTGTATGTACGAATAAACAATTAAATATATATACATATGTATCTTATATATAAATAGACACACATATATTAGGCATATATGTGGATGTGCATGTATGTGCGTTTGAATTTGCGTGATTATTTTTAATGGATATGTGTACTGCGTATGTATGTATATATACCGTATATACTAATGTGCGCACAAATATATGCCGTGTACATAAACAGTTCTAAAGGCTGAATCAAGTTTGAGCAACAAAAAGCACTTAATAAAAAATATATTTATTTTTGTTGTATGTATGTGTGGGCAAAGATGTGGAATAAAAAATGTACATAAAATTATTTGTGTGTGTATGTGTACATGTGCATATATATATATGCAATTAATGGCTACTAGTTCTTAATTTTGTAAACGTTATATTTAGTCGTTGGACGCGATTGATTAGACATCCCTTTTTCTTTTCAAGCAGTGAAACCGGACAAGGCATTCGAAAGACTCGTACAAGAAGATAAGTCGCTCGACGGGGAACGAACGTTACCTTTAACCTGAGAATACCATCTTTTCAGCTAGGCGTTCTTTAATCGCTCAGCCACCTGAGATCTCACAGTAAAATAAGCCTCAATTACCTGAGAGGCACAATGTTAATAAAACAAAATAAATAACAGAGATGTCTACTCAAACACGTGTACCCATTAAATATAAAGTTGTTAAATATAAAGTTAGTTTTCAAATGATTTACATCATATATAGAATACTTCGAATATAGTTGTAAGGAGTAGAATATTTTGCGTAACACAGAAATAAAGATATATATTCTACTGTCTATATATATATATTATTTTTATTGCTATTATATGCATTACATGTTACATTATTTATCTATCTATAGATAGATAGATAATGTAAAAACAAATATGTATGTAATATTGCTTCCTATCACGATTACTTACATCCTCAAAAACTACCATAATTGATATATACTTTAAACTTATTTAAAACACGAACAACAAAATAAGCCTTTGTGCATATTATTATTGTACATATATATAATTATTTATATATATATATATGTGTGTGTGTTAGTACATCAATAAGGAGAAAATTTATTTTACTTAGCATATATATATATATATATATATATATATATATATATTTTTTTTTATTCAAAAGTAATCTTCTTCCTTGTCAACGTAATGAATCCAACGTTTGTTCATTAATATTACAGATCGCATAGTACATTACACTGTTAATTTTTTAGATTAAAATTCACCTAATAGTCATTTCTGCTTATGGACTTATTGATTCACCATTCTATCTTTTGAAATATTAATACTAAAAATTCTTTAATGTAAAAAGGACTATATTAATATGAATTAAGTATATTTTCATAATTATATTGTATAAATCAGTGCATAATTTTATATAATTAATATATATATATATATATATATATATATATATATATATATATATATGCGTATATTTAATAGATATCGATATATGTCTCTTGAGATACATATAATTCTCACTTTTTCAGATATACTTGTGCACATTGATATATATATATATATATATATATATATATATTGGTAATATATATATATATATATATATATATATATATATATAGACAAAGTGGGAAAACTTTTTCTATTCTGTCTCACAGTTTTCTCAATACTGTTCTTGATATATAAAATATATATCGTTATCTCAAATGTGTGTGTGTGTGTGCGTCTGTGCGTGAGGGTGTAGAATGTATAGTAGTATCCAAAACAAAGACAAAATGGAAAAAGCTACAAACGACGCATTTCACTATAAGAACGTCTGATGCGTTCGTATTCTTCAGGTAAGTGTTAAGGAGAGGAAATGTGTCGTTTATAACCTCTACACTTTGTCACATATATATATATATATATATATATATATATGTGTGTGTGTGTGTGTGTGTGTGTGTGTGTGTGTGTGTGTGTGTGTTTATTTGTATGTATGTATATGTTTGCATGCATATAAGACAATTTGGAAAAAGAAATTACTTTGACTTGTTTTGCCGGTTTTCTAGTGTCAATAAGAAAATAATTTTTATTTCACGCGATAAAACAAAATCCACATGAGCGAAACTAAATTTGATTCGCACTAAGTGTTCCGTTTCTTGTTTTTTTTAGCATTAATTATACTGGATCTTTTAGAAAAAACTGATATTATTTCGTAATCTAATAACTTGACCAATTTTTCATTCGAATGATATCAAACATTTTGACAGTATATATAGAAACAACTCAAAATTCTATGTTTAATATTTTTTGCTTTTTTTCTTTTCATGTATAGAAAGGACATTGATCAGAAAAGAAAAGACATTTTTTGTGTTAGGAGATATACTCGAACACCGCCGTGCAAGACTGTGCAGCTTTTGTCTATGTGAGAATTCTCTAAAATTAATTCAAGCTGAGAATCACTGTTGCACTGGAGACTGTTACCCAAGACATGCTGCAGCGTGTTTGACAGAAGCTGGATTTGACGTGTGCCGTATTACGGGCAGTGCAATATTGAAATCTTGTGAAATCATTCATGAAATTCACATACCCTTGAATTTCTCATTCAGATTTTGATGAATAAATTTTATTTTGCTCAATTTTGTTTAGTTTCGTTTGTCTAGACTATGTAGCAACTCAGATATTTACATATGAAATGCTATCAAATATTTTGAGATAAACTGTATTGTTATAAAAAAAAATTAAATTTTAACTTATTAGATTTCAAATTATTTTTTCATGGTTTGCGTATACAACTTTGTTTCAATCCTAATTTAGTAAGAACAAGAGGTAAACTGAAATACCCTGGTGGTCTATTAATTAACTCACAGATAATAGCCTTTTCAATGCATCTTCCTCTAGGTAAATTATATTCATTCGTTTATTCAAACGGCGTTTTTGAGATCAAAATAATGAACCGGAACTTTCTGGTGGCACACAAGTATTATTTAATTTTAAGTCCATATATTGATTTTTATTTAAATGTTGAATTTTTTAAAATTAAATATTACATTATTTAAATATTATTTTCTAAAAACTTAAAATAAGTTTAAATTAGTTAAAATCTGACGTTTAAAACGCTTAAAAATGAACATGATTTCTTTAAATATTTAAACTGATATTAAATTAGCTAAGCTATAATTTTTTACAGAATAAATATACGGAAAAAAAATCAGGCGCTAAAACGCTTAAATTGAATTATATTTTTCTCACTGATTTTGTTCTCGTGAAATAAAATTTCGTTTTCCGATGACGCCGGATAATCAGCGAAACATGTCAAAGTAAAACGTATTCTACATTGTCTTACCTATTTGGCATTCCGTCAGATTCTCATCCAACTTATATATATATATATATATATATATATATATATATATATATATATATATATATATATATATATATATATGTGTGTGTGTTATTAAGATTGAAGACACAGTTGAATACGTTCCAGTTTTTGAGTTTCTTAATTGCTCTTTCGGTTTGAAACATTTGGGCAGATTTCAAACCTCGTCAACCAAGTTTATCATTATTATTATGGGATGTTTGAATATCTAATATATGTGTATTATGTGTGTGTGTGTGTGTGTGTGTGTGTTATGTGTGTGTATGTGTTTGTGAATGTCTGCGCGTTACCGTACACGTATGTATGTGAGTGCGTACTTGGGTGGATGCGCGTGTATAGTTTTGGTGGTAGGGAATAAGGCAAGATGCTTTATTTCCTTGCTTATTATTAGGATTTTTGCGTGAGCACTGTTGCTGCAAATTCCATGAAATCTGCAAGGAGAGGGGAAAAAGAGAGAAAGAGAGAGAGAGATGTTAGTCATATGCGAACGTGGAAACATACCAGGCATTCAGGTTTGATAGAAATTAACGATTAACAATACTTTTGACAATGACAACAAGGTTAAGGGTCAAATTAGAGACATTTTTCTTTTCATCAGCAAGGTGCAGTAATAAAACTACGAATGTGCAATATTTTTCTTTTATAATAAAAAAAATGATTTATGTATATATATATATATATATATATATATATATATATATATATATACTACTCGCTTAAACGACTGGGTTACATTCCAACGATTTAGTCACTAAATGAGTTGATCGCTAAACGAGTTGGTCGCTAAGTGAGAATCTCCACTCGATCGTTTTTCATGATTTGTAACATTACAGTTATAGTTTTAACGTCACTTTTGCACCATTTGTACATTTTAAAATTATTTCTAAATATTCTTACAGTACACTAATGTACTGAACAGCATCCGTAATAAACTAATTCGAAAATCATCTCTTTATTCTGAACATTACTTGGGTTTGCATGCTGTAAATGTCGTATAAGTAAATTTTTATTTAAATTTATTAATTTATTTATATTGATTCATTTGAGAATATATAAAAAAATTGCGATCAAAGTTGTCATAGAAAGTACAATACTGAGTAATTGTATTTTATTTTTTTTATTTAACAAGATTTTATATCTGGTCAGGGGCCATTAAACGCTAAGTCGTTAAATGAGGAGTAATTGTACATATATTCAAATTAAATATTTTGAAATAAATAGATTAAACCAAATAGTTTGTTGTTTATGAAAATATTGCACATCCCTAGGAAAAAACAATAGCAAATAAGAACAAGATAGACGTTGGTATTTCAGAAAGATCAACCGATCAGGTCTTTGGTAGAACGATATAAAATATTTAACAGATTGTCAAATGTCAAAATATGACAATATTTTTTACGATTGGGTGTTCTGAAATGTCCTCAGCTCGATCAAGAAGGAATTTTAAAATAATTCAATGTTTGGTCATTTGGTTAGATTTTGGGAAGTAGAGCAGGCTGAGAACTTTTCAGTACCCCTTAAATGGCTATAGGCAAATAAGTATACGAGGTAACAATGCATGTTTAGTAAAAAAAGGAAATTCAGTTAATTTTGTTGGTATCCCGATGTTTATTCAAAGTGTCTTCGTAAAAATTAGCAAAGTGTTTTAACAATGATGCCAATATAACAAGCAACTTGATTTTAATAAATATTGTCGTGTTATCTAATGGCACGAGAACACGTATGTAGATAGATATACCTATATAAAAAAAAAGGCAACGAGAATGAACAATTTCTAACAATTAATCATTGTGTAATTAACAGTGTGGAAGCAACGGTGGAGTTAGCGGATCGGTTTGAGGAATCGGAGAACCGAGTTCGAATTCCAGCTGAGTTCATTACATTCACTTATGTGAATGGGAAAAGGTATGAGGCTAGAAGAAAAACAAATCAGTCCGATGTCATGTTCAATTTTGTTATGTCAAGCTGTATTGGCCTCCGCCTTTCCATTGACGTTGAGACGTTCTGTATGGGCAACTATCAAATACCCAGGTCTGTACCCTGGAAAGTGCATAACTCTTTGGGCCTTCGAGGTCGACAGATGCCATCATTACATGATGCCAGTACAGATGCCATCATTACAGATGCCAGTACAAACATGATACCATTTCCTTTTTAGACAAACAAACGTGAAGAATTATCACTAATTACCGTATATATTTATGAAACATGCGATGTTTATTTTAAATACAGCTGTACTTTTTGACTACAGTAAATGGATATGCAATTTGGTCAACGGCGTAGCCAGGGTCAGCAGTACATACGCTAATTTTAAATCTCGTTTATGATGCGACCCCCTTAAAATTAGCTTCAAAATTAGGTTTTCAAAAATCGCATGGTACGAGAGTATATACGGTAAATATAAAATGGATTTTGCTATATGAAAGAATAGATTATCCTAACACATTGACAGATGCCGGGTAGAACGACTGTAGCCAATGTGCAGAAGAATGTGAAAGCATGTAATGAATAGGAATTCATTGCAAAAGAATGGAACAAATTCTTACAACACCAAAGACCTGATAAGGTTGAGATACAACAAATTATTATTATTATTATTGTTGTTATTATTATTATTATTATTATTATTATTATTATTATTATACAGGCGCCATATGCAAAGCATTCAATAAATCGTTATCATAGTTTCTTTCAAAATTGTTTTTGTATTTACTCAAAGGAAAATAAAAATGAAAAAACAGGCATGGTTAATTGCTACCTTGGAGACATGGTTCACAGCCAGGCGATAAGAGATGCGAAAAACATAGCGATTGTTCCTTGTTTTCTTACAAATGAAGTGGGGAAAATAAAAGACCAAGTTGGTTTTCAATCAAATTTCCTTTGTCGTTTTTATCGACATTACCACACTTCTCGCTGTCTCTTTTTCTTTATTGTATATCAGTCTTTTTTTTTCTTACTCGCTCTTCAATCATTTCTTTTCATTTTATTTTTTCTCTATTTATTATTTTTATACTATTTTTGACATGACCACTTGTTAACACGCGTTTGTACATTCACGCATCAGTCTTATTTTACAGGGTATTTTTCTCTTTGTTCTTTTTCATTGAGTTCGTACATAGCAGCTAAATAAATAAAACAATAAAAATCAGCGGTTACTATTAATGATGTACAAAATTATATAAATTTATGTTTAAAATCTTGGCGAGCGAACCAAGATTAACATTATTTTAAGTTAATGGCGATAACAATCTAGATTGATAAAAATCAAATACCACCACAGAAACGCGATTCCTAAAGTTTTAAAAAATGAAAGATCTTTCTTGATTTGAAGAATAGGAGAGCCGAGTCGGAATTCTAGTGAAGTTCATTACATTTAATAACGTGCTAATACCCTTGGGAAAGGAATGAATCCATTCCTTCCCCACAACTATGAGTAAAAAGCAGAACAGACTGGGTTCTATAGCCTTGGGTGGTAACAGGTCTAGGAGAAGGAAACTCCGAATTAAAAGAAAACTCCAACTATAGATAAATAGCAGGACATTTTAGTTTTAATTTCAAGCTAATAGATAAAATTTAATATTTCCAACAAGCAAAATACTTTTTTCTATAAGAGTTTTCGTTTTGAAATTGCTAAAATTACTGACTTTATCACCATTTTAAGCACCCATCATCCCGATGTAATCTTCTTTATTAAAAAATCATTAAAAAATAAATTATACTTTTCTAAAACTTTATTTGCGGAATATTAGCTGATTTAAAGTTTAATTCATCTGACAGATGGAAGTTTATCTAAGTTTTTTCTACGGTGTATATATCTGCAAAAATAACTTGAGGAATATAATGTGAGCGCCTTTCTTTTTAATTATCCAACAATTTTTTAAAAAATTAGGAAAATATTCTTCGTTTTATTGAATTTTAGGTACCTTGCCTTTAGATTTACTATAGTTATCGCTCTTATTTTCTGATAATGTCGTATATGGACGTACGTATTCAAAAGAATCGGCACGTTTATAGACATAAATTAATTTTTTTTTAAATACTGGGGGTCGATGAATTGTCCTTAATTTTTCTGTAGTTAGGCACACAGCAGAATTAAAAATAACAGCTAAAGGGTGAATGAACATCCTTGTGGGGTCAACGGCTATCTGGTACAATGGTGTAGACTGGGGCCCATAGCTATGGATACAGCGAGTGCCGTGATAAAACGTTATTGCTGAGTGGATGGCTTCCTAGACTGAAGTCAACGTCCAGAGCGGAGGTTTCTCTTATAAAATCAACGGTCACGTGTCCGTTACCAAGGCAAACCTTCAAGTTGGAGGACATCAGCTGTGTTTTGACCTGGAGAGGGATGGGCTCCGCCAGCTCTAAATTCCCAAAACATGCTACGAATATAATGAATAGCTGACCGCTTGCACTGGTGTAGATATTTTAGTTACTATGCAGGCCTTGTTAATTAGGTTAGTCTTAGTGATTGTAACCTCCTTCTTTAAGTACCAGCGTGATGCAAGTTTGAGTGATCTGATTATGTTAGAAGAAGAATCCTGCTGTTACTTTCTTCTGTAGACCGGCTGCAAACCAAGGCTATCTGTCCGGCTATTTAACACATAGCTGGGGTAGAAGAGTTAGATTCATATCTTTCCGAAAAAGTATTTACTCCTAAGTGAATGTAACGAATTCGACTGGAATTCGAATTCAGCCCTCCGATTTTTAATTCTGACCCGTTATCCATCACACCACTATCACAACCAAGCTGTGCTATTCTCAAGCGCTCATCAATCTAGATTCTGACCAGGCTTAACGTTTCTTTACTTTTAGTTTTACTTTTTACTTTTAGCTTAGGTTAAAAGACAGGATAAGTAAAAACTAGCCTTCCACATCGGCAATTTTGGGTCGTGAGCCGTATTTGTTGTATTTTTACATTAATAAATATTTAAGCCAATTTTGAGACAAGTTCACAATGGCAGATCGTCGAACTCATTAACAGTGGTTTGCGAGACGTGTACATTAAATAATGCAAGTATTTTTTTAGAGAGAGAAATATAATTATTATATCTGGATATTTTCGTTTTGTTCAATCCTCTTGGCATTTTCACCAATGTCTCCAAGATAATACAAGACATTAGAAATAAACAATGCAATTATATTCATTACATTTTCATAATAATCCATTTCATTATTTATTTGGAAGAAAAATAGATTTCAAATTCAAGCCACGTGGCTGGCAAAATTTGTGTTAGTCCGAAAAAAGAAATTGGTTGATTATAAACGAGCAAATGAAAATAAACATTCAATTATTTACATGATAACAATAAACAGCTGGAAATGAAAACAAAATAATAATAATAATAAAAAACATTCAAAATATCTTTTTAGGTGGCATTAGCAACATGACTGCGACAGCAGTTATCAACTTTGACCGATCTAGGTCGATGGGGATGAACTGCCCATGAGAAAGTGATTTTAGATTTATATAAATACCATTTAAATATATAAATAAATCAACAATACTTATTTTTAAATCAAAATAACAATAATTTACAATTTCCCACCTTAAGCGGTTATCATTTGATTGACTGATTATTTTATGGCTTGTCAACACATTATGGGTTATTTAATGCCGAAACATATATTGGGTTGTAGGAATAATAATTTTTTTGCGAGTGAATAACAATTTCTTTTTATTAGATTAGCAATGATTTTTTCTATATACAAGTCGTACTAATTAACCTATAGCTAGGGGGAAGAGATGGATTCATAACATTCCCAAGGGTATTTGCGCGATGGGGGAATATAACGAACCCGACTAGAATTCGAACTCTGCTCTACGATTTCTCATTCCGAGCCGCTATCCAATACGCCACCCACACATCCCTAAGCGTTTATTTAGGCCTGTTGACTGCTTAAGGAGTGAAACTGACAGTCACCTAACAGTGTCCACACTGTTTATATGTACAGACGCTCTATCTCCCAATATTGAGAACTCTTTTCACTTAAATATAACAACATTTAAATAATAATAATAATAATAATAATAATAATAATAATAAAGGAAAGCGTTCAAAATAAGATGTAAACTATATAATTTAAAATTCGTTATATTTACGGGGTAGCAATGCTCAAAATAGAGGAAGTAGATACAGACAGTGTGGACATAGGAAATAACACTGGATATTGGTTTTTAGATACTACTAAAAACTGTGAACGATAAATCTAGATCCCATTAACAGAGTTCTGTTTGTTGATAAAAAGTACTGCCATAGGGGCTCTATGTGTCATATTAAAGATATTAAATACTAAGCTTCAACAAGTATTAGACCGCTTCCAAGCAGCTTACTCGTAAAAATTAAAAGCAAAACAAAACTGAAGACCAAATGACAGAAAATATAAGGAAAACAAAAAAAAAATCGCTTTTAAATAAGGCTGGCATTATTTGACAGCAGTAACTCTTTTAAAGCTAATTACTGATGTATTTATATGGCATGTCGGTGATTGGGTGCACATAGGAAACAGATGTCTACCTAAGGCTGCAGAAAAATGGTTTAACTGGCAGATCCTGAAGGGAAAAGCAATCAAACACCGGAAGTTTATGTATTACATCAGAACTGGCAGATGTGAGTAAGCAGGAAGCATAAGAGATATTATATGTCAATCTGAGACAACTAAAAAGTCCACCCCGCCACAAATGATCAGGCAACGTGCCAGTCGAAGTAAGGAAACTGAGTCATTGCCTATGGACACACAGATGCTGTCTCAATGTGAAATATATGAAAGGTTTATAGCAATGAAACACATCTGTTTCAGGTGGAACTGGAATTGGTTGATGTGGCACATCCGATGGCTTGTCAGAAAAGTACTCAAAGGATAAAATGAATTTTATTGTATAAAGAATGAGATTTAGTCCTGTAAAATAACCACAACGCCATTGGTAGTAGTAATTCTCAATTGCTTTATTCTCGTACCAACGAAATACAAATACAAAAAATTATCTAGCCTCCAGTCACTCGGATGTTTTTATAACACTAAAAGAGGCAGCTTATATATGACGGTGGAAGTCCCCCATTATCTAATGAGACCTTCTATTTTTACTCCGCAAGCTCCCACCCTTCTCTGACCACAGGATGGATTGATGTGGTCAGTTGAAGGCTTGCCACAGAATATGTGTGCAATTGTCCTCGCATTTGTGATGATAGAGTTCGAGTTTCGACGTGGGCGTTGACTTGGGGCTCGTGTCACCTGATATTGGTGTTCCCCAATATCCGCGGGTGTCGTCAATTTTCATTTCTTCCGGTTCATTATTCGAGGTATTTGGTTTATGTTGTACATTGGGTGATAAGGCATCCGTGTCAGTCACTACAGAGAATTCACTAGATCGCTGACGCAGGATCCCAGAATCTGTAGAGTTATTATACGGTCCTTATCTCGATGTGGTTGATCTATTTTCATTTGTCTATCTTGAACTGGCTGTAAATTGGGGTACCATAAGGTTGAGGGACCCGATCCCTGGGTAGAATGATGCGGGACGGATGGATCTTATGGAGCATGCGACGGTTGCGTAAAGTTGCCCGAATGCTTCCATCCACCGGCACACGGTATTGCCGGTTACCGAGTATCTCCGCGATTCTCCCTGTTTTCGTCCATCGACGAAGATAAGGGTCATTTTGATTCTGGATCGGAACAGAATCGCCAATTTGTAATTCCCAAAATGGGCGACAATGTAAAAGTGTTCGTACCGCATGTTCCTTTTAGCCATTGTTGCCTCTCTCAGCTTGTCAGTTTCTCTCCATTGTTTACGTCCCGTAGGACAGGGAGGTGGTCTTTGATAACATCACCGTATAACATCATAGCAGGAGAAATGCCAAGATCCTGGACAGGAGTGTTGCGTTGGGTCAGCAAATCATGGGTCTGTCTGTATTGTCTGCGAGTACACGTTTAGCCCTTTTGACAGCCGGTTCTGCCTGGCCATTGCTTTGTGGGTAGTAAGCCGACGAAATACATTTCTGTATTCCCTAATTCTTAAGGAACGAGTCGTATTCTTGAAAATCAAAAGGTGGTTCCCTGTCATAAGAAAGTTCTTCAGGCGCACCATATGTACAGAACCAAGTTCTCAGGGTGTCGCATACTACCCTGTGCTTCTCAGATGACATTAGGGCCACTTCCACCAAACCAGTGTACCGATTTGCATATATAACATAATTTGTCGAAAAATATGTCGAAAAAGTCAATCACGGTTTGTTGGAATGGAAATTCAGGGATTGACGGCAGCCTCAAGGGCTTCTTAGGCTGTGATGGGGTGGAGAGTTACATATCTGGTATTGGGCTTTGGCCTGTCGGGTGTTGGCATCCAAGCCCGACCAAAACTGGCACTGTCTCGCATTTGCTAGCATGCCATTTACAGCCTGGCGTGCAAAATGTAGGGATTCAAGTACTTCCGCACGAGGATTTTATTCTCCGAGAGATCACCGACGGGAGATCAGTCCGTATATATTCCGTCAGAGTCCGACATTTTTCATCAATGGCTGTCGCGGAAACGATCCTATCCCATAAGACTGCCCTCAATCTATAGTCATGCCCATATGTGATTGCACTGTCGATTGGGTCGACTGCATCATCTGTATTCGCCTCGTAGAATGACCGTCTACGCTTCTGTTGTATATGTGCAGATGATATTTGGTGACGTTCAAATGAGATCCATGCTGGGTAACAGGAGGCGCAGTCGGGGGCAGCATTAAGTTTTTAGGGAGATGTTTAATGCTGAATTTGTACATTTGTGTGCGTTCCTTGAAATTAAAGAGACGTGGGTTCCTTATGTTCTCGAGAGTCCGATCTGAGAAAATTTTTATGAGTGTTTGATGGTTAACAGTCATTAGCAAATCTGGGCATTCCAATATAAACATCCTAACACATAGACAAGTGCCAGGGCTTCACCTTCGACCAATCCATATTGGGATTCGTTGTTATTAAAGGGAGATCCGGACAAAATAATTTTCCAATAGCCATCACTGCAATTTGAGTTCTCTTTGCCAGAGCAATTGCAGTGTTTTTGAAAAGGGAAGTGATTCCTGTTCAAAAGTATGTTGTTCTATTGATCTGAAACGTATTGACTCCGTCCTCAATTTTCCGCATGAATACTCGCTTTGACGCCTCAAAAAGTTAGTCAAGCGTTTCGTCCCAATAAAATTTTCGGTTCTTCAAGCGCAGTAATTCCCGGAAGGGGGTCATCACCTCAGCTTGTGAGAATGGATAAGATACCTGATTCACCAGACCAAACCAAGACCTGACGCCCGTGATATTTGTAGGTGTAGGAAAGTGAAGGATGACCTGATTAAATTGGGACAATGTGTGATCGGTTTCACACATGGAGGCAGCGTTCAATTCTTGTAAGTCTACCGTGCGTCTGGAGTGTCGTCTTTTTTCGGTTGTAGGAAAACCGACTGTAACCGGTTCAATTATACCCAATGCGACGTCTCGAGCGAGATCTTGTTTCACTCATTTCTTTCAATGGTGAGGGTCAGGAATCAGTGTGTGGACCGCTGATGCCGTCGCATCAAAGACGAATGTTATAGTCCAATGGCTTCCCTGTCATAGTCTGTAAGGGTTGGTGGGGCATGTATTGAATGCGCTGGGCTTGAAATGGTCACGTATCCATCGTTTTAGTAGGTGCCTGTTGGTTTTCGTCGGAGGGAATGGGATGGTACTTAGCATCGCTGGAATGGGTTTTCTGCGTGCGCATATGCACATACTATTTTCCTTTGCGCCCTTCAGTGAGTTGAGCCGTGATGTCTAGGCTGAGAAATCAAATGGAAACAAATGTAGGTTCTTCAGAGCAGATTCTGATAAGTAAAAACTCGATGTGTTGTTTGACACATACACCACCTGTCATGTTTTCCTCGAGCCAATTCTTATATGCATGAACAACATGCCCTTTATATAAAGTTGGTTATCTGTGATGTCACGTATTCGATGACTAGTTGGCACGAGGTACTTATCTGGGCACCTGAGTATTTTTAATATCTCTGGTTCACTTGAAGTTTGAGCCCCTGTATCGGCGAACGCGAGGATGCAATGACTAATTGGACCAGTCTGGGTGTGTCCAAATGAAGCGTAGGTTTGATGCAAGGTTTGATGTCCATTCTATTGTCGATGGATCTGGCACATCTCCTTGAAATCGCTTTCTATCCCACGCAAGATGAGGTACAGCACCGGGCGGTATTAAACCGGTTTTACAGCTCCGTTTTGATCTGCTAGCATAGTGGATGGCACGGATGGAGGGAACTTTCAGACTATTGTTTGAGAAAGTGAATGAATCACGCCCTGTCTCGCACCTTGTTGATCTGTTCGTGGTTCCCATTAGTAGATTTCTGGCATACCCTTTTTATTTGACCCCTAATCTCACAATTATACCTTACCACCTTAGCTGCTGGTTAATCTATCCTACTGGGTGGAATGTCTTTCCGCAACGCTCACAGGGATTCTTATTCGATGAAGAAGCGAGTACATTATTTCTTCGGGGTTGTCGAAGCGCACGGCGCTTGTAGCCAGATATCTGTAAGTAGGACGAGATTGACGGGCTAACATCATTTAGAAGCTGTGCAGCTAACTTGTCCGTCGTTTCCAAGCTGACAAGTCGCTTGAACTTTTGCTCGAGTGGAGTGAGGTTGGCAACCTCGGCGCAAACTCGGCTCTGGTGTTCCTTGTTGGCGAGTCTCGCAATCATCTGCCCAGCTATCATGTCGTACGAGTAGTTGACTTGCTGACAGCAGCCTTCCGTGTTGGGATAACCAACTGTGAACGAACAACGAGATACAATTACAAAATATATCTGGCCCGCGGCTTTTCATCTGTTTATATAACACCGGACGAGGCAACTTATGTGGTAAATAGGTAAATAGCGCAGCCACTCGAACTCGATGATGTTAGTCTACTAGGACGGCTAGCTAATTCCCATTGCAGACGCGTGCTCACACCCACAAAGCATACCTGTGGTTTATAGTGTAAATACGCTGAGCGCACCTTAGTTGCAGTTTCTGGGAGAGATCGCGTTATCGAGCGTGATCAACAGTCTGAACAAGGCTAGCACGCTCAAAACTTCGGTCATGATGACTTGTGACTTCGCGCTAGCACAAGGGTTCCGTCTATTCAGGTACTTTCCAAAGGTGCAGCAACGAAGTCGCCTTTCTAACAAATCGACCCTAGTGGGATTCGAATCCGGATCTCATGGCCAGAAAGCGAACGTGTGGAAGGCCCCCATTATCTAATGAAACCTTCCATTTCTACTCTAACAAAATAAGTCCAAAATAAACAATAGCAATAGTCAGTGACAATAGAATGGACTATAATGCATCAAAACCACGCTTCATTTGGACACACCCAGACTGGTCCACCCTTATTCCCTTCATCGATGTGATGTAAGTTCCTCTCGAGCAGCTTCTTCTCACAAACCGCTACTTTGTGGAACCGACTCCAAAGAATATGCTCTTCATCATCACCATCATCATCATCACCATCATCGTCATCACTATCATCATCATCATCATCATCATCCGTCTCATAACTGCGTGTGCTCGTAGGTTCGCTGCTCATCACCCTCCCCCACCATATGTCTCGGTAGGTATCAATTGCTTTTGGGTAAAGCAGACCTGGCGGAGACCATCCCTCACCAGGTTATACCACAGACGATGTACTTCGACCGGGAGGCCCGACTTGGTCACGGGCACGTGACGGTTGACTCCGTCGCGGAAACCGAGCGCTCTGGTTGTCGACTTCAAATTAGGAAACCCTACGCATATCGATGCCGTGTCATCACTGCTCTGGATACACTGCCAATAATTAGGTCCGATGAGCACATTTAGCCTACAGCCGGTCAACACTGGATGTAGTCACTGTCTCTCGGCTGAACTCCTCACTGGTGAGAACACTGGGACCACTACACTTCTTTTTTTTTTTAAAATAGATCCGTAAAAGATACGATACAACAAAAAAGCTCACTCAAAGAAGGCTATAAAATGAACTGGATGAAAGTTAAAAACAAAATAAAAAAATAAAAAATAACGAAAAAATCCATTGACTGAATTGCAGATTTCCTGAAAATTGTAAGTTAATTTCAACAGCCATTCTACTACTACTACTACTAATACTACTAATACTACTACTCTCATTATTATTAGTAGTAGTTTTACCTCATTGATGTTACCCTTTTATTGCATCAGTATAAGACGTTCATTTATTTGACCGTTTGAGTAACAAGCAAAAATAAGCAATAAAGAAATAACCATTTCGGCAACAGAAGTCTCGATGATTAAGTCGAGTAGAAATCCGTAGTCATTTTAAAAAACCCTACTCTCCTAGCTTCAATACAATCATTGACCCAACTAGTAGTACCCCCTAATACTTTGCTGCCACTTAATAGTATCCCCTAATACTTTGCTGTCAGCTAATAGTACCCCCTAATTCTTTGCTACCACTTAATAGTACCCCCTAATACTTTGCTGCCATCTAATAGTACCCCCTAATACTTTGCTGCCACCTAATAGTACCCCCTAATTCTTTGCTACCACTTAATAGTACCCCCTAATACTTTGCTGCCATCTAATAGTACCCCCTAATACTTTGCTGCCACCTAATATTACCTCCTAATACTTTGCTGCCACCTAATAGTACCCCCTAATACTTTGCTGCCACCTAATAGTACCCCCTAATTCTTTGCTGTCAGCTAATAGTACCCCCTAATACTTTGCTGCCACCTAATAGTAACCCCTAATACTTTGCTGCCACCTAATAGTACCCTCTAATACTTTGCTGCCACCTAATAGTACCCCCTAATACTACCCCCTAATTCTTTGTTGTCACCTCATAGTAACCCCTAATACTTTGCTGCAACCTAATATTTTTGAAACGTTTTCTTTTTAATGAAAACCTCTCACTATTATTATTTTATTACTATTTTAATGCTATCTTATTAATTAATTTTGCTTTTTGTATGACTTTGTGGTGATAAAATAGTTTATCGTTGCTTTAAAATTGAAAATAACGGATGTAGAAATAAAACGAAAATTGTGAAAAACAAAACAAAACCCTAATCCAATATGTAAAGAAAAATGCATCATTGATTTTAATTGAAAATTGTTTTCAAGTACATTTTAATGGCAACTTCCATCTCATAATTTGCTTCAATGACACGGTAGAGATTGTAGGCTTATCTTAATTTTGTGGTAAAACGTTTTAACTGGAAGCGAACATTTAATAAATATTGAAACTCTTATTGGAGTTGCATTTTGGCACGCCTATTTTGAAATTCGGTATTTGGAACAAATGGACCTTAATCATATTTCAACAGTACAACCGATTCTCAGAAAATAAACTTCCTTTTAGCCAAGCAATAACGATATAATTAGAGAGAACATTATTTCTAATAATCGTCTGAAACAGCAAAGACGAATATAGGTTGATTTATTTTTAAATTTAAAAATGTAATAAAATCATTAATAAATACGTGGGTACAATGGTAAATAAAACTCAAATCGTCAATAACAATGAATTGCTACAAATACTCTGAATACGACTAAATAAAGGAGAAAATGAAGGAAAACGAGAAAAATAATAGAAACCCATATAGTGATTTACTAAGCTTAGTTGTGGCACAAGGTAAAGATTAAGGAGCACCTAGTGAGGACCGAACTGACTACATAGTCGTAATTGATCTAGTAAGACAAGCTTGTTAACCATTATACCACGGCAAGATAAACCTGTTCATGGTCATTATTTTGCCCGTACCAAACAAACTGATGTAGAGTACAATACAAATCAGTGGTTGCGTAATGCAAGATTAAAAGCTGAAACTGAAGGTTTTATTATTACTGCACAAGAAAAATACATGTTAAATAGAAATTATCAAGTAAACACACTGAAAAAGGTTGTTAACTCGAAATGCAGACTCTATGATGAAGATCCAGAAACAATTGAGTATTTAGTATCAATTAGGATGGGCCAATATCTACACTGGAAAACCTGTAACTTTTATGGGAAGGAAACTGCAAGAAACTGGTATGAACAGCACCCATACCCGTTTATAGAGATAGGATTTGAAACAATTTTATGGGACTTTACAATACCCACAGGCAAAACAATCAAACCTAATCGTCCAGACATCGTGATCAGTGACGGCAAAAACAAAATGGCAGTCACTGTAGACAATAATGTATCTTTGAAGATCTTCAAAAAACTATGAAAGTAAAAACAGCTTGAAGTGGAAACCTAAAAAATGTGGCACATGAAGACATAAATAATTCCAGTTGCGGTTGTGGCCCTGGGTTTGATTGGAAAAGCTTCTGATAGACTCATTGAAAGGGTCCCTGATAGGCCATGTCTTAAAGAAATACAAAAAATGTTCTCACAAGTACAGCTCACACTATACAAAGGGGCTTATCTATGTAGAATATTTGTGGTTATGTTTTTATCTTAATTTATTTTTTTGACAAAAATGTTCAGTAGAAAATGTCACGATGCCATTTCTGACCTTAGGTCTCTGGTTGGAACCCGGAGGGAAATAAGTATACAACAGAAATCAAAGAAAAAAATATTTGTACCCTAGCGTTGTTCTGCTCCCTCACTCAATGATAATATTAATACTACTAATAATAAACTGAATCACCTATTCAATATTGATGGTCTTAAAACGTTCTGTCAAGGGTGACGACAATCAGAAAAAATATTCACCATTTTCAAAACCTACAGCGAAGAAATTAGGATGGAGTTCAGAATCAACAAATGTGCCAAAGCCACCTTCAAAGGCGGCAAACTAACAAAAACTAGAGATTAAGATAATTATATTAAAAACAAGATTAAGGAACGAGACCAAGATGGTACATACAAATACTTAGGAAATAGTGAAGGAGACGGAATATAACATTCAGTTATGAAAAAAAAGATCCGAAAAGAATCTTATAGGAGAGTGCGTTTGATACTAGAAACTCGTATTTAATGGGGCCAATAAAATGAAGGATATCAACACCTTAGGTATACTCTTAGCTTCAACATTATTAAATGGAAGTTTAATGACATTAAAAGATTGAACGTCAAGAGCAGAAAAATAAGGAGGCACCACCCGAAATCAGATGTTGATAGGCTGTACTTACCAAGAGTTTTAGGAGGCCGAGTTCTAATCCATCTTGAACTAACTCTAAAAACTACAACAATCGGATTGGAGTATACTTCACAAAAACCAATGACCCTCTCCTACAAATAGTAAAACATCAAATTCACCCCATCAACAAAGAAGCTACACTCTTCAAGAAACAGTTTAAATTACCTGAAACCCTACCAACAAAAAACAAAACGAATACCATCTACACCAAACGAGTAAGACAGAAAGCAAAACAACTTGGTCATATGAAATTACAAAAACTAGGAGGACAAGGCGTTGCATAGCAAATAGATAAAAAGAACGAAAAAAGCAGATGTGGACCAACAAAAACACATCAGTAACTGAGAACTGGGTTGAAAGCTGAGACAGAAGGCCTAATTATTGCAGATTAGAACCAAAACGTTGCAACCAGATCCTGTCACTGTCACATATTCAAAAATGGAACTAACCCGAAATGCAGGATCTACGGAAAATATGATGAAACTGTCGACCATATTATCTCAGAATATCCAGGACTAGCAAAAATTAATATACCCACAGACATAACGAGGTAGTGACATATGTGCATTGGAAGATATGCAAGGACAAAATCGAAACCATTGAGAGATGGTAGGAGCACCAACCAGACGCAGTTACCCAAAATAACGATGTAACTATCCTCTGGGACATAACAATTCAAATTGACTGGGAAATAAAAGCCAACAGATCTTATATTATCATAAAAGACAAGAAATTCAAGAAGTGTATGTTTATTGACAGTACCATCTGAGAGAAACACCTCCATGGAAATTATCGAGAAATTGTCCAACTACAAGGACCTGGAAATCGAGATTAACAGGATGTGGGGAATGATGAGACTGTACCAATAGTAATCGGAGCTCTGGGCCTCGTGAGAAAAGAAATGGATAATTTTACTAATAGTGTCCCAGATAACATCAACATACAAGTTGCCCAGAAGATTGCTCTACGAGGAACGTCCCATATACTAAGAAAATTGTTATCAATTAAATGTCAATTCTCCTATAAGGCCTAAGGACCATAGTTTGGGCCCGGCTCTACAGGTGACAAAGCAGGAAACATAACATACACAAAGAACAAATCAAAGCTAACAGCCCAGACATTAGAGGCCGAAAAAAAAATTGCCTCCTTATTAATATGGCAGTCACTGCAGACTGCAGTGTATCTTTGAAGATCTTCAAAAAGCTATCAAAATACAAGGACCTTGAAATCGAAATCTCAAAAATGTGGCACATAAGAACATCAACAATCCCTGTTGTAGTTAGAGCCCTCGGATTGGTTTGAAAAGATTCCAATAGACTCAATGAAGGGATTCCTGGTAGCCCATGCCTTAAAGAAATACAAAAAATTGTGCTTACGAGTACAGTCCACACCTTAAGAAAGGCTTTATCTATGCAAAATACGTGTGCGTGTTTTTGTTGTTCTTTTTTAATTGGTCAGTAGAAAATATCATGATGCCATTTCTGACCTTAGGTCTCTCAGCGGGACCCAGAAAGAAATGAGTACACACTTGAAATCAAAGGAAATACTACTACTACTACTACTACTACTACTACTACTACTACTACTACTACTAATAATAATAATAATAATAATAATACTTGTTTTATCATTAACCGCAGAGTATTTTGAACTAAACAATTATATTGTAAAATGCTGTTTGAGCGAGTAATACTGAGATCAAAAGAAAAAAGGATACGAAACATATTTCTGTTGGTTTGTCATGAATATGAAAACATAATTTAAGTAAAAAGCAAGGAAAGATTTCAAAAGAATGCATCTGCTTTTATACATATCTAAAACCAGAAACATAGCAATGAATTTAGTTTATTTTACAAATAGAAAATAATGAAATGCTTCAATAAAACCAATATATATATTTGCTTTTTTTGTTTTTAAATGCAGTCACTTGTAAAATATTCACAAAACTTCAACGAGTCTTACAAGGTTTTCTTTTTAATTGAATCTTTCCCCGATTAAATTTTGTCTGTAATTGAACAAAAAGGTGCAGATATTAACGATGATCATTTAGATCTCTAATAAAGTTACCACTAATAATCATGACAGAGAGATCGAAATAGCATGACTTAGTGGCTAAATTTGGTCACAGTAGCACCATTTATTCGTGACTCGTAGCAGACTCTAAAATAGGTTCACCTATAACATTTAAAAATGTTATCTAGAGTGTTGCAAAACTGTGAAGAATATTAAAAGAAAAACCTTAAGAAATTCGGGCCAATTTAGATTTGGGGTCAGCCATAGTTAGCGAATATTTGTTGGTCGAGAAACAATGTTTTTAGAAAATATATAAAAAATAGCATTCTATCAAGATAGAAATATGGATTTAAAAATATCGTCAATGAAGTGGGACAGGTTTTGATTTAGGAGACAAATTGTTTTGAACCACTCTGCACATGGTTCTTGGGAAAGGCATGAAACGATAGTTTCTCACTATCATCAGAGTTGCATAATTTTTTCAGGGTTTGATTTGAGTTTCAATACGCTGTGAAGTTTGGATTAATTCTTGACGTGCGAGAAATTAAGATATTTTGGAATAATAATAATAATAATAATAATAATAATAATAATAATAATAATAATAATAATCTGTATACATATTGAAGGGATCCTTGTTTTTTTTAATTTTTATTACTGAAACTATTGATATTGTTTCAGGTTGGCATGTTTATTGTTACTATACCATTTCACTGAAGCAGACGTTAAACACACGAGAGGAGTATCGCTTTCTCGATTACTTCTGTCTGTGTTTCTTTCACTCTCTATTACTTCTGTATGTCTGTCTTTCTTTCACTCTCTATTACTTCTTTCTTTCTTTTTTTCTTTCTTTCCTTCTTTCTTTCTTTCTTTCTTTCTTGCTTGCTTGCTTTCAACACCTACGTATAGTTTCAACGGATCTCAGAATAAAGCTTGATGGATGCTAAGAATTTGTGGGTAATGGAAAGGCAAACTAGTACATGGCGTAACGAACACTCTGTCGCCTATCGTCAGATTTATATTCTCCAGTCTTTCGAAGAGGAGTAGAGGTTTATCCTTTGTTTCCTGTACAGGATTGGGCTTCCGGCTCCTTCTAAATTCTTTTCATTCTCTTTCACTCTCAGTAGCCCTTGCATCTTCGTGGCATTATAGTCTTGCTTAGGTTGAATTTATTTAAAACAATCCCAAATACTAAGAAAAGTGCTATCAATTAAATGACAATTCTCCTATAGGGCCTAAGTTTGAACCGGGCTCTACAGGATACAAAATAGGAAACATAACACGAAACAAAGCAGAAAACATAACACACAGACAACAATAATAGTAATAACAATATTTTTCTTATTGACATGGCTGTTCCTGCTAACTGTAACGCATCTTTGAAGATCTTTAAAAAACTATCAAAATACAAGAATCTTGAAATGGAAATCTCAAAAATGTGGCATATGAGGACATCAATAATTCTAGTTGTAGTTGGAGCTCTGGGATTGATTGGGAAAGGTTCTGATAGACACAATGAAAGAATCTCTGGTATCCCATGCCTTAAATAAATACAAAACGTTTTAGTCATAAGAACAGCTCACAACGAAGGGCTTTATCTATGTAAAATGTGGATGATCTCAGGTTGTCTATTCTTTTTTTACAAAAATACTCAGTGGAAAATGTCATGATGCTATTTCTGACCTTAGGTCTCTGGTTGGGACCCGAAAGGAAATGTGTATACAACAGAAATCAATTTAAAATAATAATAATAATAATAATAATAATAATAATAATAAATTCCTCGATGCACCATCAAAATGAATCCATGACTTCTGATCTTAATTGATTGGATGTATTATCATGTACATGTTTTCTTAAGATGGGCTGCAATACATATCCCGTTCATTACGGCAGATTTGCTTTTCACATCCTTGATCCTAACCAGTTAACCATGTTCCTCACAGTTGGAAACACCTTCGATCAGAGACTGTCTGGGCAAACTATCACCCGATCTGAAGGTATTTCTAACAGGACCTCACCATTCAAGGTTATGTGCTGATTTTATTAATACGCGCAAAGTTGACTGTGAGGTATGAAATTGGTATAGCCTTATCAGACTGGATCTCATGAGGGGTATATTGGGCTCCATATATTTGTACCCCAGAATCACTTTGTTAGCGAGCTGTTCTTTCACTTAGAAGAAGAAGAAGAAGAAGAAGAAGAAGAAGAAGAAGAAGAAGAAGAAGGGCTTGGAGTAGGAAGAGAAGTAAAGGGAGAAGAAAGAGAGGAAGAGAAATAAAAAAGGAAGAAAAGAACAAAAAGAAGAAAAAAAGAATGATGAAGAGGAAGAGAAGTAAAGGGTGGAGAAGAAGATGAAGAAAAAAACAAGAGGTCGATGGAGGGTGACGAGGAGGAAGAAAAAGAAAAGAAAAAGAAAAGGAGGACGAGGAGTAAAGGAAAAGAAGTAGATGGATAGGGGGGAGAGAAGAAGAAATGGAAGGAGGAGGATGAGGGAGAGAAGTAAAGAAAGAAGAATGAGGAGGAGGAAGAGAAGTAAAAAGAAGAAGACGACGAATAAGAAATAAGGATGAGGAGGGTGAATAAAGTAAAAGAAGAAAAAGGATGCACAAGTAGAAAAGAAATCATAGATGAAGAAAGTGAAAATAATGAGGAAGAAGAAAAAATGAGAAGAGAGTGAAAAATGTAAAAATAGACGAAAAGAACAATTCTTCCTTGGATTGACAATAATTACATCTTCTCCATGAATTAAAATTCTTCGGCCCATAAGATCCGCAGAAATACTTCATACGCGCCTTCTCCAAGATATCAAGAATCTATCAGTGATTTCCTAGAAACACAGACAAGTCCATAAAACTGCCATACTGGGGAAAGTAGACATTACTGGATTCTTCCCCTGTTAATTGAAATTACTCTGCAGACTACAATCTAATCTATGTAAAAAAACAAAAACAAAAAAAAAAACTGTTCATATAAGGTAGCAAATACTTGATGTGCTCTTCAGTGTGAAAATAAAGCTAACATTGTTATCTTGACTAACAATATTAGCACTTTTCAAGATTGAGGCGATTAAAGTTAGCTTTCGATTCAACAATTCCTCGGTTAATGCAACTTTGACATCCTGCTTCTTAAAGAAAGTAGCGAGTGAGACTATATATATTCAATTAGCAACGGTCATTAATTAGTGGGACGGGAATGCCAGTAAGAGTCGGCATTGGGTAATTCTGCAAAATTAGACTTGAGTACATTTCTATTATGGAAATAATTGTTTTGTCATTCTACGATGTAGAATTGTACTCATTCAATTACTCCTAGATACAATGAAGTGTAAGGTTGAGTTGATATGGCAACGTTGATTACTTTTAAAACGGAAGGCGATCAATAGATAACACTGTACGTGCATGCGTATATTTGCGTGCGTGTGTGTAAAAATCTTAAGAGAATGAGCCTATCAATAGACGAGGGTAATATGTGGGGCCCATCTAAAAACGCCAAGATTTAGACGGTTTCATTGATTTCTAGGGTTAGCAGGCTCATTAATCTATTGTTATTCGACCCTAGTAAAAGCTCGGATTCTTAAGAATGATTTTCAAGGTAAATTTGGCGCTATAAAATCTTCCTGCCTTCATATTAGTCCTCCAGTTTTTCGACACAGGTAAAACGCTACGATTCGGAAGGATGATTTTCAAGATAAATTTGGCGGTATAGAATCTTCCTACCTTTTCATTAATCCTTCTATTTTTCGACTCTGGTAAAAAGCTAGGATTCTGAAGGATGATTTTAAAGATAGATTTTGCGCTATATAATCTTCCTACCTTCTCATTAGTCCTCCTCTTTTTCAACTCTGGTAAAAAGCTAAGATTCTGTGGGATGTTCTACAGATTTAATTTGGCGCTATACAATCTTCCTACCATCTCATTACGATTTTAATTGATCCTAGCAAGTGCTTTGTCTATGATTTTTAAATTTTTTCTATGGTTCCCAGACCCGTCAATTCGGGAAGACGCGAATCTTGAAAACTACCAAAGAAGACACAATGCATACCTGTAGACGCAAAACTACCAATCCACAAAAATTAATTGATAAAGACTTGTGAAATTTCGTTGGTATTTAACCAAAGCAGAATAATAAAAACATGGCACTATACAGTCTTTCTACCTTCTCATTAGTCCTGTTTTTCGACTCTGGTAAAAATTTAAAATTCTGAAGGATGATTTTCAAGGTAAATTTGGCGCTATAGAATCTTCCTACCTTTTGTTTATGTTCAAATTTTCCTCAGAAACTAGAAAAATAGCCTGAAGCGTACTAAAATTTAGTAAAAAGAAAAGTCTTAAACAAAGAACTTTCATTTGTTTTCAACCAAACCTGAATAATAAAACGTTACTGCCTAAATATATCGTATATATTGACCACACTATGAATTCGCAATAAATTCCTACTCCCTATTTATTAACCATTCCCACCCTGATTTATTAGGCACGGGTTTGCTATCAATTTCTGTTTTGCCGTTTTAAGCTGAAACAAAATTCCTCTTCTATGTATCATGTCTCTTCAGGGCACGCGCAATCATCGCTCTCTATATATTTGTGTCCTTTTTAGCACTTTTTGTCCTTTGTCTTTTTGCTGCTAACCATTTACAAAGGCTCGTTAGGTAAGTTATTTGCTTCTCGCCTTCAATATATCCTGTGAGTGTCAAATTTTCTAAACCCTCTTTCCTCGTTATGTGTCCTAGAAATTTCAACTGTCTCTTTCTGATTCTAAGTATAAATGCTCTTTTTGTTTCCATCTTCCCTAATCTATGGTATTCTCAGCATCCTTCTGTAGCGTCACATTTCTGTTGCCTCAAGTAAGTTCTAAAATAAAACATTAAAAATACAAAAATCGAAAACTTGATTACGTTAAAGTAAAGTCTTTTCTTTTTTGTTATAATTGCAATATGCAATATGCAATATGCAATATTGCAATATGCAATATGCGTTTTGAAAGAATCAAAAGTAATTGAAAAATGTGTCAATTATCGCCGTCTCTAATATCCCTTCATTTGTTGGGCCATTGTGCTGGTTGTTTGATCTCTTTGCATTCAAGAAAGTTTCAGCTTTCTTTGTTTAATATCAGACTGTATTATCTTGTTTAAAACTCGCTGGTTGCTTCTTATCTTGAAGAACGTATGAAATGACATGTAACGTATGTAGCCGGCTTTTGTATTCAGCTGCATTGAATTTAATATATAAGCGAGCCACCAAGAAGTCACTTCAAACCATCAGACGTCTCCCATCAAATTTAACGCTGTCTTTGGTTTTCTATATAATTGCATTCAACTATATTAGTGAGAGGGCCTCTCAACCAACTTTTAAAAAAGGACAAACCATAGTCATGGACCCCGGAATGCCAAGACGCATTCAAGAAGATCAAGAAAACTCTTACTTCAGACCTCTCCCTCACCCATTACGACCCTAGTCTCGACATCATAGTCGCAAGTGATACAAGCTCGTACGGCATTGGTGCTTGCATTTTACATAAACTGCCAGATGGTTCGCGAAAAGCTGTGACTCACGCATCAAGTTCTCTAGTTCGATCTCGACATGCCCCAAGTCTCTCTTGAAGTGCGATACTCAGGAAGGAAAAGGAAATTTACTCAACCGCTCGACGTAAATCCCAAGAGGAAAAAGTATTAACAGTTTTATTTTTTCTCTCCTTTTCAAAAAGAAAACTCTTTGGAAGGGGGGTACTGTGAGACCGGAAACTACCTACATAATAGACTCTTCCAGGCCTATATTAAGTAGGCGACATAGCACTCTAGAGAGTGACAGAGAGTGACATAGAGAGACAGTGAGAGTCTAGTACGACTGCCAATGTTGGACACTAACATATAGTAAGCTCCGCTTACACTATCTCTGTAACCTGTTGTTAATATATCTTTCTTACATCTAATCCGTGTTCCGTGTTTTACTTCTGTGGTCCCAACTTTGGCCCCAGATCAATTAGTTTCACGACTGTATATCAGACCAACTAGCTAAATAGGTCGACCGTCCGGACGACCCGTTTAGGGGTTTGTATTGCGCATATATTAGGATACACAAGATTCCTGTATGTGTTCCCGCATTTTCCATCTAATTCTGAATAATTAAGTCTCATCTATTGTTCAGTATGATCTTTTTGCATGACACCATTGTAGTTCAACTTCATAAACCTGGTCTGTTAGATTATGCCATTGACCACATCCAACATCTTGCTGTTGAGGTCTTCACTATAATCCTGGCAGTGGTGGCTTCCAAGTGCTATGCCTTGCCAAAGGGTAACCCGTAAAAACGATTTAATAACAGTTTTGAATTATCCTACTTTTTAACCCATAGGGGAAACCGATTCATACTTTTCCCAATTTGTGTGAAAGTGAATGTAACGAACTCGACAAGAATTCGAACTCTGCTCTCCATGTTCTCATTCCAAGCCTCTATCTATTAGACCACCTTTTACAAGTCCAAGTGCCAATATAAAGCAAATATTGTTTCTGAATTTGGAAGGTAGGATCTTTGCATCTAGCCTAGACGACAAGAAAAATGGGCTTGTATTTCCACGTCAAGGATGTTTTGATGTGTCTGTTATTGAGTTACAAAGATCTTTAAGTGAAAGTCTGATGTCAG
Source organism: Acanthosepion pharaonis (assembly GCA_903632075.3). Lineage (NCBI taxonomy): Eukaryota > Metazoa > Mollusca > Cephalopoda > Sepiida > Sepiidae > Acanthosepion > Acanthosepion pharaonis. The sequence goes on along the minus strand of CAHIKZ030000857.1, from coordinate 1,319,236 downwards.
TGGGTAGGTAGGTCACTACTCTTTTTCTTCGCTTTGAATTTAATGCTTTTATCGATTGAAGTTCAACTTTCTACATACACTCCCCCGTGCGCGTTCTGCCATCAACAACTTTCCCATATAGTACATGCGTTTTATTAACTTATCACTTTGTAAGTTAATAAATCTCTTTCCTACTTCTGCCCACGTTGAAAATTTTATGAAAATATCGAAAAATGACATAAAATTAATAATAGTTTTAAGTTTTAAATTGTCCGAATTACATAAATGAAACATTATCGTTCTTATTAGTTTTTCATTCACTTTATTATTTTTGTTTCTTGTTTACGTCAAGTAGATTTAGTAGTGTTAAGTTCCAGAATTTCTTAAAAGAAGCCCTGTCGTTATTATTAATTTAATATTAGATTTAATTTCTTTTTTTTTGTTTCTTGTTTACGATTAATAGTAGTAGATTTAGTAGTGTTAAGTTCCAGAATTTCTTAAAAGAAGCCCTATCTATATTATTAATTTAATATTAGATTTAATTTCTTTTTTTGTTTTGTTTCTTGTTTACCCATATTACTAGTAGTAGATGTAGTAGTCTTAAGTTGTTTCAACTTTGATGAAACATGATAACAATCATTAATTTTTGATAAAGCTTGTTTCATTTTTTTGTTCTTTATCTCAAATCTCAGGTTGTTTTGGCATTCTGCGACTGTTTGTAAGCAACGTGAATCGGAAATAAAGAATTGGCTTCCGATATTTGAACACTTACCCTATATTCTTCGGAAGAGTAGCACCTTTCGAAAGCTAACTATTAAACGTCATTCAAATTTTCTGACTAAATATTGACATTTTCTGTGATTTACGAACATTTAAAATTGGTATAGAATTCATTATGTTTTTTAAACTATTTTCGTATATAGACAGACACATATGTGTGCGTGTATATACACATTCATATATTTATGTGTTTATTTCTGTGGATGCAGTGTTGATTTCTATGTCTACACTGTTTATATGAAAAAGCAGAAACAATACTCGATATTAAGCACTCTTTCAGCCATTAATATTTTTTAAGTTTTTTTATAATTATTCAGAAACTCTTTCTTTTTTTAATAAAATTTAATCTTTTCAAAATCCTGTTAGAATCTGTCGCAGACTTTGCCTACTCTTACTCCTTCTGTTAACAGTTGTTGTGACGAACATTGAACACACTTACCAGGATCGAAAAGGCCTCGATGTTTCGCTTGCTTAGTCCGTATTTACAATTTGGAAAAGGCGCATGCGCAGACTGGTATGCCTGATATAACTAGCGAGAGACGGCCATGCAAATTCTAAACATATAAAAAGGCTACGAATTTGTCGGTGAGCAGAAGGACATTTGCTTAATGTGGTGGTAACGACATGAGAATAGAGACAGGAGATTCGTAGCGTTTTACTGTTTCGCCAAAGAAGAAGAAGAAAAAAAAACGTATTCTCTTTGTTCTGATTTCTAACTCTATTTTTTGACCCCTTTTCTTCTTTCACAATCCTTGGACAGTTGCCTACTGAATCTTCGAACTGAGCGCACCAAGGTTCAAGCTCTGTACACATTTTCTTTCTATTTTTGACTTTTGCTTTTTGTATCATTCAGCGTATCTTCTTTCGCTTACATAAACCGCATGTGTCATTCGAAAATACCGGATTTCTTCGTTCACCGTAACACTCATCACATATGAAGAATAGACTTGAATCAACAGAAAGGTGGTTCCACAGAAGGAAGCTGAGAATGGCATAGACTGAACATGTGAGCAACGACGAAATTTTAGAGAAAATGGCAACAAAAAGTACACTTATAATTAACACCAGAAAAAGTCAGTTGAAATTTCTAAGACACATAATGAGGAAAGAGGGCTTGGAAAATTTGATATACTGAAGGCAAGGGGACTCACGAAAGCAGAATATAATCTACCTAGCGAGCTTTTGTAAATAGTTGGCAAAACAGGGGCGAGGAGAGATAGCAAAAGCACATACTTTACTAAGAGTTACAAAAGACAGGAAATTGTGGAGAGCCGTGATCGTCAATATCCTGATAGAGTATTGCACATAGAAGAAGAAGAAGAATTTCATGAACACTTTTACCAATTTTCACCCAAAACTTTATCTGAATTCACTTCTCCACATTCTTTTCACTCATTTTCCGCCAACGGTATAACATGAACACGTACTAATTACTCTACTGCTCAGCAACGAGTAGCTCATCATATCTGCGTCTAGAAAAGGCTGAAGATATATTCATATTTACGGATGTATCTGATTCGTTACTCCAGCGACATGCTGCGGTCATTCCAGGAATTAAATTTTCAAACCTCATATATTTTATGAACATGCACGTGTGTATGATACAGACTTTATACTATATATGTCCCATAATAATCGCTAGATTACTATAAGGAACGTGTATGCAAATGAAACAATTACTATGGGATACACCATAATAAATATGATAGCATTACGTGCACTGTAGATGCTACTAGTATAAAAGTATTATAAAAATAACCATTGAGGAAAAAAGCATTAGACACCACACCGTTTGCAAACATAAAAATTAAACAAATAAAAGAGAGAGAGAGAGAGAGAGAGAGAGAGAGAGAGAGAGAGAGAGAGATGTTCCGTTAAAAGGAAGTAGTGATGTAATAATAAAAACTTAAGTTTAGGTCTTCAAATAACCGTTAGCGTAAACAGCATTCTACATATAGGATTAAAAATTAGATGAACTTGTTTGCTTCATTGGTGCCGTCAACTCGCCGAAGTTAATTCTACCAACCACTGAGCACATCGCTCTTTCAATGATTAAGTGAATTAATTTGTATTTTTCCACGTCCTTTTCCCTTGAATATTCCTTTACAGAAATGGAAGAAGCGTCGAAATATTCCATCGATAGGGAGAGAAAATTATCACTACAGAACAACACTACACGCGGGAAAGGCATCACACATGGAGACTGGTTGCTAAGAGAGTAGTAAAATGATAGATAGATAATGATTTGACGAACATAGATAGATAGATAGATAGATAGATAGATAGATAATGAGCTGAAGAACAGATAGATAGATAGATATATAGATAATGAGCTGAAGAGCATAGATAGATAGATAATGATTTGACGAACATAGATAGATAGATAGATAGATAATGAGCTGAAGAACAGATAGATAGATAGATAGATAGATAGATAGATAGATAATGAGCTGAAGAGCATAGATAGATAGATAATGATTTGACGAACATAGATAGATAGATAGATAGATAGATAGATAGATAGATAGATAGATAGATGAGTTGACGAACATAGATATATCTGTGAGCATATAGGTGTAGAAGTACGAGTGTACGAAAATATGTTTACTACGATTGAAAGGGTTATGCACCATTGCAAGGGATCGGTGTTCGAGCCCAGATAAAAAAGATTTTGAAGGTTGATTTTGAAGGCATTCAGGACTCCCTTTATGGAAGATTGGCGTAAGTCAATCTTCCTTATATCTCTTCAACATCAACCCCCCAATTTTGAACTGTGATGGATTTAACTAAGCAAAGTAAATAATAATAATAATAATAATAATAATAAGAAGAAGAAGAAGAAGAAGAAGAAGAAGAAGAGGAAGCAGACGAAGAAGAAGAAGAAGAAGTACTTTAGTCTAACTGGAGCTACAAAGCTAGTAACATTCCATCACCACAGAAGAGACCTTAAATTTTCTCCAGTCATTATGAACGGTTATACTCTCAATTAAATTCTTTGCTTTAAACGTCTATTGAGACTCAAGTGGAACACATCTATACGATCCGTCGCTAAAGAGGTTTGAAAAATGGTTAGTTCCTTGTACTGACCCAGAAAGTATTTAACTAAAAAAATTCTCATTTTCCAGCATTAAAAAATATTTCTATGTAGCTTTGTGGGTGTTGAATTATTTTACAACTTACAACCTTTTTCTCAAAGTTGAAACATCGCAAAACTTTCGTTACTCTATCGCTATTTTCATGGAAAATATTCTGACGAGCTACATTTCTTCGTTCCACCGGTTCAGGCATTTGCAGCTAAAACCCATCAGACTATGTACACGCGAGATTGAATCCTTCTCATTCGTTTCGTATGCAATTGTTAAGAAAGTTCTATTCGGACAAATTCTTCCTAAGAACGGCTACTTTGTGGAATAGACTCCTGAGTGGATACTTCTCCTATCATTGCAATCTTAGCCACTTCATGTCTAGGTTCAACCGTTATCAACTTTCAACAAACTATTTCAGTAATCCTCTACCTTGAGCGGCTCTTGGGCCTTGTATTGGGTGAACAAAGGCTTCAACAGTAAGTCATCTAGTGAGATGAACTCGTTTACTTGACCTTACAAAACAAAAACAAGTATATATATATATATATATATATATATATATATATATATATATATATATATATATATATATATAGAGAGAGAGAGAGAGAGAGATAGATAGATAGATAGATAGATAGATAGATAGATAGATAGATAGATGGCAAACAAATGGCGGTGGCGGAGATAGCTGTAAATCAAAGTCAATTTGACGAGGCCATTAGCATGGATTTGATTTTGGTGGACAACTGCACGTTGAATAAGCCTACAAACTTGGCCAGAAGCACCTCCCTTGAGACTCAAAAAGGTCTGAGACAGGCAATAGATAGATAGAAAGAAAGAAAGAAAGAAAGAAAGAAAGAAAGAAGAGTGGAGGGGAAATGTGATTTTAAAATTTAATACTGACTCTTCCATCACATTATTCCAATGTTTTTTTTTAAGAATATATGAATTAATATGAAAATATTTTGACATTAATCAGTGTCTCGTTTGTTGAAATCGTTTAGCTAGAGGTATGATTTTCCGTACATATGTATGAATAAGTGGATCATTGCATGTGGATATATTTGATGGCATGCATGCATCAGAAAATAGAAAATTGAAAAGCACACGTCTAAACACACCTTGGCATCTAAAAATGTATATTTTTCCAAGCTAGCATCCAGTGTATTCTACATGAATTTTGGAGCACACCATGTTAAATCGAAGATAATTGGCAAAGATTGAAGGTGGAACTTCATTGATTGAAATTCAATCACTCATGAAAAGTTTAATTTCGGTTTTTCAGTTTTTCCTTCGGGTCATTTGTTTTGTTTTTCTTATTTCTTCGATGGCAAAAATTAGGTTATGCCGCTTTTCCTTATTCATTTTTATTTATTTTCTTTCTTTAATTTACTTTCACAATTCGGTTTCTTTCTTTCTTTCTACCATTTAATTTATTTTTTCTTTCTTTAAACAATTTACTTCAACAATTCAGTCTCTTTTTCTTTTTTTATACTATTTAATTCATTATGTGCTTCTGTTTTTGCTACCATGGTTTAGTTTCTTTCTTTCATTAATTCATTAATTACTTATTTTCTTTCTTTCTTTCTTTCTTTCTTTCTTTCTTTCTTTCTTTTTCTAGTATTCAAGTTTTGTCTGTTTCTGTAACCATTTTACTACCACGGGGTAGTTTGTGTCATTCTTTCTTTCTTTCTTTATTTCATTATTTTTTCTTTCTTTCTTTCACTCATTCATTCATTTTTTCTTTCCTTCTTTCATTCAATCGTTAATTTTTACCTTTCTTTCTTTCTTTCTTTCTTTCTTTCTTTCTTTCTTTCTTTAGCATTCAAGTTTTCTCTGTTTCTGTAACCATTTTACTACCACGGGGTAATTTGTGTCATTCTTTCTTTCTTTCTTTCTTTCTTTCTTTCTTTCTTTCTTTCTTTCTATTTTACTTCTTTCCTTTACCTTTGCCTCTCATTTCTTTCTTGTGCCATTTTTTTTATTGTCTTTTATTCTTTTGTTTGAATGCCATTTTTTTTCTTTTCAGTTCTTCTTTAATTTTCACTTCCTTTTTTTCTTTATTCATTTCCTCACCCTTTCTTGTCACATTCCTATTCTTCCACATTCATAGCCCTTTTCCCCTTCATTTTCATTCCTTTCCACCTTCTGTCACCCCTTCTATGGATTTCCATCCATTTCAAATTGTCTTTCCATTCATTTATTTTCGAGCTTGTTTTTTCTCTCTTGCCTGTCTTTTTTTTCTTTATGCATTGACATTTTCATTACGACAGCTTAGGAATCCACCTTTTTTTCTTTATATCTTTCCTTCTTTTTTATTTCACTTTTTTTTTTTTTTTGTCAGTCAGTTCTTAACTTTTCAACTCTCTTACGTTTTATCGGCCTTTCTTTCTTTCTTTTAAAATAACGTCAAGTTTAGTAGGCGATAACTGTTTTAAACACAGTAAAGTGAAATAAAAATTGGAAAAAGAGGAGAGAGCAAGAGTTGGGAGAGAGGACGAAAGCAACAGGGTAATAAAAGACACTTTGCAAAAAAAAAAAAAAATGAAAGAAAAAGAAAAAAACACTTTTAAATGTCTACAAGCTAATATACTACCCTTAAAAGCAGACGAAAGCTTGGAGAATTTTTCAATAAAATAAAATCGAAGAAATATTATACAAAAATGATATCACGCACGCATTAAAGAGTTTTTAAGATATTATTTTAGGGAAAGGTTTGATAATGGAGGTTTCCACTCAAGAGAAACGTCTAAAAATGTATGGTTACTGTACCACGCCCAGAGGTGGTTCCCTCACACCAGCAACTGGTACCATTCTGTAAAAATGATTTTCATCCGTAGTCAGTTATTATATAAGGCAAAAAATAAAAAAAAATGCTTTGGAGCGAACTTTTATTCCTGCAAGAAGCTACATGAACACGTTATCATCTTCAACATTTCTACTTTCAAAATTAGCACACTTTAAATAATTTTAATTGTTCTTTATATCATGATCAGTAAGAAGATTGTCTTTAGTTTGGGGCGTAGATTTGTCAGAGAAGGTGACACACACTTGCAAACCCCAAAAGATAAAACCAAAAATTAAAAAGAAAAACATAGACTTAAACAAGAGATTAGATTAACATAATCCTAAGAGCAAAATAAAGTTTAAATTCGTAAGTCTCTGGAAGTTAACAACTCTGATGTATATGACGGTTGAAGATTAAATTAATTGAAATTCGTGAAGTTACATGCAATAGATATGAAAATGGAAAGTAGTCAATCATAGGGCCAAAGCATAATTAGCAAACCAGCTACATAATAAAAAATAAAGATCATTGTCAGTTCCTAGCAGCGGACAAAGAATATAATCTCGATAATTTTCGCCGACCGCGACAAAATACAGCAATTTGTCTTTAAATAATACTCGTCGCGAAGTTTAATCAAGACAGTAAAAAAATGTCTTCTTTTATCTTTTTTAATGACTCTCTTTATGACTCGCTGGTGAAGCGACGGAATGCAGAATAAAATACAACTGCCGTTTGTCGGTTTACTGTGAAAAAATCGTCCTCATACATGTGCATTAATTGATTTCGCATATTTATATAAAAATGGCATATACAAAAACTACATAACGTCTACAAATTAATTATCTCTGTAACCATATTTCCTTTAGGGGCTTAATTCATGTAAGATTTTGATGTACGGGCGGCCCCAGCAGAGATTTGCATCCGTATTTAACGCATAAAAAGTATTTTAAAATGAGCTTGGGATTTTTTTCTAGCAGTGTATGTGCACAGAGGCGCATGGTTTATAGACATTCACACACAGACACACACACATACACATATATATAAGCAGCGTAGACATAGTTCTCAACACTGGATGGTGACAACCTGTTTCATGTTTAAACGCAATTGCATTTAAGATGAAACGGACTGCCGCCAACAAATGTTAATACCAATGTCCACACTGCTTATATTTACATACGCTCTGTCACAGATATTGAGAACTTTTCTCCCATAAATATAGCATGCCTTAAAAACTATATTTTATAATATATATATATATATATATATATATATATTATTATTATTATTATTATTATTATTAGTAGTAGTAGTAGTAGTAGTAGTAATGTTATAAGTATAAGAAATTATACTCATTCGAAAAACCTTCAGTGTTTTGATTTACAAATAATCAAACCAATACCAAAGGAAAAAAAAAGGTATATAAAAAAGAAAGAACCAAGATCATGTATGTTAGCCGAAAATAATCGTCTAGCATGCAAGTCCAAAGCCCAAAGAAAAAAAAACGATACGAGTAGGCAAAATAACTAAATAAAGTGCTCGATACAGTAAGTAGAGCAGACCGAGTTAAACCTAGAGAGCCAGACAAACCTAGGTTTAACTATATATATATATATATATATTGAGATAGATAGATAGATAGATAGATAGATAGATAGATAGATAGATAGATAGATAGATAGATATACGTAGAGCATTGCAATGTACTGTATAAGTACGTATTGGTTATTTGGTAAAGAAGAGGAATATAAGACGGGCCATAACTGCCCACGTCCTAAAGGAACGTAGTATTTAAAAATGTATTTTGATCACACCATCCATAAACACTTTTGATCAAATCCTGTTTATGAATGTATTTAAGAAAATTTGTCACTGACAGGTCATGATGAAGGCAAGAGGGAGAGAGGAACCAGCGAATAATCTTTCTAACAAGCTTGTCTAAATGGTTGGCAGAACAGGAAATAGGAGAGATAGCAAAAAGACAAGCTTTATGTGTTACAAAGGATAGGTAACTGGGGAGAGATATTATTAGTCACGCCCTAAAGAGAAGCGCCACATAGAAGATGGAGAATTAGGATTTTACAATTTCTTTTTAAAAATCCGTCACAAGCTTTTCAGCTAAATCCTGTCAATAAAGAAAATCTTTATCAGAATAAACTCTCTCTATCTCTCTCTCTCACACACATAAATATATATATATATATATATATATATATATATATGTGTGTGTGTGTGTGTGTGTGTGTGTGTGTGTGTGTGTGTGTGTGTGGATAGTGTAAAGATGGATAAGTGGATAGATTTATATTCATTAAAAAATACGTAGTTTTTTCCAATCTCGTTCATTTCAAATTTTCAGCATGAATCGTTTCTTCATTGTTTTTTAATTTTCTAAATAGTCTCTATCTAATGGTTTTAAAAAGAAAACAGAGTAAATAAATTATATAGATATATGTAAAATAATTTATTTTGATATTAGATAACAATATAACGTTAATATATTGTTCGATGTATACGTATCAAAACACACACACGCACACACATATATATACACACACACACAAGTCACGATGAGTAAATTGTCGCCATTTTATATTTCTAATTTCGCACGTTCTTTGTTTTTTATTTGTCGACTGAATAGGGTCAGTTGGGCACCGTCTGCGAGAAAAAGAGAGCCATGACGCAATTCACTCCACCACAAATTTGGAAACGGCATGTTGTACTGGTTGGCATTCGTGCTGGAAGCTTCAATGTGTACACAGTGTTTGGATGTCAATCTAAGGACAGTGCAGAGGATTCGGAAAGATTTGGATGAGTTTAATGGTGATTACGAAGGTGTTTAGAGTGATAACTAGTGATGGTGACGTTATGCCTCATTTCATTTCCTCACATGGCCTCAAACTCAACACGGAGTCCTACATCGTGGCACGATGAGGTAGTGCTGTTCTGACACAGGACAGCGCTACGCCTTTCCGCAGCCACCGTCTAGTGTCAGGCGGGTGCCTGCAGAAAGACCCTATATCTGGCAACAGGACTCTGCACCATGCCACCCAATCAGAAGTACCCGATCATGGCTGTCAGGAAATTTCTGCGACCACATCATCCCTTACATTTGGCCACCTAACTCCCCAGACTGCAGTCCCCTTGTTTATTATGTGTGGGGCGCAGTTGAGCGAAACAACAACAAAACTTGTAACATCAAAGACAAAGGCAAGGATTATGGCAGCTTTCACCAACTTAAACAAGGAGACCGTCCAGAAGAGTTGCAGGAGATTCTGAAGTTGTCTGCAGGCCGTAGTTGAAGCAAATGGCAAATTTATTATATAAATTTACTCATTAGTATTTCAAGATATTTTTGTGCAATTTTGGTAAATATGTATGTTAAAATGAGATGTCAGTGTCATTTTAATTTTGTATAATTTAAACGACAATTTGTCTATTGCACCCCTGTATATATATATATATATATATATATATATATATATATATATATATATATATATGTGTGTGTGTGTATATATATATATATATATATGTGTGTATATATATATATATATATATATATATATAATCATATGGATAGATATAGGTAAATATACGAGTAAGCGTTCATATATATATATATATATATATATATATATATATATATATACTCTATTGTGTAAGCAAAAAGTGTTCAATGTTAAATAACAGCTATTTGATATATTAAAAAATGTATATAATAGCCTATGTTGAATGCACTTGAGTTGTAGTTTAATTTTGAATTTAGGCCCAGATTAACATTTAAGATTGAAAATAAGATTTCAATCTTATTTTCAATTTTCAATTAAATTACAACTCATTTAAATACTTAGCAACAATAAATATCTTCCCTAACTATTAAATACCTCGCGATAATCAGAAGTATAAAACAAATGGCGTTACCCAAAATTTGCACATAATCATTGCAAATAGCATGAAACTTCAACTTGTGCATTCAACGAATGGTATAATGTATATTTTTAATATATAGTTGTATGGATATCAGTTTGTGACCCTGGTTTTCACAATTTTTGAGATCATCAGATAAAGTATGTCTGATGAACGCAAAAGCGTGAAACCTATGGTTAAAAACCCACATCCATACAACTAAATATGTTAGCTCTATCACTGATATTGAGCACTTTTCCGTAAGTACCGCACATATATAATATATATAGAAGATACATTCATATATATTATTAATTAAAAAATCTCAAACACGCAAAATTTTAGTGTTTGATAGTCTTTAATTAATAATAATTTTGCTCTGTCTTTTGACTCCCTGGATTTATATTCTAATGGAAATTCCATACGGATTACCATATTGTATCATTACTATATCTATATATATCTATATATATATATATATATATATATATATATATATATATATATATTATTATTATATTAGTCCTACTAAAGAAATAGAAACTAGGAAAGCAACTCAAACACGTGTCCTACACTAAACATAACGTTTAGAATAATAAAAAGTAATTTCAGATAGAAAAAAAACTTTTCAAACGGTACATATGTATATACAGACCTTGTTTTAAACATACAGTTTAACTTTACTTTTTAAATTTACTCTTTAATATCGGATAGAAAAAAATAAAGTTCAAAAGGTACAGATGTAGATCTTGTTTTAAACATACTTTTTAACTTGTTTACTCTTGTTTTCTTTTAAAAGTCATTAAATACAAAAGATGATTTTGTAATTCGATGTCATTAGTGGTGCTTTAACTCACAAATATCGTTCTTGATTGTATTGACAGTTGTCATCATGAATTTTTTAAAAATATTTCTGAAAATTACTTTATTTCGTTCAATTAAAAAAAATCGTTGCAGATAAAAGAATTTAATTTTTCTCGATATATTTTGATATTTGATATTTTTTGATATTTTTTTGAGAGTTTGATTTTTTCTCCTATATATTATATTATTTACTTTTATAAGAATTTCCACAGAAACAAAATAAAACGATTTCTGTAGTTTTATGTAGTTTATCCCACTTTTTTTCTCTTTCTTTTCTCTACGATCACTTACTTCCGTTTCCCTCTCACCGATCCCCTCTCTTTTTACAATTAGCTTCCTCTTTCTCTCTCCCTCTCTCCCACTCTTTTTCTCTTTCTTCTCTCTAAGATCTCTCACACAATCTATGTCTGAATATTTTTGCTTTTCTTAAACTTCATTTATATCTTCTTTTCTCCAACATATCGCCGCGTAGAAAGTACCGCCTCCCGTACGAACACCGAAATTAAGCAACTTGAAGCCTGGTCAGTACCTGGATGAGTAACCGCTTAGGAATACCAGGTATTGTGAGCTTGGATGTGCGGGTGGTGTAATGGATAATGGCTAGGAATTGTTAAACGGCGGGAGGGGGGGCAGTTTCAATTCCATTGTGTTCGTTGTATTCACCTACCCCAACCTACATACTGATACAAAGATAAAAAATGTGTAACGTCAGCCTAATGAGAAGGACAATCTCATTCCGGAAAAACCTTTTGGAAATTGGAAAATTGGCCTATATTTGAACTTCAGCAACCCAAAGTTAAGCGACGTCGAGCCTGGTCAAAACCTAAATGAGTGACCGCTTGGGAATACCAGGTGCTGTAACCTTGGATGTGTGGGTTTAGTGTAATGGATATTGTCTCGAATTTTGTTAATCGGCGAGCCGAATTCCAATTTTAATTAGGTTAGTTGCATTTATTTATTTGCAAATACCCTTACGAAAGGTATGATCCACCTCTTCTCCCTCAGCTATGGGTTAATTAATAAAGCTTGTATCACTAAATCATTATGATGTTCAAAAAATTTCTTACAATCTAAAAATATTTTCTGGCTTTAAATAACCTATAATGGGTTGATAAGCCGTAGAAAACGAACCAATGAATCAATCTAAGATATCTCGCCTCTGTCACTTTTAATAATCCCGCATTTTTCTATAATTACTATATCTTTTTCTTTCTATCTTTTCTTTTAGAGCTCTCATTCTCGTCACTTTTGAATATTCCTGCATCATGTTACCATTTTATCATTTCTTCTTTATTTTCCCTGAGATCTATCACCCTAATCTCTTTTTGAATATTTTTTTTACTTTTTATCTCTCTATCTCTTTCTGTCTTTTTCTTTCTTTCTTTCTTTCTTTCTTTCTTTCTTTCTTTCTTTCTTTAAGAATTCTCAGCATACGTTTCTTTTTTAAGGACCTTGTTTTTTTTAGCTTTCTTCTTATTTCTTTCTTCTTACTTTTCTCTATGAACTTTAACACGCTCGCCACTCTGAATATTTCTGTCTCTTTTTCCTTTTTTCTATCAGTCTCTTTCTTTTCGTATTTTTGTCATATTATTTCCCCCTTTTTTTATCTACCAATCCATCTGTTGATAGCAATTAATCTCAGTCTGATTGCTTTTCTCTCAATCTATGTCTATCTATAACCGAAATCGACGTAAGAATTTACATATTTACCTATTTAATTTCAATTTTATGTTATTTTGATTCGATCTATCTATCTATTCATAACTATCTATTCATATCTATCTATCTATCTATCTATCTATTCATAACTATCTACTCATATCTATCTATCTATCTATCTATCTATCTATCTATCTATCTATCTATTCATAACTATCTATTCATATCTATCTATCTATCTATCTATCTATCTATCTATCTATCTACTCATATCTATCTATCTATCTATCTATCTATCTATCTATCTATCTATCTATCTAATCTTATCTTGGCATTCGCGCTTATATATCTATCATCGATGCGATTTGAAATTGCAATAAACTATGGGAACAACAAAATGGCCCTTAAAGTTCACTTATCAACACGTCTGCTAGCAGTTTTTATGTCTCAAATTCGGACAATTTCCTCTCCATGACATTCTCTCTTATTCTGTCAGTTTTGCTTAAGTGCAAGAACGATTAGCTTTCGTTCAATGCGGCTCTTTCAGCTTGCCCGTATGTCTTACAGTTTTTCCTGTTTGCCGGAGTCAGGCAGGCAGGCGACGAAGTTTACCCCGTGAGTCGAGGGGAGTTAGTCCAATGGTTCCTCGACGATAAATTGCAGAATGCTATTCAGTTGAAGTTCATTTACGCTTTGAACATTGAAGCTAAATCAATATGGCTTCTTTGAAATTCTAGTATCTATTATTTTATTATCCGTTATTGAAATACTATTATCTAATTAATCTATTATTAAAATTCTGTTCTTATATTATCTATTATTGAAATTCTATTGTCTGTTATTCAATTACCTATTATCTATTATCCATTATTAAAATTCTATTATTTTTCATTCTGTTATTGAAATTCTATGTATCGCTCATCTATTTTTTAAATTAAAATGCTATTAATTAATATTGAAATTATATTTTCTATTATCCATTATCCTATTATTGAAATATTGTTATCTTTTATCCTCAGGGCCGGATTATCTATTAGGCAAGGGCCCTTAGAGGTTTTATGAAGCAATAATTTTTATTTTCTAGATGTTATAACTTCTAAATAGTTTCATAAACTGAAATGATATCAATATGGCAAACTCATATTTAATTGACTTTGCAGTGAGCAAAGCAAAGGAAAATGTTTTAGTTTGTGTCATGTGTTTCTAGTTGATAACATGTTTGAATTTAGTTTCGAATGCTTAAATCTTAAATTTTGTTTTTATAAAGCAGTAATATTAATTGCCTAGATGTTATAACTTCTAAATAGTTTCATAAATTGAAATAAGATGAATATGATAAAATTCTAATGTTACATGAAGTTTTAATGTTATATGTATAGTATATGAAGTTATATATTTGATAAAGATTGACAGTTTGAATGATACAGAACTTTGGTTTATCCTGTTTGTTTTGTCACTGCATTTCCTTCATTACAACAGTTAAGCTGCAATTTTTTTTAATATTACGGTGTTCGAAAAGTAATGGCGTTTTTCACTGCTCTGAATTAGTCAACCAACCAATAACAAAGGCTGAATCGAGACAAAGTCAGCATTTAACAAATACGAATTTTATGATTGCTATTTATACAGGGCAATTTTCAATGCTGTTCCAATGCTAATGTTATATATATATATATATATATATATATTGTTTATATGTTATTTATATAGATACAAATATTTAAGTAAATGCTCTGTTTATAATAAACAGTATTAACAACATTTAATGCCCTGAATGTCCGAAAAATTTCATAGAAAAAGCAGTAATTCGACCTTGCTAACCAGACGCTTTCTCTGTAGCTAAATGGTATAGCATGTCAGGCTATATGACAGTTCCGTGTAGGACACAGGTTCGACTTCTTGTTGGAGGACATATATTTTCTATGAAATAATTGTCGGACTTAGTTCATCTCACTATATATATATATATATATATATATAAGAAAATTAATAATAAAATGGAAAAACATTTCGAATGACATGTTTCATCCTTTAAGATTTCAGTTAATGATGTTTACGTTTACATGCGCACAAAGGGGAGGAGACACTAAAATGTTAACCTTAGAGTAGCAGTAGTGCAGTGAGAAGCTTGCCACATCCCGTCTGTAGCGGAGTGGTTGAAAGGTGGAGAATAGTTCGTCACTCACAAGGGCTTGGAAATGCTTTTGAACTTTATCAGAGCTGGAGAGTGAGGTCTGGATACCTCCTGTCCAAATATGACAACATTACTCCAGTTTTGGACTAATCTGGCTCTTGTAAAGGTAGAAGATAATAGGAACGGTCAAATACTCAGTGGAGCGAGGTCGGGTGTGAGTTGGTGTCCCAAAGTCTTTCAAGGTACGGCGGTTCACCGAGAGCACCTCTGTTCATTCTGATTGGTGGTAGTTTGAGGTTAGATCGGCGATGATGGAATGTAACTAGCTTGGTCTTCGAGGCATTTAATGTAACTAGCCATTTTTTACCCCATTGAGTAGTTTGTGCAAGATCGGAAAAGAATTTAGTCGCCACTATGTGTGTGTGTGTGTGTGTGTATGTGTGCACTCGTTTCAGTATTTAGAAAAAGCATTTAACAAATATGAATTGTATATTTTCAATGCTGCTCCAAGTTTCAGAGCTTTGTTTGGTAATGCCACGTCGTCCCTTCGGACCAATATTCCCGCGTCGTAAAGTCTCGTCATGTTTCGTCTTGTTTGATGATTTTATTCACAAGATTTTATCGCAAAGCGCAATATCGATTTTGCATAAGAAGCAGTCGAGTGACTAGTTCCTGATACGGCACGAAACAGAATAAAAACTACCAACTATTTAGAGATGTCTTCGAGAGATTGGAATATTAACTCAGTCTGTGTTGCTTCAGATAGAGCACCCAAGCTTTCATACCATGAATATCTTTTAGGGAAAAGACAGTCCACTATGTATGTATATCTGTCTTTACACACACACACAAATATATATATATATATATATAATATATATATATATATATATATATATATATATATATATATATATATATATATATAAAAGTGATAAAGAAATTGATAAGTAAATTGTTATGTATCTTAGATAAATATTAATTGTGGCATCAAAACAGCAACACTGATATTAAGAACAGTGTTCGTGTCATTTGAAGAGCTATGATTTCGTAGGCTGATATTCCGGGTTGGCCCGCCTGTCTGATTGGAAAGCCAGGCCCATTTGAAATATTTATCAGACCAGCTCTGGGGCCTAAGGGTACACGTTGAGAATCACGGGTTTAGAGTACGACACAAGGACAACGTAAATCTTGTCTTGAATATCCGACAAGTGCAGCTAAAATCTAGTTTTGATATTTACAGATTTAGTACAATATAAGACAAACATCTAGTCTCGAGTAAGGCCAACAAATATTAATAGTAGCTTTGGGGGTGCGGATAGTGTAACAGTCATCAACGCGCAAAGTGAATTCGGTAGGCTGAGTTCAATTTCAGCTTGGTTCGATTTCGTTCGCATCGCGCTAATGTTTCTTGAGACATGAATCCACGTTCCTCCCGCTACGAGTTAAATAGTAAAGCAAACTGGACTCTTTTGTCTTTAACCAGACTAGGATAATGAGAACGGTTAATTCAAAACCAGCTTGAAGACAGGCGTTGTTAGTTCCTCTTATTCATGACATACCACTGCTGCCATATAGGGTCTTTACGACCCTAATGCTTTTCAGAACTCATGACGTGAAGTGACGTAACAATAGTAGCTTAGTACGGCATAAGGTCAATAAATATCTAGTCTCGTGTACGGCATAAGGCAAGCAAAACTTTACAAGACCTACAAATATTAATGTCGAATTCGACTTAAGACCAACAAATTTGTAGTGTCGAGTACAGCATATGACTCACAAATATTTAGTACCCAGAGACCATATAGGTATAAGACCAAGAAATATCTAATACGATACAAGGACAATAAACATATTATCTTGATTTTTATTGTCTTTGGTTAGTACGACATAAGGCTAATAAATGTATGTAGAGCGTGCCACAAGGTCCCCAAATGATCCTCCTCAAGTCCTAATAGATCGGTTACTCACCCAGTCTGTCCCGTTATTTATCCATAGTTGGGGGACGGGGGAGGGAGAGATTCAAATCTTTCCCAAGAGTTTTTGAAAATAAGTGAATATAACGAACTCGACTGGAATTTGAAATCGCTTCTCGTGATTCCTTAGTCTGAGCCACTATCCATTACTCCATAGCGCCTCTCTCTCTCTCTCTCTCTCTCTCTCTCTCTATCTATCTATCTATCTATCTATCTATGTGATAAAATATAGTTTTACGGCGTGCTATATTTATGCTCAATATCAGGGATAGAACGGTTATTTTGTAATGCAGTAACGGTTATGTTTCGAATTATTCTAGAGATTATTAAGTGTGAATAATTGTGGATGCAGGTTTTGACTATTTACAGTGTTGTTCATTATCTTTGTTGGCTGTTATTTGTTTATTATTTATTTAGATTATTTACTTATTTATTGCTTTGGATTAATTCATTTTACTTATTTATTTTGGTTTATTCGTGTTCATTTTCAGTGTTCGATTGTATATATATATATATATATATATATATATATATATATATATATATGTATGTGTGTGTGTGTATGTGTGTGTGTGTGTGTGTGTGTGTGTGTGTGTGTGTATTGTTATCGTAAAAGTTACTCCCCTTAGATCTAAAGGAAAAAAAAAAATTTGGTGTCTTCATTAATTTTATATCATTTTGACTTGAAATATAGCGAACCCAACAAGATAAAGAAAATATAGCAAATATAATTATCGAAGGACGATTCACTTTTTGCAGTTATCATATAAATTCAAATAAGATTTATCTTTAATCGGGAACTAAATTAAAATATCTTTTTCCATGAACTCAACGAAGGATTTTTTCTAGTTTTTATTTTCACTGAGACCGAATGGCAGAGACAAGGGTAAAATCATATTACTGAAAAAAATAAAAAAAACAAAAAAGAAACAGAGGTCATGATTATCTTAATGCAAATCTCTTAATAATCTTTCTGCAAATCTTTACCGATATATTCTTTTGTTTTTGTTCTTATTATTTAGACAACGGGTTTTCTTTTCCTCATCCTAACTTCCTTGATGTCTTCTTAGTTTTAACAACGCGACTTTTCTACATTTTTTTCTCACTTCTACGATTCAGAACAACCGGCACAAGTCAATTTATTGCATTAAGACCGACACGAGATTATGATAAATATCTTTATCGACACTATGGTATATAAAAATATTCAAGAATGTAACTTATTCTCTGCGTTATTTCTCTCTCCGTAAATTCTGCCACGTTAAAATAAACAGGTTTTAGAAAATTGATAATTTTCTATTATTGGAATTTTATTATCTATTATTCTATTATCTTTTATTCCATTATCTAGTATCTATTATTCTATTATCTATCATTCACTTCATCTTTTATTCTATTAACGATTATTTTATTATTGAAATTCTGTTATTCTATTATTCTATTATCTATTATCCATTATTTTATTATTGAAATTCTATTATCTATCTATTATTTTATTATCTATTATTCTATTGTCGATTACTATTAAAATTCTATTATCTAATATGTATTATTCTATTACCTATTATTCTATTATCCAATATTTTATTATTGAAATTCTATTATCTATTATTTTATTATCTGCTTATTCTCTTATTGAAATTCTATTATTATATTATCTATTACACCTTTATTCAATTATTGAAATTCTGTTATCTTTTTTGTGACTAAAAGTGCTTTCTGTGTTAGATCCAAATTTGAGGAATTACTGGAAAGACCCTTAAACAGAACTTAATCGAAGACAGTAAATGAAGTTTTTTTTTTACCTTTAGTATCGACATTTTTAGCCAATTCTCGGTTATATTTTGATAACTATGTAAGGTGCTACCTCTGGATATTTACAAAGATTAGAACCGTTGAACACAAAGCCATTATTAGGAGAGACACCATTGAAGAACGAACTCACTTCGCTAACTAATCGACTAATAGCTTACTAGGCAACGCCCCAAACTACCATCTTGCCACGCGAACTTGAATGTAACAAGGCAAGCCAACTCTCTCCTTCGTAACGAAACCTGATAAAATTAATAAAAAAATATTCAGTTGGGTAGCGTGCACACATACTATACACTAATTTTAAGCGGTTAGTCGAGGTGCGACATTTTGATCTTAAGCAGAACGCATAGATATTCTGATCCTAGATAGAAATGCCAAGCTCTATGTAAAAGCACCATTCATTTTGACAGGTACTATGCAAGACCATGGGCATGCGGCTATGGTTACAACATTAGCGTTCTGACCATGAAACTTGGATTTGCATCTCATTATAGCCATTTTGCCAACGGGGTACTTTTTAATTTATTTCACCTAATACAAGGCCTAAGAGCCACTCAAGGTAATGGGTTACTAAATGGGATTAGAGGAAGCATATTATAAGCATATGCAAGATAGATAACGGACTTGGAGAGGTTAAGATTGTAGTGGGCAGGGAAGTATCCTCTTAGGAGTCTGTTCCACAAAGTAACAATACTTGGGAAGAAGCTATCTGAGTAGAATTTACTCCTTACCAAAGGAACACGAAGGGAATGGGGGGGGGAGGATTTGTCAACGTGAGCATGGCATGGCGGGCCCTAGCTCTGAAGGTCTGAACTGACGGAACTAAGCATATAACTCAACTGAACATCTGCTAATAGCGACAGTGTAGTAAGAGGCAAGTATCGTTTCCTCTGTGAGATAAGGATTGCGAGGTAGAGAATAATTCATCACCGACAAATCCACGTAAGCTGAACAGTAAGGACTGTGCAGATTCTTTCCATGTATGGCAGCAATATTCCATTCTCACTCTGATCTGCCTCTTGTAAATTTAGAGCATAGCAACAGTTGGGCATTTTCTGGAGCGATGCAAGGAAACATGTAATTATTTCATCAACTTTAGTCATGGCAAGAATCTAATATACGAATCCCATTTGAAGTCTTGAGCGAGCTTTAGATCTAATAGGCTTTCAAGGAAGGAAGCTTCATTGAGCGCGTTACCGCTCATCAATATCGGAGTGAATTTAGTGACTGCTCAGTGATGATAAAATGTTACTTGCTTTGTTTTGGAGATATTGAGTAAAGTCTGGGGTGACAGTTCTAGGGCGTGATACTGTTAGGAAGTGCCTGAAAACCATACCACGGGTTAACCGAAGCGTTATGAGTGAAATTGGGTAGAAACTAGCACGAAATGCCAAGTCATTGTGACCAGGTCACGAAACTTTTTAAACTACTGATCACGCCAAATTATGCGCTCTCTCTAAAAAGCTGTAAAATCCATCGCTAAAAATACTGGAGATATTGTCGGTTGCCTATATCGCTCCAGTAAGTATCAGGCTCCTCCTGATATCTTCTACCTTTATAAGAACCAGATCAGGCCGAAAATGGACTAATGCCACGATATGTGGATAGTGGCTACCCAGTCATCTCTTTTCAGCCTCAAGAGAACCCAAAAGCGTCTTAGCGTGCATGTGGGAGACGAATTATTTTCTACCTTACCTTTCTGTAGTTAAATGAGATATTACTCCCAGTCATTGCCGAAAGAGATTTAGATTTCTAACTTAAAAAAAAATGGAGATTTTGTTAAAAACAGAAAGAAACAGGCGGCTTTCAAGAACAGCCGAAATAGTTTGTAGTTAAATGAGATTATATTCCTCCGGCGTCGCTCGTACAACACCGAATACTCCTTCTCAATACGCTTTTCTTAAATTCACGCACACGTCACCAACGTAAAAATCGCAAGATTTATCATATTAAATACAATTTTGGCACAAGGCCGAAAAAGGTGGGGGAAAGAGAGCTAATCTGATTCACGACCCATTATTCACTCGTTATAATTTGCACATTCGCCACAAGAACTTATTCATCATCAATAAATCCTCCATATACCACAATACCGCATACTCTCAGGGAGGCTACAAAAAACACTCCATGATATAAAAATTTAATGAGCATAAAATTCTATATCTAAAAATCTGTAGATGATATACAATGAGCAGAGAGAGGAGACACCCAAAAAGAAACTAAAATATCAAAACAAACAAAATAAAGATAATCCAACGTGTGTGTCTGTCTGTCTGTCTGTCTGTCTGTCTGTCTCTCTCTCTCTCTCTCTCTCTGTGTTTGTCTCTGTCTGTTTGTCTGTCTGTCTCTGTCTCTATGTGTGTAAAAAAATCGCTCTGCTTCTCACTGCTTCAGCCCTCTTTTATTATGCCATCACCACAACCGACTGACCAGTCAGCGTTCTTCGCTTCGTCTTCAGTCACAGTCAAATAGCACCCTCCAGTCCGACCAATCAGCACGTGAATTGCTATTGGTCGAACCACGCTAAGCTGAATAAAAAAAAAACGTTATAGTATCATACACTTACGGAATAATCTAAAGGTGGGTGGGATAGAATTCAAGGAAGAAAATCACCGCTGCTACGTGTCGTGTATTGAGGTAAGGAACTTATTTTCCTTTGCACCAGATGCAGGTCATTCTGACTAGCTTACTTCTACGTAACTATTCACCACCCTTTCCCACAGAGAAAACGTTGCAAGCTACTCGTTGTTCTATGGCTATTACAATGGAAAGTGTTCAGACGAACTACTTTCCTTAATTCCACCATTTCTAACCTTCACGACTTCACGGTCATGCCACGCAAATTGAAATGAACCGCCCTCATTCCCTTTGTATTCCATTAGTGGGATGTAAGTTCCGCGCGAGTAGCTTCTTTCCGCGAAGCACTGCTTTGTGGAACCGACTCCGAAGAGAATGCTTCCCCGATTCCTACAGTCTTAACCTGTTCAAGTCTAGGGTTAACCGGTATTTTCCCTACATATCTCCATAAACTGAGCCGTTTAGTCTGTAACTTTTTACTTCGAGTGGCTCTTGGGTCTTGTACAGGGTGAACATTCTTGTAAACAAAAAAAAAAGGAGGAAAAGAAAAAGAAAGAAAGAAAGATCAGCTCAATTTTGTTGCAATATAAACCACATATTGGCTCTGTGTCTGAGCAGGCGTCTGTCATAGAGATTGGCTAGTCACCCTAGTAGTCTGCATAATCACCCGAGACCAACGGATGCAGACTGCTATGCGAGATCATAAATAATACATAACTTCCGAGAGCAAGCCTTTTACAAAGTTGGAGTAGATTTTCTATATACTGAAGTTTTGGTGGTTTTTAATTTTTCTTTTCTAAGGGCTATGAAAATTTAATTAAATAAATTTTAATTGAAAGAAAGAATATTTTGCCGGGAGATTTTTTGATGCAAAATTCATGAGAATTAGAGATAATTGTGTCTTTTTATCAAGAATATAAATTTGTTAATGGATAAAAATTTATTTAATAATATAGCAAATAAATTCATTTCTTTCATTATTATTTATGTATTTTAAAAATGCGTGACTATGTAAACAGTTGTAATCTTGTGTACCAAATACAAATGACTACACAATTAACTTAGTTCCTTCAATCCCTCAACTCCCGGCACGGAACTTATTTAGTACCGTACTTTTATTTTTCAAATAATTTTATCCGCGGCATCATTATTTTATTTCAGGAATAAAGATGAAAATTTTCTATTCTAGACTGTGCTTGTATTTAGCAAAAAAGAGAATTTTAAGCAACTCAGAAATCAACATATTCTGCTATTCTTAACTTAAAAATACGTTCTCTAATCTTACTTATTATAAAACGCAGATTGTGTGTCTGTGTGTGTGTGTCTGTACGTTTATATATTGGATCGGATTTCCTACATTTTTCAACCGATTTCAACAAAACATCACAGGACTACGTAAAATTACCTTGCGGTGGTTGTGACAGCGCCAAAAATTGGAAAAACACAATTGTTTTTGCACAAAATCAATTTGAAAACACGATAAAATACGATTCTGTCGCCAGAATGAAAGGGGGACAGCTCATTTCGAGTTATACTTATTATAAAACCCAGTTTGTTTGTGTACGTGTGTGTTCGTTTATATATGGGATCGGATTTCCTACATTTTTCAACCGATTTCAACAAAACTTCACTTTTTTTGGCAGGTAGTGTTTCTTATTGTCTTGCACACTTTTTTCTTGATTTTTACATTCAGAATGCTTTAAAAATTCCATTTACAAGACAATTGTTTATAATAAAATTCTATTCAATCGATAGACTCATAACGATTGAAAACAATATTTTTGTTTGAGTTTGGGTTTGACCAAATCGTAAAAAAAACAAAAAACAAAAAAACAAAAAACAAAAAAACAAAAAACAAAAACAAAAACAAAAACTAATTAAGATATGCGTGTCCGTCAACCTTAAACAATAATCTTTGTCAATTTTTCAGTCTTTATGATGGTCGATACTTGATCTATCTCTTACTGTTACATCCCCGGGCAACGCCGGGCTCTACTGCTAGTAATATATATTTATTCAGGAAGGAAATTATTCTGCTATTGTAGTGACAATACAGTTTCACCATTCGTTGAATTATACGACGAAAAATATAAAAACTAAAACAGTCATGATTCATTACAACATAATCTAAAGATTTTTGTTTATTAAATTTGACAGGAAATTTTAAAATATATCACTTTACACTATCAGCGGAAATTTAATCGAAATATTTTACTACCAAGTTAACAAGTCATTATTATTATTACAAGTATAAACAATATGAATAAAAAAACCGCTAAATATACAAATCTTTGTTCAAACATGACTTCTCTTGGGAAAAACAGTTGTACTGATAAACAACATAAAGCGAATGAAACGAAGCAATGTAAATGAGATGCAACTGAATGTGAGTAATGCGATAGGGATTATAATCACCTTGACATTTTCCGTCAGTTGATAAATTAGTAAGAGCAATTAATCAAATGGTTTAAGATTATTACTAAACTATTTGATTAATTGCTATTAATAACTAATGAACTATCCGACCCCATCATGTAACACACGTTTCAGTTGCATTTCATCGACACTGGCCGCGTTTCATTATTATTATTATTTAGCCGTACGTGGTCAACACCAAGAAATGCCTGAGATCTGAATCGAACTTAATGTCAATAAAGAACCAGAAAAGCTAAGTTCACCAGAACGTTGGTCGGGAAGGTGTTCTCATAATCTCCAGACACAGACTATGTCTTCAGAGAATAGCAGTGGTTGTACCGAAATGTAAACAACGTTCGAAGAAAGTCCACCAAATCACACGATTTCACGCTGACTTTAACTGACGAAGTAAATAAACAATAATTTTACTCTCATATTCTTCTTAGTCTTTACAACGATAATGTTACATTTATTATTGTTGTTGTTATTATTATTATTGTTATTATTGCATTTGATTTCTGTTGTATGCTCATTTCCTTTCAAGTTCCAACCAGAAATCTCAAGTCAGAAATGGCATAATGATATTTTCCACTGAGTATTTTTATTAAAAAAAGAGAAAGAAAAAACCAAACACATAGGCAAAACCCTTTGTAAAGTGAGAGCTGTGCTTGTGAGTACAATTTCTGTATTTCTTTATTATATGGGGTGCCAGGAATTCCTTCGATGAGTCTATCAGAACATTTCCAATCAAACCGAGGGCTCCAACTACAATTGGAATTATTGATGTCCGCACGTGCCACATTTTTGAGATTTCTACTTCAAGATGATTCTTGTGTTTTGATAGGTTTTGAAGTTATTAAAAGATACATTACAATTTGCAGGAACTGTCATGTCAATGAGAAAACACATTCTGTTTTTGTGGTCTGGGTCATTAGCTTTGATTTTTCTGTCTGTGTGGATTGTAAATCACATAAAATCACTACAGATCTTATGTCTGTAACCGGGTCTGGGTGATGTTCATACCACTTTCTTGCAGTTTCCTTCCCATAAAACTTGCAGATTTTCCAGTGCAGATATAGGCTCACTCTATCACGGCGATGTTTATATTCAGTGGGTGCTAATGTCGTGTCATCTGATACAAGATTGTTTATGTATATTTATCACTGAATTTTCATTTCGGGTTAACATCAATTTTTAGTTAGCAAGCATTGTTCCTGTGCAGCAAGAATAAAACCTGTTTCAGTTTTTAACCCTGCACCCCATAACCACAGATGGGTACGAGGTGTGTCTACATCAACTTGTTTGTTACAGGACGAGTATTGGCCATGAAGAGGCTTATCTTGCCAGCATTTCTGCATTTCGATCTTTGCATTTGGTTTTGCTTTCTTTTTTAGGCTCTTTTCCGCTGCAGTGTGTGTATTATGGTTTATTTGTACTTCTTCACCCACTCGAAATTTCATTTTGAATTTGTCGGCTTCCTTTATTACTAAAGAAAGTTTCTTATTTCTTTCATGTTCTTTGACATAGATCATCATTCAGTCTTCTGTAGTTTCCAGGTAACTTTGAAGACCGACTGTTGTAGTTTTGAAAATAGTTCTAGTTGAACTAACCCTCTTCCTCCTTCGGATATGGACCCATACAATCGATCAATGTCATCCTTAGGATAGCATATGCGGTAGTAAGTAAGAAGCTTACATGTTTTGGCATCTATTTACTTAATATCAGCTATGGTTCAATTAAGGATGTTGAAACAGTATTTCATCACAGGTACACCCAAAGTGTTTATGGCTGATATTCTGTTTTGTGAATTCATCTCGGTATTTAGCATCAGACGCACACTCCTGTAGTATTCCTTTCCCCTTAATTTGGGTATGCCGCATTCCATTACCATCGATGACTGCTAGGCTTCTTCTTGTTCCAGTTCCCTAATCTTAGTGACAAAATCTAGATCTGTTGACTGTAATTCTCGCTTTTTTGAGTGTTACTTTTGCATATTTATCTACGCCGAATTCCATACCGGAATTATCACTGAAATATTTTGCAGTATTGACAAGACACTTCAAGTCATCGTCATCTTTGGTAAAGAGTTTCAGATCATCCATGTAGAATAAGTGATTAAATACTTTCTTGTTTACTTTGTATTCATAGTTATTACTGTTTAGTTCACACGAAAGAGGAATTAAGGTCAGGCAGAACAGAAGTGGTGACAGGGAGTCCCCTTGAAAGATTCCTCGTCGGATATTCAGGCGAATGGAAGTGTCAGTTCTTTTGGTGGGATTTAGTTGTAATGTGGTTTTTCCATAGTCACATCGGTGGAGTAATGGATAGCCGCTCAGATTGAGGAATCGGAGAGCCGAGTTCAAATTCCAGTCGAATCCATTATATTCACTTACGTGCTAGTATGAATCCTCTTCTTTTTTTTTCTCCCAGCTATGGGTAAATAGCAGGATAGACCGTGGATGGCAACTGGTCTACTGCAGAAAGAAATGGCAACCTACTGCGGGAAAAAATCTCCCTCGTCAGTCTTGTATCGGAAGAGATATGATCGCTTATGCGTGTATCGCGTATGGCATATAACTGACTATCACCGAGGAACCTTTGTACAATTTCAAAGCCATAAGGATCCAACAGTGTGGCGCACTATCAAAGGCTTTATGGTATTTTATCCATGCTGTGCTGAGATTTCTACCCTTTTTTCCTGTAACTTGCCAGGATAATTTTGTATATCAAAAAATTGCTGCCCAAGAACATGCAATATTTTGGGTTGGCCAAAAAGTTCGATCGGCATATTAAGTAAATTTTCTACTTAATAAGCCAACCCAATCACATGTTCCCTTCAAATAGTATGACATATCACGCATTTGATTTTAACTGATTTTTCAAAGTTCTTCGAAACGAATCAAAAGAAATATTACGTATTTTTGCCACTTTTAAAAACAATTCGATTGTTATCGATAGATGACTACGCTGAGTATATCATTAGTAATAAAACAAACTCTAGGTTTTGCTCAACATCGTTAATTACAAATAATGAAAACAAATTATAAATATAGGTAAAAAAAACTGAAAAGATATAAATAAAAAACGTCTAATCTTTGCGCACGAAAAAATAGTTTTGTAAATAGTCCTCAAATCGTAATACACGCATTTTTTTATTTACTTCGTCTTATAAATTTTGCGGATCATATGTTTAATAAATTAATGCCAAGAAAACTGGTATATAAATTATTATTATTACTATTATTGGGGCGGGAAATGATGATAGACGAAGCAGAAGCCTTTGCTAAAGATGAAAGAACATGGAAGAAAGAAATATAAGATAGCAAGAAAGATGGCTGAACAAGAAGTGTAAATTCATTGTAGACAAGATGATGCTTATAACATCAAAGATTTGATTGAATACAATGAACGCAGATAGATGAGTAGCGACTCAGATGAAAAACGAAGTTGGCAGTAGCGATGGAGAAGAGTTTTTACAGTATTGTGTAGGTTTAGTCGTCAGAAAGAAGGAAAATAGCACGCTTAAATCGGGGAAAGTTATCAGACGAGAATTGCTGTTCTGTTCGAAATTAATCGGTGTTCCATGAGAAAAAAAATAGATTTGATTTATTTATTTTGGTTAAATATTTGCTTTCTTTCCCGAGGTTGATCAGATAAAAATAGAACTTCTGTATTCATTAATATTAGCTCATGTAAAATTGCCTTCTTCTAATTCAATGTAGCGCAATGAAAAAGAAAGAGATTGTGACAAGGAAATCATAATAGGTAATCTTATATATTATGTGGAGATTATCCCACCTTGTCTACCAAGATGCCTACAAGGTGGTGCTGTTTCAGAGCGATAAAAACTGTCATAACCCTTTCTCCTTCTTTTATTTTTTTTAAATCAATTCATCCCAAGCAAGGCGATAACGCCACTAAGACGCAAGGGGGCTACTGGAAGTGAAAGAGAATGAAAAGATTTTAGAAGGAACCGGAAACCCGATCCTAAACAGGTAACAAGGGAGGTGTGTGAACCGGACGATACGTAAACCTATCTACTCCATTTAGGCAGAGAGAACAAAAAACAAAAAAACTAGTAGATAAAATTTCAAAGTTTAGACGGAGACGTCAGGTGCATGAAGTTGACGTAGGCTTTAGAAAGAACTGGAAACCCGCCCTTAAACAGTGGACAAGGAATAAACCTCTACTCCTGTTCAAAAGACCGCGAGGAGTCCTCTCTTGCTCCTAAATATAGCATTGTGAAGACGCGCCTTATCCCCGGCGGGAATTTTCTTTTTTTTTTTTTTTTGCCTCGGCCGGCTACCTATCAGATTTAACTAACAGGTACATACATATTTTCTAACAACAAAGCCTATAATGGTTTTCTTCCTCTTTCAGTTATCTATGTAGACACAATTATATTTTTTCTCATCTCCAATGATGTTATTCTTTA
This sequence comes from Acanthosepion pharaonis, assembly GCA_903632075.3. Taxonomy (NCBI): domain Eukaryota; kingdom Metazoa; phylum Mollusca; class Cephalopoda; order Sepiida; family Sepiidae; genus Acanthosepion; species Acanthosepion pharaonis. The sequence continues at coordinate 1,290,822 of CAHIKZ030000857.1, read as the reverse complement.
CACACACACACACACACACACACACACACACACACACACACACACACACACACACACACACACACACACACACACACACACACAATTATGTATTTAGGCAGAAATATAAAAGTCTCATATATACATATATATATATATATATATATATATATTTAAATTGTGTATATTTATGAAAAGAATTTACATCAAATAGACAACACTTGTTTATATTATTTAATGAAACATGTATGAATATATATATATGCATATATATATATATAATATATATTATATATAATGTGTATATATATATATATTATATATAATGTATATATATATATATATATATATATTATATATAATGTATATATATATATATATATATATATATATATATATATATATATATATATATATATATATATATATATATATTGTTGGGACCCTGTTAGCTAGAAATAAAGACACAAAGGGAGGAAGTGAATTAAACCAATATATTAACAGAAACAATAATAAAAATATATACAAACGAAAGTGTTACAGCAAGTTGTCGGTTTAATAAATAAAAATCAATTACTTTTTTCTCTCTCTCTCTCTCTCTCTCTCTCTATATATATATATATATATATATATATATATATATATATATATATATATATATATATATATATATGGATTGATAAATCAAACGACCATATTATAAGCAAGCGTATACCCGTGTGCTGGTGTGCATATGCGGGCAAGAGATAATTAGTCATCAATTTTATACATGAGATTTAAACATAATAGTGCTCGATATGGTTAGACAGAGCAAATATATATATTAATTAGTACATATACGTGTACCTACGTTTTGGTATTCGCTCTATTTACTATCATTTAGTAATTCAACGTTGCTAGCCAGACACTTCCTCTGTAGCTAACTGGTATAGCACGCCAGGCTCCGTGTTGGATACAGGTTCGATTCCTGTCGGAGGACATATTTTCTATGAAATTTCTCGGACATTCAGGACTGTAAATGTTGTTAATACTGTTTATTAAAAACAGGGCATTTACTTAAATATTTGTATCAATTAAAATAACGTACAACCAATATATATATATATATATATATATATATATATATATATATATATATATATATATATATATATATATATATATATATATATATATATATAAATCTGTAGATACACATTCCTCTGGAAGTGTAATATTGAATTGTTTCAACTATTTATTCTTTCATAATTTCTGGGATGAGGAGTTATTATTTACAAGCAGACTATTTTCCTTAAATCTTGTTATCACAAAGTTTTGGTTTTTTTTTTTTACTTCAGGCCTTCATCAGATGTATGTCGTTCCGAGTAACCTACACGGAATTCCGAACTGAACACTATTTAATCTACTGGGGTAGACTGTTATTGTTCCACTGCACTTGTCTCGGGATAACTAGTCTCTTTCTTATTTTTTGTACAGCTTTTTAATCGACATGTACCATAGCCTAGTGGATTAAAGCGTTGGTTCGTGAAAGTAATTGTGAGTTCAATCCCTAGTTCGGGCAGTGTGTACTTGGACTCGATAAACAGAGCAACCAATAAGTGAGCAATACTAAAAATAAAAAAAAATAAACCGAGATATCCAGAGTCATGGGTAGTGGAACGAGAAAAGTCTTCCCCCGTAGATTAAATAAAGACTTCAGTGAATTAATCTTACAATGAAACCCAATACTTTATAGTAGGCGCTTAACATATTTTTTTTAACTAAAATGAGACCTCAGACCAAAGTGTTACACAGTTTCTTCTCTCCATGACCAAATAAAGAATATATAGAAGTCGTCACAGTAAAATGTAGAAAAGTCATTGAAATTTCTGAAATACACAAACAAAAAGCTATTTTCAGTAACAAAATGAAATCTGAAGCGTACGTTTCCTTATCAGCTACGGGAATTTCGACATTATCAGCAATTTTTTTTAATGTATGTACGAAGCTAACTATGTATTAATTTAAAAATAAAATGTCCTCTCATTCAACACCAGACCTTATATGGCTTAATCAGCCGACTTGTTAGTTAAGCTTGTGAACATCATTTCTCAGCGTGTGTGTTTTTATGCGTTTACATACATTTTCTTATTTTTCTTCTGTCAGGGTTGTCTATGGGGGTAACAGCCTAGGCAGCTAAAGTAACTACAGGATAGTCGTTTACTGAAGTTATCAACTCACTTCTCTGGCAATTAACGCAACATGTTAGTGATAAGACATTTTGGAAGAATATCTGATGATGAGAAAGGACGCATGAAGAAAGGGTTTTATGGTTTTACCGACGGTATAGTTGGGAATTGAACAGCATCAACTGAATTTCGAATTCGGCCACAACACATTGAATCACCGAAGTTAAGCAACGTCGAACCTGCTCATTACCTAGATGGGTGACCATTTGAAAATACCAGGTGCTGTAAGCTTGGATGTGCGTGTGATGTAATAGACAACGGGTCGGAATTATTAATCGGAGAGCTAATTCCCGCTGGGTTCGTTATATTCACTTACGCGCAAATATCCATGGGGGGGGGGGAACGAATGAATCCATCTCTTCTCTCTCTAGCTATGGGTTAATTAGTAAGACTTGTATAACTAAATCATTATTATCTCTCCTCAACAATTTTTATAATCTAGAAATTGTTTTCTGGCCTTAAATAACCTGCAAAGGATTGATAAGCCGTAAAAAAATGAATCAATCAGTCAATCAACCGAATTTCGAACTCAGCCCGATTTTCATCGTAATGGAAGCTGTTAAGTTACCTGTACTTCCGCTTATCATTATTATTATTATTAACAGCAGCTGCAGCTGCCAGAAGCCAAATTTGGATTAGTCTTAACAATAATTGAATAAATATATAAACTGCTGCCGATGTCTGTGAGATACGATGCATCTTCCGTATGGTGTATGATAACTTTTATTATCATATAGCCGGTTCAAATGATTTCTCTTTTATTAGACAACTGAACGATCTCTTTGTGTTCTTGATGTTGTTTACACAACATTTCAGCCGATCCATTCTTTAGCCGTTCTCAGGTGTCGTCGAAATGATTTGATCCAGTTGGTATAAAAACGCTCATTTTTTTCAGTCGCCATCTGAAGTTTTTCCTGACGAAGCCAGAAGACGAGATCAGTCAAATCGTTGCATAAACAGCAAAAACACAGAGCATTTTCAAATGGCAGAAACAAAATTTGGATCACTTTTGACAGTTACAGTATCATTAGTATTTTGTTTATGCCTTTCAGTCACAATTTTAAACATTGTTTTTTTTACCTTTCTTAAAATAAAAAAATATAACATGCTGAAAATGAGGTTCATGTTCCTCTACATTCGGTATTAGAATTAATAAAAAGAAATACGTTAATCATTACAAAAAAAAAAAAAAGAAATATGTTAATTATTACAAAAATATAATAAAAAACTATGTTTGTGAATTAAATTTGTTAAAACTAAACACTCCTAATGCTACTTAACAATAACAACAGGTTGAACTTTTCAGACAAAACAGGAGCTCAACCCATTAACAGAGAAAAATATTGATAAACCCTCAAAATCTGAGCAACTTTTTAAAACCAAGTTTTGGTCATTATCTTGCAGGTCGATAATAAGGCCGTTTCTTACTGGATGCTCCATGAATCTGGCTTTGTGTCAAAGTTGATCATGTACAACAAATATCTTCACTATCTGTGGTTTTAGAATTTTATTCACGGATAGATACTCATTTGATGGCGTTTGCTTCTGCTCTCCGGTATCAAAACAGAACGATTTAAAAAAAAAAAATCAATTAACTATCGCAAGAAAAGACGATGGTCACAATATGCAGTTACACACATTCAGGGCTGTAATAAATGTAGCGATGATTAATTAGTTTAGTAACCTGATGATAATAAGTTCGACTCTCACGAGATGTCTTACTAGAATCAATTTAAATATACGCAGTGCTACTCGGCACATTGTAGAGGGCAGCTGAAAGTTTATCCAGAAATAGGCAGTGTTCTAAAATACAAAAAAAAATTGAAAATAATATTTGATAATCCTGTGCGATTGTGAGGTTCATAAGGGATACTTATCGGTTCGGAATATTGGAAGCATTATTACTTGAAAGCAATATTTGGAAGAACTGAATATTGACGGTATTCTTACTTGAAAGTAATACTTGGTGATACTGAAGATTGGAAGTATTATCATTTGAAACTAATAACTGTATATACTGAATGGTGGCGGCATTATTACTTGAAAGTAATACTTGCAAGTACTGAATGTTGGAGGCATTATCACGTGAAAGTGATATTCATAGGTAGTGAATAGTGGCGGGATTATTACTTAAAAGTAATACGTGGAGGTGCTGAATGTTGGAGGAATTATCACGTGAAAGTAATACTTGCAGGTACTGAATGTTGGAGGTATAATTACGTGAAAGTAATACTTAGAAGTACTGAATAATGGCGGCATTGTTACTTGCATGTATTATTGGTGGGTATTGAATGGTGACGGTATTGTCACGTGAAATTAATACTTGCAAGTACTGCATGTTGGAGGTATTAATATGTGAAAGTGATATTTAGAGGCAGTGAATCGTGGCGCCATTATTAGATGAAATTAATATTTGAAGGTGCTGAATGTTGGAGGAATTATCACGTGAAAGTAATACTTGAGGGTACTGAATGGTGGTGGCATTATTAGTTGAATGCATTACTGGAAGGTACTGAATGTTGGAGGTATTATCTCGACTTAGAGGCGCTGAATAGTGAAAGCATTATTACTTGAAAGTAATACTTGGAGGTACTGAATATTGGAGGTATGGTATCTTGAAAGTAATTCTTTGAAGGATGTAGTATTACTTATAATATTTAGTGTCACTACATGTTGGAGGTATTACTATTTGAAAGTAATGCTTGGAGGTAATAATAGAATGGAAATGCTTTTAAAGCATACTAAGCTGATACTTCAAAGCGGATATATAAGTATTGTTGATTTTGATTCTGCATGGGTGTTTAAAAAAAACAAAAAAACAACAAAAATGCTTTACATTTCTCAAAGATATCTCATCTGACCGTATAATGAAACTGAGAACAGTAACTAGAAAAATACTGGAAAATTATTCAAGATTATCTGATCAATCAACCAATCGATTGATTATATATATATATATATATATGTGTGTGTGTGTGTGTGTGTGTGTGTGTGTGTGTGTGTGTGTGTGTGTGTGTGTAACAAGGTGGTTTCGAACGTAATTCTCACCTTCGTAATTGACCATTCCGTCACCATCCAGGTCAGCTTCCCTGATCATTTCGTCTACTTCCTCGTCCGTTAATTTCTCTCCGAGGTTGGTCATCACGTGACGCAGTTCGGCCGCGCTAATGAAACCGTTACCATCTTTATCAAACACCCGGAACGCCTCCCTCAGTTCTTCTTCGCTATCCGTGTCCTTCATTTTTCGCGCCATCATCTGCAGGAATTCTTCGAAATCGATGGTACCGTTACCTGGAAACACGAAAAAAACGATTTCATGAAATAAAATACCAAATTAGAGACAAAACAAAGCAAAAGGAAACAAATGCAATCAGTTGCACTAATGGTTTCCTTCCGACATTTCAAGAAGAGTAAGGAAACAAAGAATTAAATAGGGGAATAAATTATAAAAAAAAACTTTCTTTGACTGTTGTGGACACATTTCCTGGAGTTATACTTAATTACTGCAATGCAATAATGATCCTCAATATGTGATGTACTATTGCCGGACTTAACCAATATTTACAAGATCATAGAATTATAGCTAGTTAGTTCCTTTAAAATAAATTGTGTCGTCGTGTTATCACTACTGGATCCGCTACTACTGCGTCCTTGTACCAGACTAATTTAAGCTTAGCAAATATAAAACCGATATATGATGAGGGCTGAGATTAACGAAGTCAGCAAAGAAATCAGTGGTTATGAGATGGTGACAGGGGCCAAGGTCAAAGTTTGTGAAGATGGAATACGTAAAAACTTGTTGGATTTAGATTTTCTTTTCTTTTCGCGTTGACATTTCGCCACTTTACGTAAGCATTTTCAACACAATTAAAAAATCCAAGGACGCGTTGTTAACATGGCATACCTTCTACATAAAAACGCCGTGGAAAAATTTTAAATTTTAACAGTTAATACAAAAAAATTAAAAATATATCCGTAAAATCAATGAGCTTTGTATGAGTGAAATATTTTAAACTACGAGGGTCAGCTGAAAAGTTCCTAAGCTGACCAAGATATATAAATGTAAGTAGACACGCCAGTTGGTAGACAAAAAAAATATGTGTCTACTTATATTTAAATTATGATTTGACACAGGGAAATAAAAATCACTGACTATTCCCCCACTTATATCTATCGTCTCTAAGTTGACTTTAGTTTCGTACCAAACAATAAGTGTTGTTTTCCTAAACCAAGCGTTCGTAAATCGGGGTAGAAGTAGCCATAGGCGAGTGAAATTCGCATTCTCTGTAATCCGTCCATTTTTTAGAATTAGAAGTTAGCCAACTTTTTTTGTCCTTTATTTCCCCGATAGAAAGAGATATTTATCTTTCTGTATGCCTTCTTTTATTATCGACACATTTTGAATTCCTTTCGAATTAATCCTGCATCTCTCCCAGATAATTTGCAAAGATAAATTTGAAGAATGTCTGAATAACGAAATGACCAAAGATCTTTTTGAAATTCTCTCCCCTACCAAAGTTTGGGCGTTCCATGGCGAAATCATTGCCATCTGTGTTTAAACAAAATGCGTGGTAAGTCTTTTGCTGTTCCCATCCATTTGCTGTTGCCAAAATAACTGTAAATTGAAAATGATAGACGCGAATGTCTCTCTGAAAGTGTTCTCAGAATTGGTTTAGTTGTCAAGCTCCTCTATCCAATTAAATGCGGAACAATGTAGCGAATAAAAATTATAGACGCTTATGACTTATCTCTTAAAAACTTTATGGTACCTATTCATTTTATAGCATATATCTTTCCAAGGATAAGTCAATGCAGTCGAACAGGAAAAAAGGATACACAGATCCCTATCTTATATTGTAAACCTTTTAATATTAAAACTAGATTGACTTCTAGCCATAACTGTCCCTGAAGGTGTTGCGTCATCCACCCAGTCGGTTGAACCGGCCTCGTCAAACGACCCCTCGGGCTTCGAACGAAACTTGACCAAGTGTATCAGAAATCTTATTCATTCGGAAGTGTAAATCTATAGTGGGAGTTAAAGTGGGAATTTGGATTCACAAGCGGTCCCCCAGTCGTCTGTATACGCACTTTAGGATAGTGCGATCCGGTTTGAATTCAGAATTTCTTTCTCCTAGACTGATTGCCAGCCAAGGCTATAGTGTCCAGTCTGTCCTATTTTAAAATCGTTGTCCCCCTTTTCGCGTTCTTTCAAACATTCTCCTGATTTCAAAATATTCCAATCTCATCACTAATCTTTTAAGACTGTTCCTATTTCTCACATACTTATGAAGACTAGTATCTGAATACTACACAATCTTGGCCAAGATCATGATATTAATCTATTTCACAGACTCTTTTATTTTCAACTTGTGTATTTTCTACCATATTCTTCTCAAAGGGTACGCCAACACTGCCAGACTGGATGAAAGGGTACTATGAAGAAAAAAAGTTAACTTCTTATGTACACCAACCAAATATAGAACTTATACGAGCTAAAAGTAAAAATAATTTAAATAAACGAAAATAATAAGTTCGAGGCAGTATAGTAGTTAGCGTGCCAATTTTGCAAGCCGTTGTTAGTGAAATATGTTTATTTGAATTATTTTTTTTTTTTACCGTTAGCTATAATTTGGGCAGATGGAGGGAAGGAGAGAAAGTCTTGCTCAATGTTTTCCTCTTGCGTACCCTTCCGTCTCACCTGACTGCATTGGCGTACCCTTCCGTCCCACCTTACTGCATTGACGTACCCTTCCGTCCCACCTGATTGTACTGACGTACCCTTCCGTCCCACCTGATTGTACTGACGTACCCTTCCGTCCCACCTGATTGTACTGACGTACCCTTCCGTCCTACCTGATTGTACTGACGTACTCTTTCGTCCTGATTATATTGTGTACGTTTCCGTTCTACCTAATTGTATTGGCGTATCCTTCTGCCCTACCTGGCTGTAGTGGCGTAACCTTCGTCCTACCTGATTGTATTATTACCCTGCCGACCTAACTGATTGCGTTGGCGTACCCTTCCGTTCTATCTGACTGCATTGGCGTACTCCTTGAGAAGAAAATGATAGAAAACAAATGAATATCGTAGACTAGATAACAGACAAGTGATATTTGTTTATAATTTTATTCAATACATTGTTCATCATCTTCTCAGTACGTACATTGATTGAATGTTGTTTACTTAGCTTAGAACAAGACCACAATTAAGAGGGACACGGTGAGAATTGGACTCTCTACACCGTAGTAATGGTCAACAAGATTAGCTTGCCATTATACCACATCTAGGCACCCACATTGTTTAAGAATTTGGGAATAGATGAATCCACTATTTGCAGATTCAATCTGTAGTTTTTCTGAAGTCGTGATAATCACATTACGCGATTAAACAAATCTTTCCCTTATCAACATAGCTAAAGGAAAAGATCTATATTTAATTAACACTCATCCACCGACTCCTAAAATGATACGTATAGCTGGTAATCTGTTCAGATTTTCAACAACGTTTTTCCATAAACTCATAGATAAATAATTCACTTGTGCGGTCAAAAAGTGAAGGCAGGTGTAAACAGTTTTTACGTTTGCCTTGAATCTAATTCCGCATTTTCTCGTTCGTAATCAAATATTTCATGAATATTAAACTAAAATTAATTTTAAAATAACCTATCATATCATCATGATAGAGACAAAAAGCAATTAAAACAAATTAAACTAATTTATATATTTAAAATTATCATACTTTAAAAGTTTATTTAATAGGAGTAGATAAGTTCGTCTATCGCCGGGTTCACATGCCTTCTCCATCGTCTGAACAGGAGTAAGGGTTTATCCCTTTTCCTGTTTTGTACTGGGTTTCCGGTTCCTTCTAAAGTCGTCTAATTGTCTTTCACCCCCAGGAGCCCAAGGCCACATCCAGTAGAAACACCGGTTCCTGTAAAATCACCGTAGTTAAGCAACGTGGAACCTGATTAGTACCTAAATGGGGGACCGCTTAAGAATACCAGATGCTGTAAGCTTGGATGTGCGGATCGTGTAATGGAATTGTTAATCTGAGAGCCGAGTTCCAATTCCCACTGATTTCGTTGTATTCACTTACGTGAAAATACGCTATGGGTTAATTAGTAAGTCTTGTATCACTAAACCATTATTGTCTTCTCCCCACCAAAAGAAAATTCTTACAATCTAACAATGTTTTCTGGCTTTAAATAACCTGCAAAAGGTTGATAAACCGTAGAAAATGAATTAATCACTCAATCCCAGTAGCTCCTTGCGTCTTACTGGCATTATCGTCTTGCTTGGGGTGAAATGATTAAAAAAAAGTTTATAAGAACCAAGCGTAATTTACGCGTTTTTTGTTTGTTTTTTTTTTTTTAAATTGTTTCACCCCAAGCAAAGTGACACTGCTACTGGGACGCAGAGGGTTACAGGGAGTGAAAGAGAATGAGAAACCTTTATTGAAGAAGAGTGAGAAAAGGACCATAAAGGAACAGGGCTCAGGAAGACAGAAGATGACCATTGATGTTGCATTTAAATGTTTGAAGATTGTAGGTGACAGGGAAGCAAGAAATCAGAAGATAGTTCCACAAGCAAGAAAAGAAACTATCAGAATAGAAGTGGCGGTTGCACTAGTTCGTTCAACAGTAAAGCAGTGAGACTTAGTTGTCAATCTCGTATCACGCTTAAATTCATACGAGGCCAGTCAGTTATTTGCCATGCATGATATACGCTTAGGTGATCATGTATCTTTCGATACATGACTTACAAGACATTTTTTCCAGCAGTAGGTTGCCATTTCTTTCTGCGGTACACGAGTTGCCATCCAAGGTTTATCCTGCCATTTACCCACAGCTGAGGCGGGGAGAAGAAGAGGATTAATACCTTTCCTAAGGGAATTAGAACGTAAGTGAATGTAATGGATTCGACTGGAACTCGAACTCGGCTCTATGATTCCTTAATCCGAGCCGTTATACATTACTCCTCCGTGTATTATTTCATTTATGGAGTAATATATAATTTCAGTTGGCACGAAAATATTTGTAGAAAAGACAGAGGGAATCCAGCTCACCTCGACTGAAGTAAAGATGCCAGGTCAAAATCGATCCTTTAACACAAGATTTTTAATTGCCTACTCGGAGGATTCCAACTGTGCGACAGCACCTCCCTCATTGTAGATTGGATGGATATGGCGTAATTTTTATCCTTGACCCTTATACTGCACATTACCTTAAATCGTCACATCTTACTATTTGGGGAAATTGTGTAAATATCTACACAATATTTATAATAGCCTAGTCACGGGGGATTCCAAACCTCCAACAGCACCTCTCTTAATTCACATGGTGGATATCGATGCCAGTATGGCAGTGGTCGCAGGGATCAGGCAATTTGTGTTCTTGTTCTTTATGTACGACACCCCGCATAAAACCGGCTTTCTGCCAGACCTTGTCATTTAGGGAGGTGGGTAAATAACTACACAAGATTTATAATAGCTTGTTACCGAGTATTCCAACCATGCGACAGCACCTTTCTCACTTGACTAAAGAGGGAGGGTTGGTGGATAATGATGCCAATGACCCAATGGCATATATGTATACGTATGGGCAACTCACATTAAAACTGACCTTAAGTCACATCTTACGTAATAAAGATGCACAAACAAAAAGAAACTTTTGTGTGTAGTTAGTATTTTATAAAAATTTCTTTTTTTCAAAAGCTAAGTAAGGTGTCGAGAAATGGAAAAATTTCGTTGGAAGCAAAGAAAAAAGTACTGGATATCTATATGATAGTCAACCACTTATGGCAGTGAATGCTGTACAATTTCCCCCACAGATGAGGAGTCAACAGAAATGTGGTTCTACAGAAGGATACTGAGAATTCCATGGACGGAGCGAGTAAGCAACAAAGAAGTCTTAAAGAAAATGGTAACCGATAGAACACGTCTACTCCAAGAAAAGACTGGAATTGCTTGGAAGCATGATGAGGAAGGAGGACTTGGAAAACTTAACACTCGTAGGGCCTATTGAGGGCAAGAGAGATAGGGGAAGGCAGCCAACCAGCGACCTAACGAGATTATGCGAATGTATGGCGGTTCGGGGGAGGGACAGAGCCATAGCAAAGGGAGAAAATCTGCTAAGAACCATACGAGATAGGAAGTTGTGAAGAGCCATGATCGCTTATGTCCTGAAGGGACGCGGAACAAATAATAATAAGTGTTATATATAATCATTACCAACCCCGATGATGATGCTGCTGTTGATGATAATGTTGCTGCTATTCTTAATAGAATTTTTCAAGTCTTTAAAGCATTTCGCTCGGCAGAGCTGCAGGCGTTCACATTAGCGCTGCCATTAGTGATGAAGATAACGATGATTTTGTAATTTTGTTATTGCTGTCAATTGTTAAATATGTTTAATTTCTTTATTTCTTTCCTAGATTGTTTTTATTTCATTTTTTTTTAAATTTTTGCCACTGTTCTGAACGTTTTTTTTTGTTGTGTAGATGGAGTGACGGTGGAGGACATTTTTAGAATTTTTGTTTTGAGTTATTATTTTCTCGTCCGAATACTTGTTTGCTTGATTTTGTTTTAAAAGTTTCATTATTGTGCCATCTTAGCAGAATGGTGGGGGTGGGGGTGGTGGTTTTGATGACATTATTATTATTGTTAGTAGTAGTATTAAAAGAAGAATGTGAGAAAAAGAGAAAGAGATCATAAGAGACTTGTAACAAGAGGACGATATTGCATCGGGGGAAGAGGAAGAGTAGAGAATTCGGAGGAGGGTAAGAGGTAATAAAGACGAGAAAGGAGCAGGAGAAATCAAATGAAAAGAAATATTTTAAGAAGATCGTTTTAAAAAGGGAAAGAAAAGAAAAACACCAAGAAGATTTTGGAAAAAGTTAATAGTTGAGGAATAAGGTGTAGGAACGAAGAAGACAAAAGAATAGGAAGAAGCAAAGGTAAGACCAAGAAAGATAAATTGAATGAAAATATGCGTTGAAGAAAGGCGCAAGCAGAAAACAACGACGATTGTTATTGACCTGTGAGATGTGTTGGTGGGTCAGGTATTCCTTGCATTGAAAGCACAAAATTACTACTAATGATTATTATTATCATTATTATGATTGTCTCATGCAAATACTTTCGTCTTTAATTACCGCTTGCGGCGCGTACATAGGAAAGAAAACAGACGAGTTTTACTTTCTCTCTGATTCGACATTAAAAGTTGGCCAGGAGACATACACTAACAAAGTTACTTAAAAGCAGTGGAAATAATGAGAGAAAAAGAGAAACACCTTCTTCTACAACCTTATCTCTATGTGTGTGACTCCGGAGAAGTTAACCCTGTTATTTTTAGCCTCTAAAGATTAGAGAACTCCATTTGTAAAATGTTCATTTTTTTTTCTTTGGTTTCGTTCTTTTGCGTACTGAGTCATTGTGGACAATTTAACAGTAAAAGTACTGAAGAATGTCATTTTTTTTTTTTTTGTTTTTACAATGTATCTGAAAGATTAGATGATTTGAATGTTTCGCACGTTCGGTCTGCTTCAAGAAATAGTTTTTAAAGTAGTTCGAAGCACAATTTCCTTTTTCTTGTCGAGTTACTCGCGTTTTTGATCGTTCATTGATCCGAAATGAGATTCTGCTACTTATTGGTCTGCTAACTGGGCTCGACACTTACCCCGATATGCAAATCCTTGAGTCGTTACTGTTGCCTCGGGAATAACATGAAGATAATAAAGAGAGTAGCAAAAACATATGAACGCGTCGCTGTGGAACAGTGGTTATCAAGTTAGCATCACAGATCATTACTACTAGAACGAGTTCGATCCTTACTGGATGCCCGGCATTTGTGATCTCGTTCTTTAATTAGTTCAGCTTATTAAATATCAACAGATAAAAAGCGTTTACAATTGGACGACACAGCTCTTAATTGCATATCGTCATCATTATCAGTTCCATGATCGGGTGTGCTCGTAGGCTCCCTGAGCAGCTGAACACCTTGACCAGTTTCCGTCATATGTTTCGATTACTTGCCAATGTCTGAGTTCCACGAATGTGAATGATCTTCCAGTCCACTCAGTGAGGTTGTCAGCCCTCTGACTGTCTCCTTTTTTTTTCCTTAGGTGGTACCTTGCTGGATGGCAGTGGAAAGATGGTTGGTCCTTAGGACGTAGCTATACCGTTTCAGCTTTCCATTCTTAACGGTCGATATGAGGTCTTCCAACGGATTTCTTTCTTGAGTGACGGTGTCTCGCACAGCGCTATTTATGATGCTGTCTACATCGGAGGTGTCCAGGATGGTTCTTTAACATTTCATTTTTAATGCTTGGATTCTTCGCTGTAATTCTGTTGTTAATGTCCAATATCCTTGTGTATTCACCTTATTAATTTTTTTTCAATCAATTTCGATGAATTTTCGCCCAGGTTGTATTCTTTCAGGGGGTGACCATGACCCTCTATAACTTCCTATCTTTTTTTAGCGTTAAATGTTTGTCCTCTAACTATGCCTTCTAGTCCCTATTCTACCACCCATTTATACAAACTCGTTAGGTAGGTTACATGATGTTCCTGTATCTTCTTATCCATTCCAATTTGAATTTATTGTTTATGGATTCATTTCATATCCGAAATAGGTATAAGGAAAGCATAAATATTTTCTAATGGATCTTTTCTTTTATCCTTCTTTTTCTCTATCTCCGCAGAAAGAATTTTAATGTTTCGCAAATTTGATGCTTTTCGTTCCTACCCTATCTGCTATTCACTCTTTCGATCATTGACGTTTGTCCAGCAAACCTGTCTCTCCAAGCCTTTCTTTTGTCGCCATTCCTTCTCTTTGTGCATATAAAATAAATAAATTGCACTTTTTTTTCTCGGCCTCGTTCCCTATAGTGTTAAGCATGACGTCACGTTAGAACACTTCAAACTTTCAGCTTCTCACAAAATACCAGGATGTCGTCGTCGGCACCCGCTCGCATCGTGATCGTCATCCTCTCTCTCCATATTCCCACTCTCCTCTCTGGTGACGGTAGCTGAGATGGCTGTGAAGGCCCAGACTACTCCTGAAGTGTCGTGAGCAGAAGTCACAGAGGAGTGTGAATGGTAGACGCGGCTGGACAAAGTAGACAAAGGAATAGTAACTACCACAGTGACACCACATTGGTTCTTGATAATGACTGAGAAAGTACTTGAACAAAATATGGACAATTTATCCACAACTTCAAGCACCATTTTCAACACCTTAACCTAAAACTGTAAAAATATAATAAAAAATGAAACACTATCGGTTCTTTCTAACCAGACTTGTTTGGATGAATACTGTATAAACCAATTAGGTAAATCATGCTAAATTTCAGCCAGTGCATCGTGTGACTAAAATGTGCTGAAGCCCTCATAATGCATAAACAGCATGCGCCTTTGTATTAGCAAGGGTACATCCTCTAGCAGGTCTGAAAGTATGACAGTTCCTGTAAGACGTGCTGAGAACACTTTTCAGTTAACCTACTGTTAAAAGTTGAAGACAGACAAGCCACAAATCTAAATGAATGACAAATGTAATCTAGTCTACAGGGCAACACAACGCCATCTACCGTAAGCATTCTTTAAACTTAATAACTCAAGAACAAAGCATTTGTGGGCATATATTTATACGGACTTTTGTCCTTGTTTAGGTGTGAGGAACTCGCCCCAAAGTTTGATACACCTTGACACACACACACACACACACACACACACACACACATATATATATATATATATATATATATATATATATATATATATGACAATAGAAAAAAAAGTTGACCAGGCTATTTCTGGAAGATAATGCTTTTAAGGGCAGCAGTAGTGCTCAATATCAACATTAAAGAGCATTAAATAAGATTAAATGTTCACTGATCTTATGGCTGTTCTGAATTTCACGCAGATTGCACCCACTCTTCAGGAGGCTTGATAGTAAAATTGAATTTATATGTGGAAATCGTATTTTTATTAAAAGATATTGATTTTTCCCAAGGCGTTATTTTTACTTAAAGTCCTTATTGTATTGAAAAATAATTTTAAAATGTTTACATAAAAAAAAACTTTTTATTATTGTAAATGTCATTCATTTTGCGGACTGAACACAAGATTGGTTGCGATAGAAGTTTTTATTCAACACCGCAAGATGTTATTAAACCGAGAACTCGCCATGTTCTTAAATCTTGATCTTCATATGAATCTTTTAAATGACATCCAACTGGTTCAGAAATGTAGAAACTATCCCCTATATACAACTATTTCCTCACCAATGATTGAAAATGACTTCAAGCGAATAAATCGTTCAGCCCCTAAAGAAGACAATCGTTAATCAAGCTCTATAGACTGAAGCTACATAATCTTTAACAAAAAGCTTTACTAAATAATAAAATCCACCTCACTTGAAGACTTGCAGCAGAAACAAATAAATGAATAGCACATGCAACTAGAAGGGAAATAATGATTCACTCAAGCTTTTAATTTCCTACATTACCAAAAACAAAAAGGTATGGAACGTTTCAGCCCAAACCTTTTTGTTTTGGGATATGTGGAAAGTCCAACAATAGTAGAATGCCAAAGAATATTAGAAAGAGCGATAACAGTTAGTGGATTTCAGAAGTTCATTTTCCTGACATATTG
Source organism: Acanthosepion pharaonis (assembly GCA_903632075.3). NCBI lineage: Eukaryota > Metazoa > Mollusca > Cephalopoda > Sepiida > Sepiidae > Acanthosepion > Acanthosepion pharaonis. The sequence continues at coordinate 1,274,965 of CAHIKZ030000857.1, read as the reverse complement.
TTTAAGTAAAAGGATAAATTTCAACCGACTGTAATAAGTTCCGTTAAAAATGCATAATGCTTTCTGTATAGAAACGGTTATTTTACCATTATTATTATTATTATTATTATTATTAGATGTTTCATGAGCCTTGTAGGAAGTTAGTTCCTATTGAGAGAAGTGACAAAAAGATAAATATCTACCCTCATGCATCCAGATATAAAGGAAAAATAGTTTATTACTTTTTATTTAATCATTTCTGTTGCAATTTCTATTTTTATTGCTTCTGCTAACGCTGATGCCTAACAATTTTTTTCTTTTTCTGGCAAAAATTGGTCGGCACTATGGATAATTAGGAAGAAACAGAATTATTTCTCTGTTCGCCAAACGCGTAACGAATTTGTACAATTCTGTGATTCTACACGAACATAATTTATGCTAGAGCACAAAACAAAGTCTGGGGATTCTATTTTCTGTCCAATATACCATTTCTCTGAAACGCGTTAACACAGACCATGAATCTGAAACATTTCTAAAGAAAACATCTGTAATAAATAATTGATGTAATATTTTATTAACCAACTATATATATATATATATATATATATATATATATATATATATATATATATATATATATATATATATATATATACCGGCCGGGTGTAACAGTAAAATTGTTCAAGTCGTGTAGCATCAAAACTGTTCAATTGCTAGATTAAGTTTTGAACCGTTGTATCTTAGAAATGATTAAAATATCTTACTGGTATTCTTCGATTTTTCTATAACACTATTGAACTCTATCTTGAGCAATAAGAATGTATAAATTCTCTCCAAGGTTAACAGAAGTATCTGAAATCGATCATAAACGAAAATGATATGTTCATCATTAATTAATCATAGCTAAGGATCGGAAGATCATGATGGATTGAAATAGAGTTCAGATATAATATATATTATTCCAAGATCATTTTCCAACTTATTCAAAATGTTCTTTACCCTCTCTAACCTTCTAACTTTCTGTCCTTAAGTAACAAGGTTCCTCACACGTTTCACGTATGATTTCATTTTCAAGTCTTTTTTCACTGCTCTTTGGACTGTCATAGGTGAAAACCCTCTGCCACATGTCAAACATTTTATGGTTTGAGTTGGATCCTTACTAATTGATCTCTTTTAGCTCAAAGTTGAAATGATGATCTCTCTTCCTGTTGTGACCTCCGGATCCAGTTCTCCTCTCAACTGTTCCCACTTTTAAAAGTATTCTCCGTTCTCCTGATGGTTCTTGAATGGATTTTGAAGATGGAAGCCAAAGTATGAATGTTTATGCAATTAGTGAAGGCTTGAATTATTTTTCCTCTCACCATTGCTCAGCTGAGATGACAATGGGTCTGACACAAAACGATTTTGACCTGTTTGCTCTCTAATTGAATAACTCAAATGATTTTTCAGTGATTCTTACGACAAATTGTGCCAAGATTGCTAAACGTCTTATCTGTAAAACCTGGCAAAAAGAAACTAAATTAGTTTAGTGCGTTTTTAGATATTAAACATTTTGTCGGATGGACAATTATGCTGTAACACGATTCGAACAATTTTGCTGTTACGCCCGTTATATATATATATATATATATATATATATATATATATATATATATATGTGTGTGTGTGTGTGAATGGTAATGGGATGTGGAATAGTATCTAAAAAAAAGTGTAGATATTTAGAACAAAATGGAAACTTTTTAACAACGCGTTTCGCCGACGCTTTTTAGGTTCGGCCTCTTCAGGTCGGAATGAAAGACAAAACTGTGCATGAGGAAAATGCGGTGGGATTTTTTTTAGGATAAGAGGGGAAATAAATTCTCTTATTGGCTCCAGAGACCAGAAAATTTGGGAATTTATCAAGACAAATGCAAGGATTTTATTTTGTAACAAGTATTTATATACAAGTTAGCACATAAATATTCATCAGGTTACTAATATTCTATACTCAGATAATGTAAGACAATACGTAATTTGTTTTGCTTCAGCCATCAGGATATTCTTTCACTAACAATTACAATAGTAATAGTAACGGAGAAAACTATCCGTTTCCCTACAGCAAACATTAGGCATCCATTGACCGAGCAGTTAGTTTTCCTGTCGGTTGAAATTTCTAAAACGGTTGTCTTAAAACATTTTTTCATGAAATACAATTTCTCAAATCCAATATCTGTTATTGCTCTTTCGAATATTGATAAGAATTTCTTTCAAAAAGTGTAAAGTTAAGCTCTATTATATCAAAGTCTTCTAACGGCTCGAAATGAGAAATTGGAGAGCCCAGTTCTAATACAATCGGGTTCGTTACATTCACATACGTGCCAATCCCCTTGGCCGATCATAAATCGGAAGACGAGTAAGGTCTACGTACAACAAAGGCTCTTCACGTGTTAGAAAAAAAATCTATCTCATCTTGTTTACATGGTCTAACTGTTTTAGTTTTAGTTGCTTAAAGTAGTCAAATGTTGTTTTTGCTATTTGATAAAATTTTTTGTGATTCTCTAAAGCAAGTCTGTAGGGTCATATGAATTATTGTCTTCTTTAAGACGTAAAGTATTCGTTCGTTTGAAGTCATTTGTAATCACTGAGCTGAGAAAAAAATTTGTACATAGTTAATTGTTTACACATTAATGTGACTTCGCTCTGTCTTTTCTACAAATATTTTCATGGCAATTATTTTGATGCGCTTTCCTCATTGGTGCCTTGACTGCATGAATTTAACTACTAGATTGGCAACTAGGTCTCACTGTTTTACTGTTGAACGAGTTAGATGTGACCGTACGAGGGTAGACTGGAGCGTTCATAGTCTGACTATGAAGAAGTGATGATAGAGCCGTGAAATCTTGCATGCGTTAGGTTCAAATCTTATAAATAACTGAATCGCTTCTTTCCAGGTAAACTGATACATGTCTGTTCAAAGAAGACTTCAAAAGTAACTAGTAACGACTTCTTTTGAAAATAGACAACATTTGGCATCAAGGTGTCATAAAATACCTGCAGAGAAAGTGTTTATCCCCCAAATACATTCGTGCTGACATGGTTACTACATCAGGGGATGGCATCAGAGGATGACACACCAGCTTTATCAAAACTGGGAGGCTGAATTTAGGAAGTGTAAGAGTTTTGAAGATTACCTAAAGTCTGCAGGTCCTGTAACTGCCACCACCATCAACATTGACCGTATTCACCACATGTTGATGGGTGACAGGCGATTGACTATGAATCAAATAGCCAATGCTTTTAGCATATCCCGTGAGAGAGTTGAAAATATTCTGTACAATGAACTTGGAATGATGAAGGTTTCTGCTCGGTGGCTGACAAGTTTTCTGACACCTGATGAAAAGCGCACAGGCTGATAACATCGGGAAAATCCGAGATTGTTTGAGGCAGATCCAGCTGGTTTCCTTGAACGTTCCCTAACTCAGGATGAGTGTTGAGTTGATCACTTTGAGCCAAAGTGACAACTCATTCAGTAGAAACACCCACTCCTCACCTGTTTTAAATAAGGGCAAGGTCGTTTCAGATGCAGGGAACATGATGATTTTTTGGGGGGGGAGGTGCAAAAGGCATTGTGTTTATTGACTATCTTCAAAAGAGGAGATAGTTACGAAAGGCTATCAAGACCAAACGTCGAGGAAAACTGACGAAACGATTTTGTTTTATCAGGGCAATGCTTCAGCAAGACCTTGGTTTCAAAAGGTGCAGTGCTGAATTTTAACTTGTTGATCACCCACCCTATTCTCCTGATTTAGCCCAATCTGACTATCATCTGTTCCCCATGAAAAAAAAAACAAAAAAAAAAACACTTGTCTGGGAACCAATTTCGTAGTGATGATGGCGTCATATCTGCTGTTGATGGCATTTTGACCAATAAGATGAAAGCTTCTTCACCAATACGATACAAGAAGTGGGTACACCGCAAGGGTTTATATTCCATGAGAATATCTTAGTCGGTCTATGAACTTTTCAGTCTACCCTCATATTTCTATTATAATAGTTTCTTTTCTTGCACTTCTTGCCTGTGGAACTCCTTTTCAATCTCTTGCTTCCTAGCCAGCTACAATCTTCAAATATTAAATGCAACGCCAATCGACCTCTTCTGTCTTCCTGAATTCTGTTCTTTTATTTTCCCTCTCCTCACTAAATTCTACCCACTCTCTTTCACTCCCATTAAACCCCTTGTGTCCTCGTGGCATCATCGCCTTGTAAGAGGTAAAATGATTAAAAAAATCTAAATAATTTGGATGCTTAGCATGACATTCCTATAAGAGTTGAGATTTGACGATGTGTAAATAATATTTCGTTTTATGTTATTTTCTTTCCTGGTTTACGGACAGAGCACGTTGAATTTAAGCAACGTCGAGCTTGATCAGTAGCTAGATGGGTGACTGTTTAGAAATACCAGGTAATGTAAGCTTGGATGTGCGAGTGGTGTAATGGATAATGGCTCGGAATTGTTAAACGGAGAGCTGTGTTCAAATTCTTGTTGGGTTCGTTATATTCACATAGGCGAAAATAACATAGGGTAAGATATGTATCCACCTCTTCTCCCCTCAGCTGTAAGTTAATTATTAAAACTTGTATCACTAAATCATTATTATCAAAAATAAATAAACAAATAAATAAAAAATCTTAAAATCTAAAAATATTTTCTGGCTTTAAATAACTTGCAAAGGTTTGATAAGCCGTAGAAAATGAATGCTATGACATTGTTTTATAGTTATCATATCCCGGGTAACAATGAGTTCTCTGCTATATTACGTCTGTCCCGATATTATTCAGCCATTCTGAATATATCAACAATCGGATGCATAGCCTTGATTTCATTGGGTCAAAAGAAAATCTTAATGCGCATGCGTGAGTAGGCAACATCTTGTGGGGTTCCTGAGTCTACAGAAGAATGTTAAGAATACCATAAATCCAACATGGAAGCAACAACAAAATTTTAGAGAAAATGGAAACAAAAAGAACACTTATGATTCACATCAGAAACAAACAGTTGACATTTCTAGGACACATAATGAGGAAAAAGGACTTGAAAAAAATTGATATTCACAAGACAGATTGAAGGCAAGAGGGGCCAAGGAAAACAATGCATAACCTACATTGAGCGCTAGGGTAAATGAATGGATGAGCAAGGTTTAGGAGAGCTAACAAAAAGACAAAATTTATTAAGAGCTACAAAGGGCAGAAAATTGTAATCGACTACGGCCTATGGTATTCTTAGCATCCTTCTGTAGAATCAAATTTCTGTTGCTTCATGTCTCTTCTTCATCTGTGATTATCCAGCATTCACTGCCATATGGGAGGATTGATATTACGTTACACTTCAGTATTCTTTTCGATTTCTAAACTGTTTTGAAAAGTGGAAAAAAAAACACTGGGGTGTGAAGTCCTAAAGGAAATTAGCTGGAAAGGGCTAAGAAACCGTTGCAATAAGCCATATTTTTCGTTATTAGTATTAAGTGGTTATTTACTTTCCGAACAGATGTCGTATCTACATCCTTATAAACGAATATGGAAATTTCGGTTAAGAAAATATTTCTAAAGAATACCAATAATTTGTATGTTTCCAAACTGGGAAAATGATTAAATACAAGCAAGTATGAAACAAGTATCATAATGTTGCAGATTTAAGATAAAATTTGTGCACCCCTTTTTTAATTTTATTTAAATTTTTGTTAAATATAAATACTGTGTGAAAATATTGTTGTGAGTTTCCTGACTGTTTTTTTCATGATATCGACTAATTCCCATTTATTATTTTCGTGCTTTTCTCATTCTTCATTTATTGTGCATATATATAGATAGCACACCGATAATACCGGTAACACTAAAACAGACATCGATGTAAAGCAAGAGTTAAACATTTTATACTAATAAAAAAATATATTTTGTTACTCCCTTTTTTTCTATTTATATTTGTAAAAATTTTTAAATACCTAAATATAACAGTAAAGTTTTAAAATACTTAAATTGTAATTCTTTAAGATATTTACAATTTCTCGGGTATTCTGTCTGGATTTACTTACTTCTATAGCTTTTTTACGTGTTTGGATCTGACCGCAGGGCATCTGATGTCTAAACTTAAGGCATATGTATCTACTACATATCCCATGAATATAATTGAAATACAATTTATACACATCTTATACATGTTCCCAATATAATAGATATATATATGCACAAATATAATTAACATATACAAATATATTAGAATATACATCCACACATCTATCTATCTATCTATCTATCTATCTATCTATCTATCTATCTATCTATCTATCTATCTATACTTTTGGTGTAACTGCAAAATTGTCCATCCCACAAAAATATTTAATGTCTAAAAACCACTAAACTAATTGAGTTTCTCTTAGTCGGTCAATACGACTGATTCCAATTATAAGACCTCGATATCTAGGTCGGTAGACACTTTTTGAAATAAACAGGACTGTCTACCCATGCATATGTATCTACTAAATGCAACGTTTATTGCAATAAGAAATAATGCGGGATTATATATCTACACACACACACACACACACACATATATATATATATATATATATATCGAGAGAGGGAGAGAAAGTGAGATGAGGGTCATTCTGAACCTAATTATTATTATGCTCAATCACGATATCAGAAGTCGATGTTGATAGTATAGCAGTAGAGATGGAACTTTCCCACTATGACGCCTATTTTTTTCTCTATCACTGAAAGTAGATGTATTGCAGTCTGTTAAAGTGGCGACTGACTTAAAATTACCGACGAACAATCGATGTGAAATTGAATTCCTCAATGCGAAAAACATTACACCTGCAGACATACGTTGACACTTGCTGTTGGCGGATGTAGCTGATTTTGCAGTATAGGTAAAACTTGTATTCATCGACGCTTGTGGAATGTTTTCTGAGATTAAACAGTGGATGTGGGAACAGTTAGGTAGTGGGTAATGCGCTTCATCAACAGCCACAATCCACGTTCGGCCGACTGAATAATGGACTACGAATTAACATTTTCCTGACAAAGACATTGGTACTTGGTAAAGGTGGAAACATAGTTGCCAAAAACTACTCCATACAACTCTAACATTGTGCTTCGCGTTCTTTTAAATAATAAATAGTAAGCATTGTTATAGGAACATTCATCAAATATGAAGAGAAAATATCATACATATATATATATATATATATATATATATATATATATATATATATATATATATATAGATAGATAGATAGATAGATAGAGAGAGAGATATGAGAGAGAGAGCGGGGATAATGAGCGAATGTTGAGAAAGACTAAATGACGACGAACGAAAAAGAATGAACATGTTTGATTTTTTTCTTCCCTTCTACATTGATCATTCCTCTTCTGTCCTCAGACACTCATTCTATCCCGCATACATACATACATCAATTCCCTCCACATGCTTTGACTGACCTTTCAAACACTTGATGAAGATTCATGAACGTTCTCAAATTTATAATCCTTGATAAACCAATAACATCCTCGCTTCTGTGTATATAAACACGTGCAGCATAATGAATCCTACATTGCCTTGATAAAGTCCCTCAGAGGACGAAACACGTCGGCTAAGTATAATTTTCCTCTTATCTCTTTATTTATATATGAATAAGCAAACACATATATATACAAGTGAGCTCTTGGTATGTGTGTAGGGATGTATGTGTTATTACAACCAAATATGTGTTAGTACACACACACACACACACACACACATATATATATATATATATATATATATATATATATATATATATAATGTAAAGAGACAGACAAATACAAAAAGAGAGGGCACACAAAACGGGTGTTGATAGAAACAGAAAAAGTATTAATTTTTTGCTTCACACGCCTACCCAGAAGTACATACATACACACACGCGTACAAACACACACACACACACACACACACACACACATATATATATATATATATATAAAGTCAAAAGGGAAAACTGTCCATGTCCTTCTTTTACATATATTTTAATTATATCTGAAATTTTGCACACATACAGACACGTATATATAAAATAAAATAAATATACCGGCACTTAATTGCTTTGACATGAAACTGAGTTGTGCAATCAATGTAAGGTATTTTGTATATTTTATTATACACACACACACACACACACACACACACACACACACACACACACACACACACACATTATTGATCTATTGAAGATATATATATATATATATATATATATATATATATATATATATATATATATATATATACATACACATCTTTTATTGCATCAATGTATCTTTTATTGATCTATTGAAGATATATAGATAGCTCTACTTATCTATCAATGTCTTGTTCGCATACAAGAAAAAAATTAACAGAAGTCCCTTGCCAGTTATTTGTAATGAAACATATATGAGAGAGAGAGTACTGCCTAAATTGCACAACTATATATATATATATATATATATATATATATATATATATATATATGGTTTAATGGATAGCGGCTTGGATTCGGCCGATTCCGAGTTACTTACATTCAAATACGTGAAAAAAAAAAACCTTGTTAAAAGTATGAATCCATCTGTGAAGCTACGGGTAAATAGCAGAACAGGCTGGGTGATAACCGTTCTATCAGAAGGATAACTCTGAATTTAAAAACTGAGACAGGGTTATTTGAGGACCTTGTGGCACACTACAAAACCCTTGTTGCACTTCAACACAAACCTTCATCGCTATAATCAAATCATATCTATGGATAATCTGAATGTACCTTCATACATCCCAAACGACGTTAGACTCCCGTAAACTAGCTAAAAATCAGCAGACATGATGAAAAAATACCTAAAACTTAATAAAAGATTTATCGTCAAAATTTTGACATTATTAAGAGGATAGACAAAATGTTTTATTATTCTTATTAAAATATATTTTTAATCCTTTTATAACCTTCAAAATATTGTTTAAATTTTTTTCTTGCCTCAGCAGGTGACCATAAATTAGTATGGAAAATTTCAGCGTCTTTTTACCGTGAAATTGATTTGGAAATTCTTGCAAAAATCTGATAATTGGCGCATTTTAATGAAACATTCAGAGCTTATTCACAAATGAATTAAATTATTTTAGAAACGTTTCTCTTTAAAAAAAATTTTTGGCAATATTTATTTTACATCTGTTACTTCTCACATATTTAATTTTATAAAATTCCAAGAAATTCATTTTTGTCGCGCTTAATATTTATATTAGTTATAAGTACAAGTCCTTGGGGATTTCAAATATCTTTTTTTGTAAAACCTGACCACCAGTTTCTGAAAATATGCTCTGAATCGTAAAATTTAAAAAATGCAATAAAACTAATACATTATTTCATTAGAAAAGCTTTTAATTGCTTTTATGTGTAAGGTATATTATGGACACAACTGTCTTAAGAAAAACAAATTTTTGATGAATTTTTACAAAAATTGTTTTCATTTTTAAAACGTTTTAATTAGAATAATTTATAAAGTTTTAAATCTTTAATTATTTTAGTTAGGTGATATTCGTATTAAATAAAAACTATATTTACTAATCATAAATTGAAAGGCTTGCTAGAGTTTATTTACCATAAATATTTTCAAAAGAATTTCGAATTTTTTGTATGTCTAAAAACGTGCCAGATTTTGTAAATATACACGAGATTATCAGAAAATAAGGGAGCGGTAATTATCGTATTTTCAATCAATTTAATCGTATTTTCAATCAATTTAAATTCGTTTAGAAATTAAATTTATTGGTAATTTTCTGACATAAAAAAAAAATAACTTAAAATATTTTATTAATTTTAAAGATTACTGGCGACTTAAAAAATTATATAAAACTGGCGTTCACGTTAGTAATTGTTACACTAATCGTTCTCCTTCGACAAAATCCCAAATATTAGTTCACCGAGAGCGGTTGTCAACATTTCATAAAAACCTACCTCTGTGTTAAGAATGATTTTCTGCAATAATTTAAAATTAATGTAATATTTGTTTCTAATCAGATTAATTAAATTTTATGTTAATCATCCTCAAATAGATTTTCAACAAAGTACATTTTCTTTTGGAAAGATATTTTAATAAAGAGAATTATGTTGTGCTGACAGATTTGTCAATATGAACGATTTCAGTCATTTTGTAGTCATATGAAAAATCATTTCAATCAATTTAAATTCGTTTAGAAATACAGCAAAGTATTTTGCTTATTGTAAATGTTAATTTAATCTAATTAAAATTAAATCTAAAATAAAAGCTTCAATGAAATTAAATTCGTGAAATTAAATCTAAAATAAAAGCTTCAAGAAAGATTTTTCACTTTTAAAATTCATTTTAAACTTTAGGTATCACTTTTCTTCAGAGGTGTGTGTGTATATATATATATATATATATATATATATATATATATATATATATATACTAGCAGTAGAGCCTGGCGTTGCCCGGGGATGTAACAGTAAGAGATAGATCAAGTATCAACCATCATAAAGACTGAAAAATAAAATTGACAAAGATTGTTTAAGGTTGACGGACACGCATGTCTTAATTAGTTTTTTTTTTGTTTTGTTTTTGTTTTTTTATTACGAATTTGTCAAACTCCAAAAACATTGTTTTCAATCGTTATGAGTCTACTGATTGAATAGAATTTTATTATAAACAATTGTCTTGTAAATGGAATTTTTAAAGCATTCTGAATGTAAAAATAAAGAAAAAAAAGTGTGCAAGACAATAAGAAACACTACTTGCCAAAAAAAAAGTGAAGTTTTGTTGAAATCGGTTGAAAAATGTAGGAAATCCGATCCCATATATAAACGAACACACACACACACACAACCTGGGTTTTATAATAACTCGATATGAGTCATTTTATTCTCGCGACAGACAGCGATGCCTCTTAATCGTGTTTTTAAATTGATTTCGCGCAAAAACAATTGTTTTTCCAATTTTTGGCGCTGTCAGAACCACCGCAAGGTAATTTTACGTAGTCCTGTGAAGTTTTGTTGAAATCGGTTGAAAAATGTAGGAAATCCGATCCAATATATAAACGTACATACACACACAAACCTGGGTTTTATAATAAGTATGATATATATATATATATATATATATATATATATATATATATATATATATATATAAGTGAAGCAAGAAACAATCAAAGACGCATTAATAAATAACGAATAAGGAGGAAAATTGGAACACGATTAAAATAGATTTTAATTATAAATAAACAACTAAAAAAAATTGTTAAGTCCCCAAAAGAGTATAAAATGTAAAAAGTCACCATAATCCCACAATCATATATATATATATATATATATATATATATATATATATATATATATATATATATGAGCTTTTTCCAATGGTGCCCGGTCTACGTGAGTTTAACTGTGCTATTAGGGTTATTTTTGAATTAGTTAAATGTAACTGCCACTTCTACTCCATCAGTTTCTCTTCTGCCGCCTGTAGAACTCTCTTCAGTTTTCCTTGTTTCTCTGATAAGTCAGTCAGTTATGTGCCATGCGTGATACACGATTAGGCGATCATGGATCTTTCGATACATGACTGACGAGGCAGATTTTTCCGTCAGTAGGTTGCCACTTCTTTCCGAGGTAGACCAGTTGCCATCCAAAGCTATAGAACCCGGTCTATCCTGATTCATACCTTTCTCAAGTGTATTATCACGAAAGTGAATGTAATGGATCCAACTGGAATTCGAACTCGGCTCTCTGATTCCTCAATCTGAGTCGCTATTACTCCACCGTTCAGTTTGTATGCTTTCTTCGTTTTCCCTTACTCAGTCTTTTCTTCCACCATCACTCTGTGTACCAATGACATTCCTGCCCTGCTTGGGGTGAAGTGATTAAAAAAGTGTGTGTGTGTGTGTGTGTGTGTGTGTGTGTGTGTGTGTGTGTGTGTGTGTGTGTGTGTGTGTGTGTGTGTGTGCGCGCATAAAAATATAAAATGAAATGCGTGTTGATAGAAATAAAATAAATATTATTTTTCATACTTTAATTTTTTTGCTCTTGTCTTTTTCAAACGCTTCATAAATAATACATAAAAATAAATAGACTATGACAAAGAGAGAAAGAAAAATATAAATAAAAAATTGTAGATATAAAGAAATATTCTAAAAGCAAAAGGAGAGTAAAAAAAATGACTGAAAATAATGAAGAACTCATTTGTCTTTTCACGTACAAAATTTAAGAAGCCAACGTCCCCCGCCATGTAAGTTAAAATACATCAATGTGTAAAGTCGTTGGTTTTGCCCGCGTCTATTCTCTATAATGTTAGTCTGTCAGATGGAGAAGTAGAATGTGTGTCGATGCAACCCCTTACATGGTAGGAATTTTTGGAGGGTGCTATCAGATCTTAGAAATCTGCTGAACGTGCTTACTCATGGAGAGGCTGATAAGTGCGGTGTCCACATCTCAGTCAAGAGGGACGTGCGGACGAATGGGAAAAAGAATTGAAAAATGTTGCGAAAAAGAAGAGGGAAGGGTGAATAACAATAATAATAATAAAAAAATGGCGTTCATTAAAATAATAAGAAATCTTAAAGAGATCTGTAAGAAATAATAATAATAATAATAAATATAGAGGAAGGAAGGAAGATGGGAAAGAAAAAATCTAAAAATGTAATTAACAAAAAGAAAGAAAGAAAAATACTCGTTTAAAATTAAGACATAAATAAAATAGAATATATTTGGACGTGAGTGAAGATAAAAAAGGATAAAAGTTAAAAAGAAAGTAAGACTACAACAAAAAAAGTAAAGAGGGGGAAATAGAAGGAAAGTATAAAAATGTAAAAGAAAGGAAGGATGTAAGTAAAAAAAAATTTAGAAATAAAAAATGAAAGATAGAGGGGGGTAAGCAAAAATATCACAAAAATAAGAAGAAAATCAAAGAAAATGATAAAACATAAAACAATTATAGAATAAAACATAGAATGAGAGAAATCCAAACAAGGTATGTAAAAGTGAAAAGAAAGAAGAAATGAAATGGAATATTAGATAAAGAAAGAAAGAAAAAGAAAGTCAGGAAAAAGAAATGATTAATGTAATGAGTTTATTTTTCACTGAGTGCTTTTCTCTCATATCTTTGTGTCGGACTATATATATATATATATATATATATATATATATATATATATATATATATCATCTCCACACTCCAAAATCAGCATCTGTTCGCTTAAGAATTTTTTACAAATTAATTAATCGTTAACTAATGGCCGGCTACAACTCGTTTTCTTGTAAACCCGTCTGCCAGGGCGGTTAGCCACGCCCTATTACAGACGCCTGCTCTGTTGTTTATACTGCAATTATGCTGAATAGACATCAGTTACTGTTTCTGGTAGAGAACGCGTAATCTGGCGTGATCAATTTTGTGAACAAGGTCAGTACGCCCAAACCATCACCGACTTACGTGCGAGTACAACCATCGACGGCTTCTGAACTGTTTTGTCTACTCAATTTCACTAACGAAGCTTGAGTCAAGCCATGGTATGGTTTTCATGCCAACACAACCATCGATGGCTTCTGAACTATTCTGTCGACCCATGGTATGGTTGTCAGGCACTTTCCAAAGTGGCCGCGCGCTGGGTTTACCTCCCCAAGCCGATAACAATTGTCCATGGTGAGATTCGAACACGAGCTTCTTTAACTAAGAATTGTTAAATAAAGACGGATTGAAGTCTCCATTATGGGATCGGTGATATTTAGCATCCTACACGCATCTACTAAAACCACGATTTCAACCAAGTGAAAGAGAATTTGTGTTTGCTAAATTCATTATGCTAAAATAGAATCAACGGTTTTTTCTTTCTTCATTTAAAGCGAATTCTCAAAGAAATTGAGAGTATATCGTTAATCAGACTAATGCAAAATGATTGATCGTTTAAAGCGGCATTGGCGTGTCGAATTCAAATTCCAGCCGCGGTCGTTGCGTTCGCTTTCACACAAATACCCTTGGGAAAAGCATACATTCATTTCTTCCCACAGAAACTATGGACTAACAACAGGGCAGACTGGGACTTTTATCTTTGTTTGGTAGCCAGTCTAGGAGAAGGACAATTCTGAAATTAAAACCAGTTGGACGTGGGGCTAGCAATTTCCCACAATAAAAGATCTTGCTACAGAAATCCTGGCAGCAATACATGGTGAGGCTCCACAGGAGAATCTAAAGGGCTAACACTTAAAAATAAGTCATTATTTTCATGAAAGTAATATGAAGTTCTGCATCATTAGCTATTTTTAGCGTGGTTAAGGTTTCTATGTTGGTAGATAGATAATAGATATAAGCAAAATGAAACACCTAATCTCTCTCACACGCACACACACACACACATACACACACCTAAATACTCCGCACACGTGTGTGTTTGGGAGGGAGTTGTGTACAGTCTCAACCTATATAAAAGAAAACTGTATTGAAATTTAGTGCTTGAATTTCGACCTCACCAAAAGCACACTTCTCCACTCTGTATAAACGCTCGCGAAACATTCTCCTACTTTTGACTGTCTGCTCAGTGGATTGTGCACGGGACTTGAGATTTGATTTCATATTCATGGAGGATGCAAAACATTCAAATTTTGAACCGAAAACAAAACAAAAAAATAAATAAAATAAAATAAAGTAAAAAAAATAAACACGGAATTTATATAATAAACACGATTATTATATTTTTCTTAATGATAATACTTTTAGGAGGACACCTAAAAAGAGAAATGTAATCTGACTTCAGTCTCAAACAAACAGGACCAATTCGCGGCAAAGACGGAACAAAAATCGACAAAATAGAAAAACAGCAAATAATACCCTTGATCAGAAATCGCGATGACTGTAACCTCATAATAAATAGATGTAATAAGCCATGTAGAAAAAAAAAATTGCCGAAACAGGCATTATTAAATATAGCGTTGATGCAACTGACCTAGGTTTGTCCTTGTAAACTGTAGAGTTATCCTTAGAAAATTAAACGAGTAAAATACTTTAGAGACATTAAAATTCAGACCAACATCCCTATCCAAGCTTCAAGACCGGGTTTGGTTAGGGTAAACAAGAAAAATAATGTTTAACAGATTGTAGATGTGGTTATGCCTACGGACCACAGGGTGAAGACAACAGAAAAAAAAAGGATTTGTTTGAACATTTACATCATCATCATCATAAGAAGAAAGAAGAGAAAGAATTAAAAAAAAAACAAAGAAAGAAAGAAAACAAGGAAGGAATGGAAAGAAAAAAGAAAGCAAATAAATGAATAAAGAAAAACCAAGTAAATAAAGATTTGACACAAATTGAAAGGAAAAAGAATCTAAAAGAAATCAGAAAAAAAAACAAGACAGGTAGAAAGAAAGAGAGAGGGACAGAAGGGAGGAAGGGGGAGAGAGAGAAATAAATAGATGAAAAGAATAAATGAAACAACAGCGAAATTTAAAAAATGACCGATAAACAATGAAAGCAAAGAGAGACGAGGCTTAGAAACAAGCTAAGAAAAATATTTAAAGAAAAAACAATAATAATGATAACTGAAAGATCTCTCTCTCTCTCTCTCTCTCTCTATCGCCCTCTCTTTCTCTCTCTCTCTTTCTCTCTCTCTCTCTCTATCGCCCTCTCTTTCTCTCTCTCTTTCTCTCTCTCTCTATCGCCCTCTCTCTCTCTCTCTATCGCCCTCTCTCTCTCTATCGCCCTCTCTTTCTCCCTATATATATTTGTGTTTGTACGTGTGTATATTAACACAGATCGTTAGCGTCTAAAAAAACACATAGTCCAGTAAATTACTGGAGGTTAAATCGTCTAAAATTGATCAGTTTTTGCAAACTAAGTGCTTAATAGTAGAAAAATTAAAAAACAACAATATTTAATAGATAAAAAGTAAAAAGATAAAAAAAAAGTTCAAAAAGAGTTATCTTACCGACTTCAAGTTTATCAGATACACCACTCATAAGAGTATCATGACATTTATTAGCACCATCGTAACATTCTGAAAGTATCATTATATATATATATATATATATATATATATATATATATATATATATATATATATATAAAGTAATATTGATAATCAAAAATTATTTTAGAATTAGGCCTTAGGCCTTTTGACCAGTTGGAAGCATGTATGAGAATTATTTTAAAAGCTGGATTTTCGGACACGCCTGTGTCTTTTATCAAAGTGACAAGGAATAAAAAATGAAATGGAGTTTACCTTGCCCTGAAATCTGTTTGATTGTTGTTGTTTTTGTTTTTTTTCACCCTTTCAGCGTCTTCATCTAAATTCCAGCAAGAACACCGAAAGAGTTGTAAAAAAAGTTGTAATACATTTTTAAAATATATTAAATATATATATATATATATATATATATGTGTGTGTGTGTATGTGTGTGTACGTACACACCTATATATACACACATGTGCATATATATGTATATATGCATGCACACACGCATACATATATACATGTATGTATGTATGTATGTATGTATGTATGTATGTATGTATGTCGTATATACGAGGATCGTTCCGACAGTAATATTTGATGTTGGCTCACGACATCAGAAACAGGGGTTGGCGGTATGGCAGATGAGGCTTAAACTTTCCCACTAACCTTTATTATTTTCGCTTTGTTACAAGCAACAGCTAAGAAGCAGTCTGGCAAAATAACGTCTGATATGAAACTGCTTACTAAGCAGAGGTCTGTCATTACATTACTCCATGTTGGAAAAATGCACCTATTGACATTTACCGACTTTTACTGAGAGTTTTCGGAAACCAAAATGTGGTTGTGAGCACAGACGTTTGGCAATGCATTTCAGCAGTGACAACCTTGTGAAGAAAAAGCCAATATCCTCCGCTGGTGTAAGCATTTATAAACGCGACAACCAAGTTCTTGTTCATCTCTGTCGAAAATACTTAGCCAACGGTGGTGGCTAGGGGAAATAGATGGCGTCTTGTACTTTAAACCTGTGCTATCCGACAGTGTTACGGTTCTCTTTCTGTTTGTCCTGTTGTTTTTGAATAAATAAATGGCAGGTATTAATTTCGGAACGTCCACTCGTGTGTGTGTCTGTCTGTCTGTGTGCACGTAGGTAAATCAAATAAGACAAAAATCTACAGCTTCAGGATGTAAAAACATTTATTTGCACAATAAATTTACTTTTTCAACATGATCTCCTTAATCCAGTGGCGAATCGTGTTTTGATCAAACATTAAACATCGTTTAGAGACAATTTCAGATCACACTACTGCTACTTACTATCTGGCTACGGATTTATCAATCGAATCATATATAAAAATAGATGAAAGCGCACGGATATGCATATCTTTTGGACAGTTATTACGTAGTTTATGTCCCAAAAACATTAGAAAAATAAAATGAAAAAAAGCTTAACCGTAGTACCTTGCCAGTCGTCTTTAAGAAAACTTGTATAAAAGGATTGCTTCCCAAATACACAATTACACACACACACACACACACACATATATATATAATCTATCAAATCAATAATACTGTTTAGTGATTTTGATTAACACTAAGTTCACCATACTTGTAACCTTAGTCCACACTCTCAGTTTCTCTCTCACTCTCTCCACACAGACATACATACACACACACACACACACACACATATATATATATATATATATGTGTGTGTGTGTGTGTGTGCATACTCATGCGTAAAGAATAAAGGTAATCGAGGAAAAAGGAAAGTAAAAAAAAGAAGGCGTGGCCTAGTGATTCCACAATCTAAATTATCCTGAAGCACCTCTAGCCGCCAGTCAGCACTACCCACCCTCCTCAACTTAAATTCCCGGACTGACATTCCAGAATCTAGAATTACGAAATAATTTAGGCAAATACCAGAAATACTGCAGATGTATTTTGCAGCACTATGATTTTCTTTTCAAGCAATACAACCCATAATTTAAAATATATCTGCTATTATAGACTCCATAGATATTTATTAAGCTTAGCGTAGTCTGACACAAGGCCACAAATTTGAGCACCTAGTGAGTAACAATTTTATTATAGATAAAAATGGTCAACT
This sequence comes from Acanthosepion pharaonis, assembly GCA_903632075.3. Lineage (NCBI taxonomy): Eukaryota > Metazoa > Mollusca > Cephalopoda > Sepiida > Sepiidae > Acanthosepion > Acanthosepion pharaonis. The sequence continues at coordinate 1,256,882 of CAHIKZ030000857.1, read as the reverse complement.
AGACTAGCTTGTTAACTACGGTGTGGCACGCAATATATATATATATATATATATATATATATATATATATATATATATAGTTAATATCTGCTATAAACCTAACGTATTTATATATCACTCAACCAGCATAAATAAATGATCCAGTGGTGATGACGGTTACGAAATGACTCTCAAACTCGCCCCCATACACACGCGCATGGTAGGTCCATTCTATCACTTCAGGAAGTCCCTATTAAAAGTCCCTAAGTCTTTGCATATTCTCAGCACTGGAAGCTCTTCTGGCTGCCGTTTGATCCGGGTTTCATTTTTGGCTTTTTTTTTTTGTCTTAGCTGCATCCTTGACTCTTTTGATTGCAATCTAGTCTTCTGTTGCCGGTGATTTCCTTTTGCGCGGCATAATACTGCAGTATGCGATAGGTAACAATAAACTACAGAAGTCCTCAAAATTGACCGCTGCATTTAAATATTGCATTAATATTTAATCTTACTTTTTAAACGTTCAACGATAATTTTTTTGCCGCCACTTAATTTAAAGACAATTTTATTTACTTAGATCCTTACTTTCCTCACAAACAATTATTTTTTATTTCATGGGAGACTTTTGCAATTAATGTCAGTAATTCTTGAGTTTTTTTTCTAAGTTATAAAAATTGCTATCGTACCAAAAAATTCGTCGGAAAAATCTAAAAAAAAAAATTCCGAAAACAATCGCTGTAATGAAACCTTGGGAATCCAAAATTTCTGGATTGCGGGTCCGGAATGTTATGAATTTGCTCACGGAGTCAGCCTGATTCCAAAATGGTATTATATGTTGGGCTACGGCCTTTAGAAGTAAAATTAAAAAAGTGTGACTCACTGACATTGGCATTTATTTATATAGATATACTGTGTGTTCTTATTTTTGATAGTCTCGTGGAGGAAAACACGCAAATCACAGTGTATGTATGAAATCCTGTAATTATCTTCGACTCCAATTCTTTAAGATATGAATTAAGATTTCTGTTGTTCAGCCTAAATAGAACACATTCTTATTTTCGGATAATTTTCTGTCGCGAGTCCTTAGAATTTAACCCAAACTAACAAGCAAGCTACCTATTGAAATAAACAAACAGCAGCAGCAGCAGCAGAATGGCCGGTAAAGTCATGTATTCGGTCGGAAGACGCGGATCTCTAAGATAAACGCCTGGTGAATGCCAACAGTTGGATTAAGCCCAACAGAAACAAAGCAAAAAATAAAATAAAAATAAATGAAAATCTTTGAATATTTTGTGCCAGTTGTTTTCTTTTTATTTATTTAGTCTTTTTTTTTTTTTGTTTTTTTTACAGAAACATTCAGTTTTGGAGAATCTGATGTCTCCTAGTAATTGAATCAGAATTCGGACATATAAATACACCAACAGAAACTACCTCATATTGGCACTTATATATATATATATATAGAGAGAGAGAGAGATAGATACCGCCAAAGATTCGCTAAAAAATGACCGTACATGATAAAAAAAAAATTAAAAAAATGCTCAAAACTTAAAAAAAAATTGTATCGTCAAAATCTTTTAGGAAAGACCAAAGGATGTTTTATTAATTTCCTTTGTTTGCTAATACCAATCTTGCCATTCTTGTCGCTTCCGCTTGAAGATTATATATACAAATGTGTGTGTGTGTGTGTAAGAGAGACAGACAGACAGAGGGGGAGAGAGAGAGAAGTTATCTGTCCGACCCACTTTACAAAATCTGACTCAACGAACAAACGTCAGAATTTAGTGAAGAATTATTTTTTTTAATCTTTTTTCGAACCTCTGAAATTTTGGTTAAGACTTTTTTTTCCCCCGCGTGAACGTGTGACCATAAATTTCAGCGTCTTTCTGCGGTGAAAAATACATTGATTTGGAAATTCTTGCAAAAATCAGATAATTCTCGGATTTTAATGAAACTTTCAGGAATTATTCACAAATGAAAAATGTTTCTTTTTTTTTTTTTTTCGAAAATCTTGATAAAAATATTTTTGACATCTGTTACCCCCTGACACTTATTTAATTTTCTGAAATTACAAGACATTCATTTTTGTAGCGATTAATATTTGTATTAATTATAAAGACATATCTTTGAAGAATTTAAATCAACTTTTTTGTCAAACAGGACTTCCAGTTACAGAAAATCTGTTCCGAATAATAAAAAATGCAATAAAACTAAGACATTATTTAATTAGAAAAAACTTAATTACTTATATGAATAAGATATATTATGTACATATTGCTTTTCGATGAATAATGAATTTTTACAAGCATTTTTAATTGTTTTTTTATTTTAATTATAATATTTTATAAAGTTTTAAACCTTTTTAATATTTTATATTGTTTTGTGGTAGTTAGGAGATATTCTTATTAAGTAAAAACTATATTTACTAATCAAAAATGGAAATTTTTATTACAATTCTGCGACCAAAAGTATTTTAAATAGAATTTTGTATGTTTTTATGTGTCTCTAAATGTGCCGATTTTTGTAAATACAGACGTCCGTAAAGGACATTATCAGAAAATAAGAGCGGCAATTGTAAATGTAAAATTTATTGGTAATTTTCTAAAATTTTCTCAACGAACGTCTACGTAAGTAAGTCTATATATCCAATGTACTTAAATTCAATAAAATATTAGTTTACTATTTATACTGTTAGTTTAATATTTTCGTAATTTTTAAAGATTACTGGGTATTTAACAAATATTTTAAGAAAGCATTCACGTATCCGTTAAGTAATTTTACAGTTAGATTCCCTTTTGTTATAAATGCCAAGCATTAAGCTATCGATAAACCTGTCAAAAATACTACTCTGCGATATTTTAAGCAAAAAGTAACATCTGTTTTAATTCAGATTAATTACGCTTTACAACAGTTAATCTTCCTCAAAAAAAGTTTCATAAAAATTTATTTTTGAAATATTATTAATAAAGAGAATCATCTGTCTTTATCTCTGCGATGAGGTATTATGATTGCTAGGATTATTTACATTATTCGGACTGTTATCCTCATCTTTATTGCAATATTCACAACGTTTCGGCCGTTGTACGCTCCGGCCTTCTTCGGGTGATTGGAATTTCGGACGAACCCTTTATTTCGTTCCACGTGCCATTCCTCTTCCGGATGTCTCAGTTATTTCCCTTTAATTCAACTCACCAAGTTTGGTTCACCAGTGCCGTCATCTCACAACTCTTTGGGTCTAGTCACTGGATCTAACCAACGCCTTTATCCACTGGACCATGTGTCCTTGAGAATAATCTACCCGGTGAAATATCGTGCATCTTTGGCTATGATGCATGTGCCTGGTATATTGGGCATCGTATATTTGTACTCTAGCGTCATTTTGTAGGCATGCTTCGCTCGCACTCAATAATAATAATAATAATAATAATAATAATGTCCTAGTATGGGTACGTGGCCGAGTGGTTAGAACGTTCGATTTCTCACCAGGAGACTTCCTGATGTTATCGGACTGGAGGGGTCGATCCCAGCATGCGGAAAGTGCCTGAAAATCATACCACTGGTTGACCCAAGCTTTGAGAACGAAATTGGGTAGATGTTACCCCTGGGGACCGTCTATAGCTCTGCTAGCACGAAGCCACAAGTCATCGTGATCAAGGGTTTGAGCGTGCTGGCCTTGTTCAGATTGTTGATCACGCTAGATAACATGCTCTTTCCCAGAAACTGTAACTAAGGTCTGCTCAGAATAGTTGCAGTATAAGCCACAGGTGGGCTCTGTGGGTGTTGAACAAACACAAATATGCCTGAGCAAACGTCTGCAATAGGGATTGGCTAGCTGCTCTAGTAGACGGATGTCCTCGAATACGAGTGGCCAGGTATGTGTATATTGTCCTATTAATGGCGATAATGTTATCGCCTTATCACTTATCGCTGAGTGATACGAAATTCCGAACAAGTTTAGTTGTTTAATGTACTTTTTATCCGTTTTATTCTCATAGAAATGAACTCAATCAGAAATTCCTTAGATATTTCGGTAAAATCACTGGCATCAAGTAACTCGGTAACGTTTAATTTCCATTTAGTAGTTAGGCGACTCGTTCCATGTGACTGACCATCACTTCTTAGGTAGTTTACGCCAATCATTCGAGAGTGAGCTGTCATCCCAAGGATTTGCATACACGTGACTAAAATATAGATTTTTGATCAACTGGCACAAGGCCAGAGAGAGCAAAATAAAGAGAGGATAAACAGAGAGAGAGAGAAAGAGGGAGGGAGTTGGAAAAAGAGATAGATATGACTACATCTCTTCTTCTCCAGCTGCTATGGGTTAAATAGTCTTTGTCTTCAACGTTGTTGTAGACTGTGTTTTCAGACGAAGTCGAGCGATATCCGCCATGGTGGACGAATTCTCGTGTAACTGATTATAATAACTACTAGGGTTTCCCAAAAGAACAAGAATAATAGCTGTGAAAGGAATTCTTCGACGGTGTTCCACAAACTACTGGGACAATTTTCCTTCTGAAGTTTAAAAAGCCTCATATAAATGTCGAATAATGCTGATTATATAAGCAAATTTTATTTGGCGTTTGCTACACTTTATTACTGATTTGAAAGCGATTTGAAATAGCAACATTTGCTCAAAGTATGTCAAGATAGTGTATCGGCAAGATATCGAGTGTCGACGTGTTAGTAAATTTTAGATATCTTGTTTTATATAACATCTAAGATATTTATAAAGAGGACATTTTAAGTCATTTATTTAAAGAAGGCGTCTAAGACATTTGTATAGAGAAGACATCGAAGACATTTATCTAGAGAAGACGTCTAAAACATAAAAAAACGTCTAAGATATAAATGACATAGACATAGAGAAGACATCGAAGACATTTACACAGAAAAACAGCATCTCTTTTCTATAGTTATTTACTGAGCGTTGCTTAGATATGGCACAAGGCTGCAAGTATGGAGCACCCAGTATGGGTTGCACTAACTACTCAGCCGTAATTGCTTAAGCTTGCTAAGCATGACACTACATCAAAGTGGCCCATGCCTGCTCTATTTAAATGTGCTTGACAAGTGTGTTCCCTATAAATGTCTTTGATGTGTCGTATTAAAAATATATCGGATCAAAAAAAATAAAATCCATTCATTTTTTCGAAATGGCTTTGTTTACGTTTCGGATACGAAACTGAGAAGATGTTTATTTTGATGAGATCTGAACGAGTCAGTGTGTTTTAATGACAAAATAGGACCTTCCTTTATTGTGGAGCTCTTTGTTTCGTGGCCGAACGTGTCGGATCAGACGCTGATTCATCCAGCAAACGGGGACACGCATTCGAATCCAGCCGAAGGGCACATATTCTTTATTAAGATTTGAAAGGTACACAGGCCGGTAGACAAAATAAATTCTGTTTAAAATAAACGGAGCGTCTACTCAAATACGGGTATCCACTAAAAATAACGTAATGGCGTAATGCCTTCTCGTTATAAGTGTCTTAAATGTTATCTTTATATGAATTCGCCAGACGGACGTCTTCTCTCTCTTATTTCTAGATAAATGTCTTATATGTCTTTTCTATATAAATGTGTTAGATGTTTGTCTTTTCTGTATATTTTCCCAATATTTTTATTTTCATAACCATTCTCTTTTTACTCGCTTGGACACTTTTTAAATTATTGTAATCCGATTTTTAATTTTATTATTTTATTTATTTATTTAGTAGGGGAGGAACGTCGTGAAGAAATCAAGGTGTTGGCCAAGGAATAAATCAATTTACCGGAAATTTGATTCTAATTTCATTTTCTGCTTGCGTTCAAATTTCCTTACCTAAACAAGGGCAAAACACTAACCGACTTAAAAGAAGGAAAATATACTTTCTCTTTCTTTCCTTTTCTTTCCTCTAATTCTTCTCTCCTCCTCCTCCTCCTCACCCATTCACTTCCTTGTTATTCTTTGAAATGTCTCATTATCTGGCACACTCACCTTAATTCAGTCTACTAGTCCTCCATTTCCAATGTTTCCTTCCCAACTTCTGGCGCTTTCGTTCTTGCCAAAAAAACATTCCGACGAACAAAGAATTTCAATCATTATTACCGTCTCACCAACCTCTCTACCCCGCCTGGAGTCAGAGAGAAAAATGGAGCAGAGGCAGAAGACAAAAAAATGGGAAGAGTTGAGAAGGAAATGGATAAAGTTGGAATCTAGCCTTAAAATACAGGTGATGGTGAGAATATTTCAGAATTTTAGCGTTCCAACTCTCTTGTTCGTAAATAAAATTTAATTTCTTAAAAATCGGAGGAGACACGATTCAAAGAAATACGAAGAGAGAGAGAGAGAGAGAGAGAGAGAGAGAGAGAGAGAGAGAGAGAGAGTTTCAGTAAAAAATCTTTTAACGAACACACAGGCTTACCCAACCTTACAGTCAAATCACGTTGAACGCACAAGATCTCGTCTGCTTAGAGAAGTAAAGAAACTGGTCAGATTTTCAATGGCTGGCCATAAGATCAAGTTCTGCAGCGACTACTTTCATTGCGAAGCAAAACTTTGTAATTGGCACACAAAAAGAATTTTCTTTTGTCTATATAATAGTCTTGAGGATTAATGCTTTAGTTCCTGCATTTGCTGGCATAGTAATTGTGCGTTTAATCCCGAGGCTGGCTAGTTCTGACCCAGTGGGAACATAGCGAGTAATAACAGAGCAATACCAAAAAGAACGAGATCGGTAAGAAGAATTCATTTAAATAAGTTCTATTGAATTCTTCAACCGACACAATATGTCTGTTTTATTGTATTTTTCCAATTTTCGAATAAGTTATTTCACTTTCGGATAGAAATTGTAGATAATCTTTTCAAGTTTTTATTCGTCTTTATTCGATTACCTGGATGCCAGGATTTAGCTAACAAACTCTTGTCTACGATACTTAAGACATTTACCTCCTGATAATAACCAAGAGGGTCGAAAAGAGAAACAAATAAAGATAAACGGAAACTCCATTAAAGAATAAAAATCTATTAGATAAGATTACCTTCAAATTAGTGGTCGGATGTGTTTGTTTATTTCGACACAATACATATGTCCGTGTTCTTAATTTTAAGATGTGCTGGTATTAAAGCACTTTCGATGTTCTTAAGAATAGAAAAGTATTTCGTTTGAGATTTTCATTGTTTTTCCAAATGTGAACACGTAGTGATAGATAGCGACACATTTATCGCCGTAGATTAAATAAAGCATCCACTTCCAAATTCCATTTAGGTTAAGAGAAGAAATAGGGAATATAACTGAGGGGACTGATTTTCTTCACTTCTTCAGTGACGCAGCTGCTGTAGAAAGCATGCTACTAAGGATACGAGTTCGAATCTCGATAAATTATTCTTTTCTTTTCATATTCAGGATAACTGCATCCAAATTGAAAAATAAATGAATACACAAAACAGAAAGATAAGATGAAAGAAATAATAGTCAAAACTGGGTGTGCGAGTGGTGTAACAGATAACAGCTCGTTAAGAGAACTTGGGGAACTGAGTTCAAATTCCAGTTGAGTTCGTTACATTCACTTACTCGCAATTGTCCTTGTTAAAGGCATGAAGCCATCACTTTTTTCATATTTATGGTAATTTTCTAAGCGTAGCTTAGATGTGGCACAAGGCCGAAAGTATGGGGCACCCAGTGACATTGAACTCGCTATTCATCCGTAATTGGTCTAGCGAGACAAGCTTACACCACGTCGAAATGTCCCTTATTTTCACGGTTATAGATCAAATAGCAAAGTAGCAGCCAGTCTAGGAGTAGGAAAACTACGAATTGAAAGCCGAATGTGTCCCTGGAACCAAATTACGGGTTGCTCTTTGACAAGGCATAGCACCCGGAAGCCACCCCTGTCAGGGTTATGATGAAAACATATGCAGCAGGACATTGGATGTAGTCAATGGTAGAATCTAACAGACCAGATTTGTGGCACTGAATTGCAACTGTATCCTGCAAAATGATCCTTCATACTCGACAGGTTGACGAAACCTAATTATTCCGAGTCAGAGGGAAAACCGCGGGAACACATAGAATAGCACCTTGTGTCTCCTTATACATATGTATACCTAAAATCACCAGGGTGACAAGATAGAAGCAACATGACATTATTATGTACGTCTGTGTAGTCAAAAAAGATTAGGACATTGTTTTGGGGCTATTCTGTGTTGTGATCAATATGACATTGGCCATATCCAACTTCCTACTGCCGATTTGATCACTGTAACACTGGCATAAGTGGCTTCTGGGTGATATTTGTCAAAAGGCAACCCATGATTTCAATCATATACAGCTTTGCAGCTCGGAATGAGAAATCAGTGTTCAAATTCCAGTCAAGTTCATTACGTTCAATTAGGCACAAATACTCTTGGGAAAGGTATGAATCCATCTCATCTCCTTCAGCTATGGGTTAAATAGCAGGACAGACTAAGCTCTCTAGCCTTGAATTCCAAACCAGGTGTGACTCTGGGACCAAATCATGGATTACCTTTTGGTAAGTCATAGCAACAAGAAACCACTACTTATTATATTGAAAACATCAGCAACAGGATGTTGGGTGTGGATTCTACTAATCTAACAGACCTTATTTGTGCCATTGAACTGCAATGGTGTCCTGCAAAAAGATCCTTCATACAGGACAATGGACGAGACCTAAGTATTCCGATTCAGATAGAAAATTGTGGGAACACATAAACTAACGGCTTGTGTCTCAACCGAAACCCTATGATTATACTAACTATAAGTAGTTTGTTAGTCGTATAAGAAATTAGAATGCCTCCGTCGATAGGAAAAATTCGTTTAATTTCGTTAAAGAAAAGGGTGCTGGACTGCGATGCCATATATATTCTCATATATTACAGTGAATGCTAGAAAATTTTCTTACAGTTAACGAAGAGACTCAAAGCGACAATGATGGATGCTGAGAATACAAAGTTAGAATTTGTCATCACTGGCTTTATGGCTAAGCCTAAATACATTCAAGTTTTTTTCTTGAAAATCAAAGTTTCAAAACTACACGAGTATTCTTCAAATTATTCGGGAGCTTTCATGCATCCTTTTTCAATGATAAATGAGTTTTAGGTTTCAATCTAATTGATTACTGTCTAATTCCGATATTTGCGGAAATAGTTTTCGAAACACACAAAATGATCGATTATGATTTGGATGATTCAAATCAATTTATTTTCATCAATAAAGTCCTCTATAGATAGAAACATTTCAAACGAATCTTTCTCCATGTGATATTTCCATAAATTCACTTTTTCAAATCTTGAATGTTTGAATTTTAGATTTCAATTTTCAATATTCATATTTCCCACGATGCATTGATTGACATATTAGATTGATTTTTTTTCTCGAACAAATTCGATAATTAGCGCCATCAGTTTATATTGTTCAAATATTCGATAAATTCTGAGTTATTTTCAAACAACTGGGTAATCATGACTCTCCACAATTTCTCATCCTTCATAGTTCTAAGTAATGTTTGTCTAAATATTATCCTGTCAAGTCTTTAGTTTCTCGTTTGATCACAAATATTTTACGTCCATTGCTTACAGACTGAACTTTACTGATAGAATTAATCTTCTACCTGCGAGGATGGCATATGGTGTAATGTCAGGTTTAATATAGATTGAATGATTGGTTCATTTGTTTTTACGGCTTATCAACCCTTTGCGGGTTATTTAAATCTAGAAAATATTGTTTAGATTGTAAGAATTTTTTTCATACGATTCCCAAGGGTATTTGCGCGTATGTGAATGCAACGAGCCAGACTGAAATTCGAACTCGGTTCTCTGATTTATCATTCAAAGCGCACATCCTAGTTTTTCACCAGGATTATCATTGTGGAATTATAACGTATACTAAAGTTGGCGTCAACTTATGGAAGAATGGTTATAATGAAGGTGAAAGTTGTAATAAATGAAGACAACCAGGAGAGAAATGTCAAGATTGATGGGACAGGGGAAATCTGTAAGGAAATGCGAACAAATCTAAAATGTAAAGAATATCAGCCTGTAGAGCGATGTGATAAATGTCAAATTCTTAAACAAATGCCCGAAATGAGCTTTAGGCCTGGAAAAAAAGCAAAAAAGTACAAAGTGATTTTGAAGTGACACCAATTAAAAAGCAGAAAGCTAAAAATCTTATTAATAATTGGTGTCTGCATTTGAAACAAAGTAAAGAGATCTTAGTTTCTTGGCCTGCAAGACAGGAAAATGAATTCATTTTGTATCTTAATTGCTTATTATCACGACTTTTCCTCACATGAAATGCCCAAATGAAGCAAATAAAAAAAATTTAATACCATATTTTACTGTTTATCTCTAAAAACTAACCTGTGTCCTATAAATCTAAGGTCGTTGACCAAAGTTTTAGGTTTAGGGTGTTCAGTAAGTATTATCTCTCTGGTTACACCCAATTCTGAGCCCTGCATATAATTTAAAATTAATGCTCAATTCTGGTTTGTAATGAATTCGTTAGAATTAGTGAGGATACCAGGCTGCTATGAGGTTATGTTTTAGTGGTATTATGCACTGTAAATTCTCTTCTAATTATTACATTCTAAATAGTTACCACAAATTAGGTACATCATCTCGATCTGTGATGAATTTTCATGGTTAGTCAGGTATTCAAGCTGAAATATGCTATTCAGTCGGTAAAATTGGGGATAGTGGGGAGGGCTATGAAATACATGGAAACACTTTTTTTTCCCGATTTCTTCCTTCGAAATTTGGTGAAGGGGGGCATCTCATGCATCGGGGTGATTTATAAGAAGCTTAATAAAGGATCTAGAAAGGGTTTTAACAGAGGACGGAAAATGCGACAAGCCAAGTATTAAGAAACAAGAAAATTCCGTTCAAACAAAGAAAAGAGCAATGAATTGTTACGTAACATCGGCCACACTATATGGCAGTGAATGCGAAACGAATTCCTCACAGATGAAGAAGAAATGAGATGAAGAAGAAATGAATAGAAATGAGATTCTACAAAAGGAATCTGAGAATACCATGGGCAAAACACGTGATCAACGACGAAGGTGAAAATGGAAACAAAAAGGACACATTTAACATCAGACAGAGACTTGTGTAAATGCTTGTCATCACAGGGATTATGAGAGATAAGCGAAAAGACATATTTTTAATCGTTTCACCCCAAGCAAGGCAATAATGTCACTAGACCTCGGGGTGGGGGTACAGGGAGTGAAACTAAGAGAATGAGAAAGCCGAGAATTGGAAGGATTGAGGAAATGACAAAAAAGTATCAGGTTCAAGAAGACAGAAGATGGCGATTGACGATGCATTTAAATTTTACAAGATTGTAGTTATCAGAGAAGCAAGAAATCGGGAGGGAATTTCACAGGTGGGAAGTACGAGAAAAGAAACTGTTAGAGTAGAAGTGGCGGTTGCATCAAGCTAGTTCAACATTGAAACGGTGCGACATCGTTGCAAGTTTAAATTCATTTGGTCGGGGTACCAGGGGAAAAAAAGCTCATCAGAGCAGTTGCCATGGAAATATTTTCAGAAAAGACAGAAACCGAGATGCCAGGTCAAGATTGATTACATTACAGACCTTTCTTTGAATTTTGTCAAGAATCGTGAGATGTATAGCAGGAGCACCAGACCAGATATGGCAACAGTATTCCATGCACAGACGAATGCTAGATTTGTAAATGTACAAGATGGATTCTGACGAGATAAATTTACTAAGATCTACAGAAGACAGGAAATTGTGGATAAACAAGATGGTCCATGACCAGAAGAAGAAGAAGTTGATTGATATTAACTATTTTCTCTTCATGCAATACAAGAACATCAGGGACGAGGAAGATTTGGCTCTATCTCTCTTCTACCCAGGAATATCAGGTTCCAAAATCCTGTCTTCGACCTGGGATCAGATGCCGATATTAAGAAATACAAATTCAGCCATAAGAAGGTCATTTATTTAAAATCTAGCTTCGCCCAAGAACAGCGAACAAGTTTGAAGCACTCTGTGAGGATCTAAATGCACTATTTACGACGAGATAAACCCACAAAGCATTTTTTTTATAAAGGAAAGAATTGAATCTAGCACATGTCACAAGACAGCTAGCGTGAGGCATTCATTGTGGATCGAAGTCATTCTGGTAGTAAAGGACTACGACACAAGCTTTCAAACCAGTGCTTCCAAAGAGGCGTCTTGTCTTCATCTCTCAAATTCGACCGCTTAATTCGCCATTCCTCATCAGGTGATTTTTTTCATGTATTTAACAAGAAATGATTTGGCATATGTCACTGTTATATATATATATATATATATATATATATATATATATATATAAAGGGTAATGGTCAGAGTTGAATCAGACCAGGAAACAGTAGTATTAAAAAGTCCTCAATACACGTGAGAAAAAAGATGTAGGTAAAAATAAAAGTAGCATGTAGAGCTTTTAACTTTAAAAATCAGGAGATCAATTAAAATAAGTGATCATGGTTTCGACCTGACGGTTTCTTCGGGCGATACTTTTAAAATGAACTCTTTAGCGCTTTATTAAAAAAAAAACGCAAAGCTTCTTTTTGTCTTTTTTTCTATTACACTCAATGTCCTGCCTTTCAGTCACCATGAGCCTGTTATTTTTCGAAAGATAATTATGCAACATTCTTTGTGCCGAAACCATGGTAGCTTATTTTAATTGACCTCCTGATTTTTGAAGTATTGACTTTTCAGTGTATATATATATATATATATATATATATATATATCACAAAGAGTGTTTAACTTAAAAATGGTCGTCCCGCGGATTCTAAAAGCTAACGTTTTTAGGGTAAGTAGTCTTTGTAATTATAGAGCCCTGTAACAAGCTAGAACGTTAATAGTAATAAGTGAACATTTAATTTTATCTCTATCTATATACTGAATTAATGCATTTAATGTGTTGTTTTGTAAAATTTATCCTTTTGTGTTCATATAATCTTTTATTATACAATTGAATAGAATTTATCTAAACTCAACATAAAATTTGTCACAACTACGTCTAAAAAAGACAAAACAAAACAATACGCTAGAACTTGAAGGAAGAATTTACTCTATTACCTGTAATAATTGCCACAGGGAATGTATTGGAGAAACCTCAAGGAATTTAAATAAAAGATTATATTAATTGCCTCAGAGACAATTCAGTTCAAATTATTAAATTTAGTCTTTGATCATTACATATTTCCCTATCACCAGAAATCTTTTATTTGCTTGTGCTGGAATAGTTAAATTCAAAGAATCACGTTAATGCCAATGGCAACAATAAATAAAATCCGAAAGTAACGGGCTCGAATGCAGTCGCTGTCCAAAAGATAAGTGCCGTTTTAATTTTTTAGTCTTATTATTGGTTTAATTAATTTTTAGAATATAAGACTATAGTGTTCATGCGTTTGATACATCATATTCGATATATATATATATATATATATATATATATATATATATATATATATATACATGCAAAAATCCAAAAGCCATAAGAAATGAGGGGAAAAGAATAATAAAAGAAAAGCCTTACACAATAAAAAATCTAAAAAAGATGAAATACCAAAGGGCAAAGATCTTCGTAAGCAGTAAATGACAATGCTCAGTGCTTAGCCTATCTAAATAGAGCAAAAAAAAAATGAAATGGATTAAATCCAACAGTTATTTAATATATTTTCTGTTTATATTTTATATTTATTGATATAATTTGTTAAACTAAATGCTCCGTAAATGCAATTAATGCTGTTTGATTAAAAAAACAGAATTTACTTAAATAAATTTTACCTATAAAAATAACGTATAAACAGAATATATTTTTTTTTCTTTCATATTTTTTCACACTCACTAACCTCTTACATCTTAGTAACTTTATTGCCTTATCTGGAGTGAAATGATATATATTCAGACACATAGGCACACACACACATATATATGTATGTATTGCAACTGTAATATCTGCGGGTTGATGACTGAAAACTTTTTGAAAGAGAAGTCGTAAGAAAACTAAGAATGGAACACTTGAACGTACAAGCAGGAATGCAAAAACCTGAGAACAAACGCTTTGGATGTGAAAAATTAGTTTGGAAATTTGGCTCCAGTAGAACTTGGAAGAGTGCCGAAAATATTTCAAACTTGTTTTGAAGCCTGACAAAAAAATCCCTGAAGCAATTTTATACTTTGGTAAAGCCTGACTTTACCAAATTTATTTACCTCAAGAGATCTGAAGATCTTCATTTTGGTTATAAGAAGCGACTTTCGCATGGCAGACATAGATAGAATTCTTCTTTTTTTTTTTTCTCTCAAGCTGTTTCTAGTAATTCTTGGTCTCTCATATATTTTTTACAGCTTATTTATTTGGTACCAACAGACTTTGGTTAATATTATAGGGAAAACTAAATATTGAGAGATCAACTATTCCTTTACGTATTTTTAATACTTCTTACTTACTTTTTTGAGTTGACACTATGGACTCAAGAAGGCAGTATTTAACACACACACACATACACACATATGAATAGCGGAGAGAGTCTTGATAGATACAAATAAAGTAGGCATATGGATCAACACTGCATGGTGACTTCAAACTATGTAGAGTGCAGTGAAGCGTGAAACTGATCGACATCATGCAGTGTTGATTCCTATGTCCTCTCTCTCCTCTCTCTCTCCCCTCTCTCTCTCTCTCTATATATATATATATATATATATATAAAAATACAAATATAAAATTTATTACTTAGCTGGTTGGTATTACCTTCAGCATCCCGACCCTAGATTTTCGTAGATGGACCCGCTAGCAATTACCCCGTTCAATCATCAGGAATATCAGCAATTCTAATATATATATATATATATATATATATATATATATATATATATATATATATATATATATATATATATATATATATATATATAAATTCATAGACTGACGTCGAGTTAGCGAAAAGTTCTCTGCCTTATTAACTTCTCACAATTTAGGCAAATGATCATTAATCAGGGCTTCTTTGTCTTATATTAGCAAAGGGAATATTTCTGGTACATTTATATCAACCGTTGTGAACTTCAAAGTAAATATCTCCCCATTGCTCACAAAATTTACACGTAACATTTTACTTAATATGGTCGAGTCAAGTCTGATTCAAGGCTTTACTTTCAAAGTTATTACCTAGAATGGAACTCAGTACGTTAAGAACGCTTTTTAGCGTTCTGAACTCAAGGAGAGACCATGCGTTTTTTCGAAGTTCTAAAAATTAACGTATTTTAAATTTAACTGAAAAATATTAAAAAGTAATATGATAATTTAATATAATTCGTAATTATTTTGTTTCATTTATTATATATATATATATATATATATATATATATATATATATATATATATATATATATATATGATTATTATACCTATTTCTTTTGACATATGTAACGATTATTATTATTATCTTCCACTTTTTCCTCAGATTTTTCTGTATTATTATTTATTTGTTTTTGCAAAACCACCCTGAAGATCATTTGCCGGATTTTTACTTTTTTTGCATTTGTTTACTTAAAACTATATTTACCGACTTTGTCTTTTTCTACACTCATTTACTTTTACCAGTGATAGTTTACGTGTTAGTCAAAATGACTGTAGAGTTTATTTCTATTTTATGCTACAAAGAATGACATTTTAGGCTAAAATTCTGATTTATATTTTTTCTTTCCGCTATCTTTTCCCCAGTGATCAAAATTTTCGATATTTGCGTTTGTTTATTTATGTACGACTCTTTTCTCATTTGTCTTGCTGCTTTTTAGACTATTTAATTACCTAAACTAATATATATATATATATATATATATATAGGGTGCGGCAGAAATACCTTCCACATATACTTCCCAGAAATACCTCCCACATAATAAAACATTAGTTAAATGAAGACAATATTGCCAGTGATATCTTACCATTATGTGAGAGGCTTTTCTGGGAGGTATATGTGGGATGTATTTCTGCCGCACCCCATATATATATATATATATATATATATATATATATATATATATATATATATATATATATATATATAGGTATACCTTCCACATATATACCTCCCCAGAAATAATAAAAACATTAGTTAAATGAAGACAATATTGCCAGTGATATCTTACCATTATGTGAGAGGCTTTTCTGGGAGAAATACTTCTGCCATATATATATATATATATATATATATATATATATATATATATATATATATATATAGGTGCGGCAGAAATACCTTCCACATATATTTCCCAGAAATTCCACATAATAAAACATTAGTTAAATGAAGACAATATTGCCAGTGATATCTTACCATTATGCACCTTTTCTGGGAGGTATATGGGATGTATTTCTGCCATATATATATATATATATATATATATATATATATATATATATATATATATATATAGTGTGAGAAATACCTTCCACATATATATAAATACCTCCCACATAATAAAACATTAGTTAAATGAAGACAATATTGCCAGTGATATCTTTACCATTATGTGAGAGGCTTTTTCTGGGAGGTATATGGGATGATATTTCTGCTGCCATATATATATATATATATATATATATATATATATATATATATATATATATATATATATTCCCATATATACATAATAAACATAAATGAAGACAATATTGCTAGTGATATTATATTATGTGAGAGGTTTTTCTGGGAGGTATATGGGATGTATTTCTGCCGCACCCATATATATATATATATATATATATATATATATATATATATATATATATATATATATATATATATATATATAAATAAATATACTTCCCAGAAATACCTCCCACATAATAAAACATTAGTTAAATGAAGACAATATTGCAGTGATATCTTACCATTATGTGAGAGGCTTTTCTGGGAGGTATATGTGGGATGTATTTCTGCACTATATTATATATATATATATATATATATATATATATATATATATATATATATATATATATATATATATATATATTCTGTTGAATCCCCGTCGATTTGAACTTATATTCAAAACCCAGACAAGTGCAATTCATCACTGTCAGAATACCCCGCGCATCTTTGAAGGACAAAGCTGCCAAGGTCACTGGCATGTCATATCTAGATAGTTATGGTCAACTTCAATCAAAGACCATTTGAGCGGTTTGGGTTACCCAAAATGAAGATATATATTTAACGTGCAAAATTTTATTCTGCTTTATCATATAGCGCACATTTGGCTGTGATGTATGTGCGTGATATCCCTTTATCAGACTTGGAGTCATGATGAGTATACTGGGATTCGTATATTCGTATCACAGCGTCATTTTGTCGGCATGCTTCTCTCTCTCTCACTCAGTAAATAAATAAAAGCACATTGGGATTTTCCGACTTCATAATCGTCCATCTTGAAACAACGAATTTTTTGTCTGCAATCCTGACTGGTAGTTTTGTTCATATTCCATGAATTATCGAGATTTTCATACGGATGCCATGCTTGACGCCAAACCTGTTCAGAAATATATAAACTGTCGGCTGTATACAACCGCTTTCTCAAATCGATGGTTAAAAATGGCTTCGAGCGCATGAAACGTGTTGGTCTTAGGGATCATGTTTTTTTCGAATCTCGGGGAGAGCGGCACTGCAGAATCTCAAACAAAGATAACAGAAACTACGCCACTTGAGGACTTTCAACAGTAGCAACAGCTAAAATAGGTAGCACATGTAACTTGACGAGCGAATAATGACATAATAAAATGCTGACATTCCACACTACTTAAAACAAAAGGTAAAGACGGAAAGAGTAATAACAATTAATACTGGAAAGAGTAATAACAGCTGTTGAACTTGGGAAACTTATTTTCCACAATTTTTTTTAACAGAATTTTTTTTATAAATTTCAACCGACAACAGTAATGACTGCCTGGTCAGGGAATGCCGAATGTTTTCGTATAAGTAAACGGCTAATATTACCATTAACATTAGAGAGGTGAACAGATACTACACTTTGATCCAAATAAGTAAACGGCCAATATTACCATTAACATTAGAGAGGTGAACAGATACTACACTTTGATCCAAACTCGATCGTCAAGGAGTGAAGAAAAGTTGGCTACCCGGTCAATGAATCCCGAATGTTTCCTTATAAGGAGATGGCTAATATTACCATTACCATTACCATTCTATGATCTTCGTCTTCGGTATCAACCAAAATGTCTTTTAAAAGAACTAAAAGTAAGGACATTCGTTCGTTCAAACAATTCCTAGAAATTTTCAT
The DNA here is from genome assembly GCA_903632075.3 of Acanthosepion pharaonis. NCBI lineage: Eukaryota > Metazoa > Mollusca > Cephalopoda > Sepiida > Sepiidae > Acanthosepion > Acanthosepion pharaonis. Next base: position 1,238,592 of record CAHIKZ030000857.1, on the reverse strand, counting down.
TTAATTATAAAAGCCATCTAAATGTTCTCTGTCTGGTGTTAATCATCTTTAAGAGTCGATTTATTTGGACAAAGCCAAGCTGGGCCCATCGGTTATAATTGAAAATCGACCAAAACAGCTGAACTCATTGTCTCGTGTGAATCTGCTCGCTATCAATATCTGTAAATGGGTTTTCATTTGAAATCATTTTCGTTGCATCAATCAAAATCGATAAATTAAATGACATCAATTTACGCAGAGCAATTCCCTTCGGGATAATCGGTCCATATTGAAAATTGCGTTTACAGATTATTTATTAAAAATCTGTCATCCAACGATGATGTGATGTTAAATATATTGGTCACCCAACTGATTTCTCTCGTCACTATGATGACGTCAGTATGTCCTTTTCGTCCTCTGAAAGCCACGCTCTTTGAATTAAGATAAAGATTTATATATTTAAATCGAATGCAGCTGATTTCTGAGCTAAGAGACCAAAACGTTAAGGCCGAGTAAATAAATAGATAAATCATCAATACTTTAAGCCTGTCCAACAAATACAAAAGTGATTTAAAGTGAAGAAACCCAACAACAACAACAAGAAACATTATTACCAGAAAGCAATTCGCCTGTGCATTTAATGCGGCTGCCATATATTGTCTGGTGCACTTGCTGTATATCTCGAGATTCTTGACAAAATTCAAGGAAGGGTCTGTAATATAATCGACCCTGGCCTGGCATCTCGACTTCAGTCACTTTCTCACTAACGTGACTTGCTTTGTCTTTTCTACAAATATGTTCATGACAGCAGCTCTGATGAGCTTTCCTCCTTGAGACATCGACTACGTTAGTAGAACTCTGCCTACAGTCTGATATTTAATTGCTAGGATTTCACAGTCATTATCTATCTCATATATATATATATATATATATATATATATATATATATATATATAAGCAAGTGTAAATGTATATAAATCCGACAGAATGAAGAAATTTTGAAAAACAAACAAAAATCCTTAAATGTAGTTAAAATGAAAGAAATGTCGACGTCTGACGTTTCGGTTTAATAAACCATTTTCAAGACAATATTCATCAAAATAAAATTCAGTTCAATATGACAAATACGATGGACATAAAAACACAAGTCTTATTCAGAACAGATAACTGAAAATTTTAAAAAATTTTCAGTTATCTGTTCAGACGTCGACATTTCTTTCATTTTAACTACATTTAAGGATTTTTGTTTGTTTTTTCAAAATTTCTTCATATATATATATATATATATATATATATATATATATATATAAAAAGCTGTCCACTCATATTCGAGGATACCTGCCTACTAGAGCTGCTAGCTTGCTCAGGAACATTGTGTTTGTTCAACACCAACAGAGCCCAACTGTGATTCAGACTGCAACTATGCTGAGCAGAACTTAGTTGCAGTTTATGGGAGGGAGAGAGCATGTAATCTAGCGTGATCAACAATCTGATCAAGGCCAGTACACTCAAACCCTCGGTCACAATGACTTGTAGGGTATCGTCTACCCAATTTCACTCACAAGGCTTGGGTCAAACCATGGTATGGTTTTCAGGCTCTTTTTAGTTTGTTCATCTGTCTAAGTTAGTCTCTCTCTCTCTCTCTCTCTATATATATATATATATATATATATATATATATATATATATATATATATATATATATATATATATATATATATATATATATATATATATATATATATATATATAATTTTTGAAAATAATTACTTTCACTCATTAAGGTTTGGGTCAAACCATGGTATGGTTTTCAGGCTCTTTTAGTTTGTTCATCTGTCTAAGTTAGTCTCTCTCTCTCTCTCTCTCTCTCTATATATATATATATATATATATATATATATATATATATATATATATATATATATATATATATATATATATATATATATATATATATATATATATATATATATATATATATTATATATATATAATTTTTTTGAAAATAATTACTTAACTTTTAGATATTAACATTAAATTGATATTTAAAAGTTGAGTAATCTTTTTCATATAATATTATTAATGCCTTATGTTTAATATTATTTTAATATTTTTAATATTGAGCACTATATATAAAAATATCTGCTCTTTCTTAAATCTCAAATCTTGAGGTCACATCGACAAGATCATTGACTAATAGTGAAAATTTTTTCTCCGCAAATTATAACATTGATTTAAAATCAATCATATCTTTTTTATAAAAAAATGCGTCACACTCAGTAAGTTCTCGAAATGTCATAAAATTAAATAAAAGTGGTGTAACAAATGTAAAAACATATTTTACCAAAAAATACATTTCAAAAAAATAATTTAAATTCATTTGTGAATAAGTCCTGAATGTTTCATTATAAATCCGACATATCGCAGATTTTTGGAAGAATTTCCAAAAAGATAGTCAAATTTTTCCATATTAATTCATGGTCTTGCGATAACGCCAGAGGAACAAGTTTTTTAACCAAAACTTCGAACGTTCTAAAAGGGGAAAAAATATGATTTACATAAAAAATCAATTCTTCTTTCTTGTTAATAATAACATAATGCTTTGTTTTGATTAAATTTTGCCCATTTTTTTCATTATGCATGCTCATTCTTTATCGTATCTTTGAAGGTAGCTAATATATATATATATATATATATATATATATATATATATATATATATATATATATATATATATTCGTTCCTCACCGTATGGTACAAATTTTACTGAAAATTAGTATTGTGCCAAACAGTGAGGAATATAAATTTGTATTTGTTATTCTTATAAATTTTAGCTGTTATTTTACATCGAGCACTGTTATATATATATATATATATATATATATATATATATATATATATATATATATGAGTGTGTGTGTGTGCTGATTGAAATCAATACTGCATGATCACTCAATTTAACTTCTTAAGCGATGATTAAATATGATAGCATTTTTTGACGGTACATGTGTACGAGTAAATAACGCACCAATATATTTTTCTTACTTTTTAAATTATAAATGAGATTCATGTTTTGCTTTGCGAAAACTGATATCATCCGTTCGAACAATTGAAGCGGCATTGCGTATTTCAGTAAACGTCTCACACAGATGACCTTGACGAATATCTGAGCTAGTCTTCCATCGGGTCAGGGCTGCTGAGGTAATTGCTTCAACGCTAAACACTGATAACCCTGTCAAGAGTTGGAGGTGTGGTTAAAGCAACGACTTTCGTTTCTTGTTTTTTCTTTTTTTTTTTTTTTTTGAGTCAGTATATAACTGTTTCTGCTGCCATGTGGTTGATGAATTATTTTTCATCCTAAAGTCGATTTTCCAAAGACGGAACACTGCGAGCCTCTCGCTATTTTCATATTCTTTAGTTCCACCAGTCCAGACATTCACAGCTAGGACCTGCCATGTCACGTACGCAGATTTTAATCACCGTCATTCCCTTCGTATTCCATTAATAAGGAAGAAGTTCCCCTCAGAAAGCTTCTTTTTCAGAACTGTTACTTTGGGGAATAGACTCTTGAGGGAATGCTTCCTGATTGCTAAAATATTAACCTCTTCGAGTCTAAAGTCAACCGTTGTCTATCCTACATATTCTTATAATATGCACTTTCTTCTCTTTAAAATCTCATTCAGTAACTCCTTACCTTGAGTGACTCTTGGGCCTTGTATTGCGTAAACAATAGTATAAAATGTCTTTTCTCACATCGAGATGATTAACAAGATCTACCTTTCTGACAATTTTTATACTTATAAAATCTGCAATATACGTTTGGTATAAATTTATCCCTTTCTCTCTCTCTCCCTCTCTCTCTCTCTCCCTCTCTCTCTCTCTCTCTCTCTCTCCTGTCCAACTCTTTTTCTATTTTATATCAAACTAATATTAAAACAAAGAAGATTAAATAAGTTCTACCGGTTTATTTAAAGTAATAAATGAGGGTTAACCATTAACTCTCAGAAAACAGAATGCGTGGTCGTCAGTAAAAGGGGCGACCCAAGTTGCAAATTACATATCGGGGTCTTCAAAAACAAGTAGGCGTGGAAATGTAACTATCTGACTAATAATGAAAAAGGGATCATAGGAATCCGAAGAAGCACAAGAAACTAAGTATTAACAGATTAAGAATTTGTTGTCCCCAGAATCAAGGAATGCGGAAGAACTGTTATGCAATATCAAATCTTCTACATAGAATTGAATGTTTGGTAATTTCCTCACAGATGGAGAAGAAGTTTCAACCGACAGAGGTATGACCGACGAATGCTGGTAATATTATAGACAGAACATGTTAGAAACGAGGAAGGTTTAAAGAAAATAGAAGAAACACTTCTGGTAACAAAAAAAAAAAAAAAAAACCTCAGTGACAAATAAATATTTTGGAAACATAATAAGAAAAGAAGGTTGATAATGGAGACTTATAATGAAAGTATAAGAAGCAGGAAGAAAGAGCGAGTAAACTAATTAACGAGTCTAAGTAAAGGAATGGTGGAGGAAGGACGTCAAAGACAACTTCAGGAAGAACCAACGCAATGGTTACTTAGGAAAAAAAAAACAGAAAACTATTCTAAGACGACATGACAAATGAAAGAAGTTGTCAACAAATAAATGAACTTAAAACACTAACTGCAAGCAATATAGGCACATTCCCACGTCAACAGTTATATATATATCGGGTGTAACAGCAAAATTGTTCAAATCATGTAACAGCATAATTATCCATCTATCAAAATCTTTAATATCTAAAAAAAAACACTAAACTAATTGAGTTTCTTTTTCACAGGTTTTCAGATAAGACGTTTGGCACTATTACCCTTTGAGTTATTCAGCACAAAAGAGTGTAGGCTATAATTGTTTTGTGTTAGACCCACTGTCTTCCAAACTAAACAATGATGAAAGGACAAACATCGTTCAGTCCTTCAGTAATGTTACCAACATTCATAGTCTGGCTTCCATTTTCAAAGTTTATTCAAGAACGACCAAGAGAACAGTTAATAAATTAAAAAAAGAAGGCACAGTAGAGCGGAAAACTGAATCAGGAGGTCACAGCAGGAAGAGGGATCATCATTTCAACTTTGACCTAAAGAGATGAATTAGAAAATTACCAACTCAATGCATAAGACGTTTGGCACGTGGGAGAGGAATTTCAGCCATGACAATCCAAAGAGCAGTGAAAAAAGACTTGCAAATGAAATCGTACACGTGTAACATGTGAAGCACCTTGTTACTTCAGGACAGAATGTTAGCAGGTTAGAGAGGATGAAAATCATACTGAATAAGTTGGAAAATGATCCTGGAATAATATATGAACTTCCGACCCATAGCTATGATTAATTAATGGTGAACATGTCATTTTTGTTTATGATCGATTTCATCACGATTCTTCTGTTAAGCTTGAACAGTAATTATACATTATATTGTTTAAAGTAGATTCCAATAGTGTTATACAAACCTCGGAGAATTGCAGTAAGATATATTCTATCATTTCTAACATAGAACGGTTCAAAGCTTAATCTAACAATCTGACAATTTTGCTGTTACACCCGATATATATATATATATATATATTATAATTTTTTTTAAAAATATGATTCCTTCGCTACATAAGAGTTCTCAAGTTTCAAAAACGAGAGCCGAAACCATCAATATAATTATTAAAATTAAGTTGAATCAAGTTGTTGGGTCCCGTTTCATCCTCAAGCGAAAATTTAGGAATAAGCTATCTTGTGGTTTGCACGTGTTTATAAGTATGGTCCATTGCAACATTAATTACTATGGAAACGGCTGGTCCGGCCATCTTGGTTAGGTGGTCAGACAGTTAATTCTTATCTATAGATTCATCACCTTCGGAAAGGTTATGCCAAGGTAAAGTGGGGTATCTATTTCAAAGCCAATGGTGGTGGTCACCGTCTAGTTAGTTTACAGCGAAGGAATATTTCATGCGCAACGACAAGTCGTTAAGTGTCGAGAGGACTTTGTTATTATTATCTATCTGTTAATCTCTTTATTTATTTGTTTATTCAAATGGCTGTTCCGTATACAAACATGTTGCACTGAACTACAATTTATTTTTTGACGACTTCACAAAGGGTTTTTTCTATTTAATGATTTGGTTAAGCTTTTAAGACTTTTATTAAACTATGGAATTTATTTATTTGTCTATTTTTTTATGCTAATTATTTAATGCGAAAATTAGGCATAAAGGGCATGGGTCATCCCAGGTTTTACAAGTTCTTATGCCTACACGAAAAACTACACATCATTAAGTTTCTAAATAATGAAAAGTTATTAAACCATAGACAGAAGTTAACGATGTTTTGCCGACATCAACTAATTTTCGATAAGAGTTGAAATCATACCTTTCTCGATGGTATTTGCCCGTAAGTAAATATAATGTATCCGTCTGGAATTAGAGCTCGGCACCCCGATGTTTTTTTTTTTCCGAGCCGTTATCCATTGAACCACCCGCACATCCAGGCTTACAATACCTGACATTCCCAAGCAGCTAGTATTGACTTGCTCGTCTTTGCTTAACTTCAGTGAACCTACGAGAACCGGTGCTTCATGTGATAGCCGGTAAGCAAATATATATGAAATAACCATTTTAAAATCTCCACTTTTATATATATATATATATATATATATATATATATATATATATATATATATATATATATATATATATGTGTGTGTGTGTGTGTGTGTGTGTGTGTGTGTGTTTGTGATAAAATATAGTTTCAAGGTATGCTATATTTATGGGTAAAAGTGATGAATATCAGAGATAGAGTGTATGTAAATATAATAGTGGTCACTGAGATGTACACCAATGTGTTTCACCCTTGGACACAATCATCAGGCCAGGAAGAAAGCGTTTAAGCATGAAACAGACTATCGCAACTTTGTGATGACCTTAGTCTCTAATATCTCTCTCTCTCTCTCTCTCTCTATATATATATATATATATATATATATATATATATATATATATATTACTTGTTCTGAAGATTGCATTGAATCGTTAAACTTTCAGACAACATCCAATTTTGAATCGGAATTTCTGCACTGTCTATATCTATAAACAGACTATCTCCGATATTAAGCATTTGGCCACTATAAATATAGCAAATTTAAACAATATATATAGAGAGAATGGGAGAAAGAGAGAGGGGGAAAGAAAGAAAGAGTCAAAGAGAGAGCGAAAGAGATGTGTAATATATTTATAAAATATTGTGTATTTCTATATTGTGTGTGCGTGCGTGTGTGCATATTTCGACTTGCCCTGTCTTCTCAAAATATATATTTGCGTTGTATTTATTCTCCCAAATCGCAGAAACGCATCGTCTAACCCCCAATGTCACACAGTTACTTCAAAATGCAATCGGTATTTATATTCATCAGCGAATCTTCACAGGCAATATGTTCATGATTTCCCTTTCTCCCTCAGCAAGTGCTGCCCCTGAGAACCGAAATTCTTTAACCTGTGTAACGTGAGATCATCTTCGAAAATAGATGTCATCAGCTGTCTCGAATCTCGTCGGCTAGTAGTGGTGAAAGGATGTTTTTCTTGAGGACTATTTTTATGGTCATTTCTGACGATGTGAACCACCATCATCAGAAACGCAGAAGTGGGAGAAGAGACTGCTTGGTTAAATGTAGATGATGATGATGTTTGATAATGGTTAGGACTTTGTGGACATTTTTAAAAATTACTTTCTGGCTTTAATCATTTTCATCAGAGAAGAAGGAAAAGGGTTTATGAAGAAACGTCTTGAGAAAGAATGAATTTTAGAACATTTTGCAGAAAGTAATAAAAGTAAAAAGATGTTGGTCAAATAAATAAAGGAGGAAAGAAAAAAAAGTAAAGAAAGAAAAGGTCTAAAAAGATTGAAAGAAAGAGATTGAAAGAAAACAAAAAAGAAAGAAATAAAAACATTGATAAAAAGGTTGAAAGAAAGATTTTGAGAGAATATTTGAATACAAAAAAAGCTGTTCAGCAAAGAAAGAAAGAATATTAACGAATGTTTGAGAACGTAATGCAGGTAAGGGGTTGTTGAATAAAAGCAACAGAGAAGAAAGGTAAGGGAAAGAATTGAAAGAAAAAAACAAAGAAAGAAAGTTTTAGAGAATGTTTCAGAACGTAATACAACAAAAGAGCAGTTGAAAAATAAAAGAAAGAAAGAAAGTATAGATAAAAGACTGAAGATAAGAGAAAGTATAGATAAAAGACTGAAGATAAGAGAAAAAAAGAAAGAAAGAATGAAAGTAAACAACAGAAAGAATTTTAGAGAATGTTTGGAAACGTAATAAAAGAAAAAAAGTAGTTGAATGAAAGTAAGAAAGAGAGAAAAGGAGAGTGAAATGGCTGACAAAAAGGTTTGAAAGGAATAAATAACATAAAAGTAAAAATTGATTGAAAGTCAAATTTCATGGCGTATAAAACGCTTAATTCGTTCCTTCAAATATGAACTGGAATGGCAATTCTTTTTTCATATGCCGTCAAATTTGTTTAATCCATCACTAAAGCCACTTGAGATTATTTGTTATTCATTAAAAAAAGCAAACTGATATTAAACTTTGAAGTTCTGTCATACAGATTATGAAGGCACTCGGAGCTATGCTTAAAATAACAACAAAAACCTTCATAGATCAATGCATCTGATTTCCCTTGTCTTTGTATTTTTAGTGCTCACTTACATATAAGCTAAGCTCCGCCTTTATTTCTTGTCAATCAAACAGAACAACCAATAGCAATGACGTTACGTATCGTTGCACACACAGTCATGACACATCTCAAGCAGCTTTTTCTTTCTGCAAATGTTTTACTGACAAGTAGGATAAAGTCACCCAGAAAATGTGACACTTTGTCAAGGATACACAACCAATATAAGCCGGCTGCACTGGCGTAAGAATTCAAAACATTTGCTTTACAAATACCTATGCCTTTGCGAAAAGAAAAGAAAAGGAAAGAAAGAAAGAAAGAATACTATCCTTCATCATAAAGCCAGAAAGAATTTTTAATTGGAATTATATCTTTGCACAGATTCTATTTTCGTTTTCCTTATAAGTCGGTGTTCCAGTTCTGGTGAAATCCAGCTATGAAAACTGGCATCCGTAAAAATGACAAACTGTTTCAGACAATTGCGCTACATAATCTTTCAAAAGTCACAGTCCTCTGCTTTAGGGCTGGTGCGTACTAAATCCACACCCACCCCCAACTGGGGAGGGGGGTTGTGGACAGTGCTTTGCGACCCTCGTAATCTTATCAACATGTATTTTTTCTACTTGCATTTATATACATTACAAATTAAACTAAGCACAAGTGACTATTAAAGGATGAAAAATTTCCAAAACGAATTCCACGGATTTGCTCAAAAAAAGCCCCAGAATGACATCAAAATCATTTTTTATTCTTTAATAGTCAGTTGTACTTAGTTTAATTTATAACTTAATTTATAACTAAATGTAGGTAGAAAATGCAAATACTGATAAGATAGCGAGGGTCACAAAGCACTACCCGGGGCCTCCAATCAAACTTGCCTTCTACCGAGCGGAAGTGTTGGGGGTAGTACTAACAGGCACTGCCTTTCGTTTATCTGTTCAACATTCAAGCAAATTATCTATTTAAACACAAATCTTTCTTTTTTGTGAACTGGAGGCCATCTTAACCCGATGACGTTTGAAATATAAGGACGTCATATTTTTAATTTCATTTGGTGTAGGCAAGCAAAATCAGGCAGTATTTGGTGGGTATATATTTTTTTAAAATTAGCGAGGATATACATGAAAGCAGTCGAGGAAGCAAATTGATGAAGAAGAGCGAAGTAAAGACATGGAAATTGTTTCTGTATTAACATACGCGACAGGGTGTGAGTGCGTATTTATTTAAATACAATAATAACCACACACACACACACACACACACACACACACACACACACACACACACACACACACACACACACACACACACACACACACATATATTTATGTATATATATGAATAAAGACAAAAGGAAGACTTTTCTTTACCGACGTGTTTCGTCCTCTAATGGAATTTATCAAGGCAAATGCAGATTTAATTCTGTACCAAATATTTCTAAACTGAATATAAATATCGCTAGGTGTTCCAGTTTTTTAAAATTTAAGAATGCTCATAAGTATCATTTAGGCTAACTATGAAAGTCAAGGTAAATTATGGAGGATGCTATTTTTCATTTTTTGCCTTTATTCACAGTGTCGTTTTACAACTATATCTGTATTTATATCAGAATTTTTATACACACACAAATATATATATATATATATATATATATATATATATATATATATATATATATATATATATATATATATATGCCATAATTCCCCATGTATAATACGCATCTTTTCTAAAAAAAAAATAAGCAAAAACAGGGGTGTGCATTATGCACAGTTACAAAACACTTTAAAAAATTGCCGTTTCATAGTTCGATTTCAGTTGCGGAATGACTATCCATCACAAACATTCGACAATTTGACACTAACATTCGGTGATTGCGACCCCATAAGGATGTCAAATACAATCATATATACCCAACAATACTTACAAATGTAAAATAAAATAAGAATTATCATTTGTTTTAATAAGAGTAGCAAACTCTGACCGTAATGAAATTGGAGAGGTACAATTTATAGGGTTTGATTACCAAACAAGGAGTGTGTATGCGTGAGTAGAAGTATTTTCCCACACTTTCAGCACAATTTTGAGGGTGCGTATTATGGATGAGGGCGTATTATACATGGGGAATTACGGTATATATATGCATGCGTATTTTACTTTCTGTATTATATGTAGTGGATACACGAATTTGAGTAGACGATCTTTTTTAAAACATAAATTACGTCCTCCGGTCTGTAGATTCGAGAGACTTAATAATGTAGTTGTACTTTCCAACAAGGTTCGAACCCGCGTCTCTCTTTTAGGGGGAAACGAACGTCTGATCCGATGTGCTCTAGATCGATCATGCAAATGCAAATCCTGCTTTACCACATGGCTGGGTTAAATTACCCATTTTTAAGGAAGGCATTCAGCTCTCCTAAAAAACCCATATTTTCTAACCTTATTTTCGTATCCGAAAGGTTAACAAAGTAATTTGCAAGGAATTAATCAATTTTTATTCCAATCCGATATTCTTTTATTACTTTAAACCTTATATTTTAGTGAATACACGCGTTTGTGGAGTAGGCACTTTGTTTTTTAAACACTGTAAATTATATATTACTTTGTTGCAATCTCCATACACAAAGGGATTTTTTTGTGCTATTTCGGCAATTGATCATTGAATAACGTCTTAGATATACATAAAATAGTTTGTTTTTTTTTCACAGGAAAGGTATGCTGAAAAAATGATTTCAATATAGTAGATCTGTCCATCTATCTACCTCAATCTATTGATATCTATCTATCTATCTATCTATCTATCTATCTATCTATCTATCTATCTATCTATGGTGTGGGATGTGTTTATTGTCCGGCGCCTGATGCACCCCCCATAAGGGAAAGTGACGAGGGGTCTTGGGCAGTTTTTTCCACGGTATTGCCGTAAAACCCACTTTAAACTGACCTTGTGTCACATTCGATAGCGACGAAGGCGCACTGAAAAATATCTATGTCACTGTCTCTCATATATTTATCTGTCTGTCTGTTCAACTTAGCATATTTATATCTAATTTTCACTTTCTCTATTTTGCGTCCCCGTATGTTCCTTTTTTATATATATCTATCCGTTCATTCCTATCTTTTAACCGAATTTTTCTCTAGATCATTAAATGTCCACGTTCTTAGCTCCCAGCTTCGGTCAGTTCTAACAGTCTTTTGAGACCAATTGTTCCGACACCCTCAGACATTTTTTTCATGGTTTTCCGTTTTTCTTTCATTGTTAACAACTCAACAGGCAACGAACCAGTCGCTGCATCGACTACTAAAGTCAAAGCTTTCGTTAGAATCACAAAATGTATTTGGCCATTTTCCTGACCAGATATTTTGCTCGAACCTACGTTAATCACATGGGGTGTATTATTAACCCCATTTTTTTTTAATTATTCGTACTTCCTAGTTGACTGCTTCTTTCTTTTCCTCCCTCCCACTACTCTCTTGACTCAGTGGGGGTGTGCAGCACGCTGTATGGCACAGTTGTAGCTCAGTTGCCGTGGGAGACAGACATCTTCTTCGGGGTGTCCTGTCACCCCACCTGACTAAAGCTGTCATCCTGAATACTGTTCCTTTCTTCACTAAAATGTTCTCATTCTTTTTCATCATCTGTAACCGCCCAGCTTGCGTCCTGGTGACATTACTGCCTTATTTGGAGTGAAATGATTAAATAAAACTTTGTTCTAAGAGAAATTTATCTGTGGTGGCACCAATGTGTACTGGGGTCACCCTAGGAGTTTCCAAAATAGACTTTTCCCTCATTATCACACCAGAACTCCAAAAACGCCGGGGCATCAGAAAGTTGACCTGGAATGTAACCATAATAGTGCCTGAAAGTATGGCAGTGTCTTCTTCGATATGTAAAGAGGATGTCGACTCGGCTGTGTTTACGATATGCAGGTGCAGTACAACTGGATGAGAGGAAGTCATATAAGCACATCACCCAAGAGGGAGGAGTGAGTGTCTCACAAATCGTCGTGAGTAGAAGATTCGAAGAATGTTCCCAAAACTATATATCCTCATGCCAACATTAATTGACAGTATATAAGTGATTTAGTCTCGAATTCGTATTAGCTACTAAGATAACGCTACTCATGACAATGAAAACCCCCACCACCTACAAAAATAAATGAAGAAAATGACCGTTCATAGTCACATATTTTCCAGTAACGCCAGCGATCAATGTGAGAATATAGATAAAAAGCAGGTTTTTGTAAGTTGCTTTCCAAGGGAGATGGGCGCTCTAGCCTTATTTTATCACAATATCCCTATTTCTGTTTCCCATACAAAGATAAGCTTCGTAAATATCATACAAGTCTATAGAGAAATGAAAATGCTTATCCTAAGAGAAAGAAGCTGAGTAACCAGTTAGTTAAATGTCAGACATGATACACGCTCGGGCGATCAGAAGATTTTCCCGCGGTAGGTTGACATTTCTTTATGCGGTAGACTGGTTAACACCAAGACTACAAGACCCAGTCAGTCCTGTTATTTAACCCATAGCTTAGGGACAATAGATGGATTCATACCTTTCCCAAAGGTATTTGCGCGTAAGTGAATGTAACCATTTTGTCAAAATTACTGGCTTGTATAATTTAATTTAATCCAAGTTAAATTATTGATACTGATTTAGCCAAGTGTGACCCGTGTCTAAAATTGTGCAGTCGACAGTAACATTAGTGCTTTCCCCAAAGGCCTCTCGGCAAAAAAGAAAAAAAAATCAATAAATTTGCAATATTTTTTTTAATAATAGAAAATTTACCGCCAGCTTGTTGTCTGATAAACTCGTTAAGACTTGGTCGAATTGACTTTAATATCAATTAAAATTATATCTTTTGTGCAAGAAGTCGCAAAAAATTGGCTGATGAATACTAACATTGATTTTGTCATCGATTCAACTCGTCAACAATGGAGACTTACTGCGCCAGCGTTTTAGTCAGCCGAAAGAAAAAAAAATGATATATTTAGAATTTCTCCATTTTTCCCTAAAGTAAGCGTTCAATGAAAAAAAATTGTTTTCGAAATATTTAAGATTAGCTTAGTATGACACAAGGCTAAATGGAGGGTACAAAAATAGAAAAAAAAATGTTGTAACAATTTTCAAACGGGAGGGAGTCGACTTCCCTCTTCTTCCCTAGCTATGGGTTAAATAGATTAATATTTGAAAAAGTCATTGTTGAAAAAAATTGTTAAAGCAATATCCACACGCAAAAAAAAAAAAGAATTATTCTTACAATCCAAAAAATGGTTCGTTTCAAATAATCCACAAAGGGTTGATAAAGCGTAAAAAACAATTCAATCGATGCGCAGATCATCAGCCAGTCTTTTGTAGCTCCCAGGTAACTTTGAAGACCAATTGTTGTGGGTTTGTAAGACAGTTCTAGTTGAACTAACCCTCTGCCTCCTACAGATCTGTGAACATACAGACGATTAACATCAGCCTTAGGATGATGCATGCAGTAGCAAGTGAGAAGTTTTTTCGTTTTGACATCCATTCGCTTAATGTCAGCTATGGTCATTATTATTATTATTTCATTTGATTTCTGTTGTATACACATTTTCTTCCGGATCCCTACTTTAAGGATGTTGAAATTGTTTTGCACAACAGGGACAGCCAGGGACTGATATTGTTCTATAAATTATTATTATCATTATTATTTTCGTTGTCATAGTTTTCATTTATAACCGGAGATTTTTAATTATGGGTGTTCCCCATCAAGTCGTACCTCCTCAAACAAAAAGTACCTTTTGCAGAATATTTACTGTACAAAGCAATGCTGACTTCTGAAACGACGGTATACTAGATTTAAAATTAATTATTATTTCATCTGATACCATCGAACATATAAATGTTTCGGCCGCGTGATGGTTATATCTCAACTCAAACCTTAGCAGCTTAGAGACAGTTTTTCCTCAACAGTGCATGAGATTATTATTATTTTTATTTATGCATTTAAATGTTTTCACCAGATTTCTGGTAGTTTTCTGTGATACAACCTTTCTCACTAGCATCGCATTTTCCAGTAGAATGAAAAAAAACTAACCACTTTCTCGTACAGTTACACTGATGGTCTCTTGATTCATTTTGTTTAATGAGATGATAAGTCGGTACATCTAAGTTCCAAAGAAGGTATGTATTCGTCCCCAAAATTTCTGGTAGATAACGCTTTTAAAGCAATCAGTCTAAAGGTGCTCAATATCTATACATTGATTCACTCAAACACATCTGTATGAATGGTAAAGTTATTATTATTATTTCCTTGGGTTTCTGTTGATAGTAATGAATAAAATTGGATGTTCACTTATCTTATCCCTACGCTGAGTTTCAATGATACAACATCTACACGTCAGAAAGTTTGACTGTAGTAATTTATTTAAAGAAATCATATTTTTCGTAAAGGGCGTTAATTAATTTTCCCTAAAAACACGTTAAATTATGGAGAAAATTTTGTTTCTGTAAATTCAAAACTGATACGATTATTCGAGAATGAAGCTTTGGAAATTTTTTAAGTTTTGGTTATGAGTACAAAATAAATTTGTGCAGTTTACATCTGTAGCATCATTTTAAAAAAATTCGCTCAATATGAGCAAGGGAAAATATATAAGATTATTTTATTTGATATTTTATATATTTTTATATATTTACATAACATTGGTCATTTCCGTGACTCTTTTGGATTTAACAAAACTATGCAGGAATGCTTCCTCTTTACGAAATAAAGCATTTATCAGATTTAAGGAACAATTCCATTTATTGAAGTATTGAATCTTATTTAATGAAATATCGGATTTAAGGAACAATGATTTTTAATGGTGTATCGGGTTTAAGGCACTCCCTCGATTTATCATATTTAATGAATAACCCTTTTTAATGGCGTATCGGATTTAAGGAACAACTCGTTTTAACGGTGTATCGAATTTAAGAAACAACCCGATTGAATGATTATCGGATTTAAAGAACACTCCGATTTAATGATTATCAGATTTAAGGATCAACCAGATTTAGTGAAATGTCGAATTTAAGAAACATCCTCTCCTCCAGTTATTTTTTAAATCGATGTTTTACTGTATATGTATATTCTTGTTAAATGCTTTCTACCTTATTTTTGTATGTATTTTCCACGCTCAAAATGTTATCACTTATCCTAAGTAGACTTATTCAAGGTTCACTATTTAATTTTATGATTTTTTTTCGGGACGCTTCAATTAAACGTTACTTTTTTCTACTGTTCTATATTGAAGCTTTCTCTATTCAGATTGGTTTGTACCTACTGCTAAATTTTAGAGACTCTTGACATTATTCAAGGAAGAATCTGTAATTTTATCGGTTCTGACCTGACATCTCGGCTTCAGTCACTTCCTTGTGGCTGTAATGTAATTCGCCCGTGCCTTATCTATAAATATTTTCATGGAAATTATTTTGATGACCTTTTCTCTTTGGTACATCTACTTTACGAATTTAAGCACAGTGCTTTTGAATTGGCCAAAAATTTAATTCACTTATTAAATATAAAATTTACTTAATAAACCATAATCGATTGACAGCTAGGTGTAATCATTTTACAATCGAAATTGTTAGATGTAACAATCTGTGCTAACAGCCTCCTTCTCTCGCAATTCTTGCCTGCAGAATTATCTTCCTGCTTCTTACATCCCAATCAATTTTGATCATCAAAAAAATTTAAATGCAATGTCAACCGTCATCTTCTGCCCTCCTTAATTTTTACTATTCTCTCTCTTTAATGATGTTTTTTCTTTATATTCTTTCACACTCAGTAACCACTTGTGTCTTAGTGGCTTTATCGCCTTGCTTGAGACGAAATGATTAAAAAAAAGATAATTTAGCATTATGTTTAATCCATGTAATGATTCGGATATTATCAAAATGCCATCAGCAAATCGTATTCTCTGCCTATGTTTCCTCCTAAGCGCCCTCTGTCCATTTACCAGGTGATACTTTAAAAGCCTATTTTAAATATGTTAGTTTAAATCGTATCCCCTTGCCTCAACCCTTTTCCAATCTTTTGTTTATCTGTATATTTAAATTATTGCAATAATGTTATCGTATATATTCGCAGTAACTCTCATATCTCTCGCTTTCGTTAATATTCTCCTCGAGATTATGTCTGCCGCGTGTTCTGCCGAATCAAATGACTTTTCATCGTCAAAACAAACTAAACAACGTGTTTTCTTGTATTCTGTTAATTTTTCGATCAGCTCATATGTTGTATTGTTGGGTAGCCATTCTTATATCTGCCACTTCGCGTGGTTGGTTTTGATCTAGAGTCAGTCCGATTACACGTACTTTTGAGAATAATTTGTTGATCCCCGACTGTAATGCAATAATTTGTGGGGGGTCTTTATTATATTTTTTATAAAACAGGATTTACTATTTCGAGGTTGAGGTTGTGAGACATTTTTTCTTTTAGGAATGCATTGACTAAATAGTTGTGTCAAGTCTTTGTAGAATTCTTTTCTTATATCTTTCAAGATGTCTCTGCCATTTGCGTGTGGCGCCTTTCCGTATTTCACATTTTCAAGATGAAAATTTATTTCATCTCTTCTTACTCCCGGAATGCCACGAACATCTTCCGGAGTGACTGTTAGTGTTAGTTTTATCTTCGAAACATATATGTTTGCATTGTACTCTGAAGTTTTTCTTAACATCTCCCTACATTTAGAAACTTCCTCATGTCATTCAATCCAAATCTTTGTTATTTATCTCCGCCGGTTGGCGATTCAAATTCTTTCCTTTCGAGATTTATTCTTTTCATGCTCATCTTTTTTCCCCTCGTGTCTTATAATTTTTATTGGTTAGTTTACTTTTGTGTTTACAATCCTATCTACTTTTTTTTTTCAGTGCGTCATGTATTTTATATTTGAGCCTATTCCTTTCTTATCACACTGTTATTCTTTTTGTTTTTCACTTGTCACTTCTGCTGCTTTCTTAATTATCGTAATCAACTTGCTGTTAATATATTGTTATTTTTTCGTTATTTCCCTGAGTCAGGAGTCGGTTCCTGATGTCTACCTGACTTTATTAAGATTTCTTTCTGAGAATCATTTTGTTTCGCTCTTACCGTCAACTGTGACTGCAAGCTACCATTCTGTGATAGCTTCATGTATTTACTTTATATATGATAGTTACGGTTTGAATTCACGGGTACTATTAGTCCTGGCAATACAGAGTTGAACAACCGGGAACTAATTATTTACATCATTCGGACTATTGTCCTCATCTTTGTCGCCATATTTATCACAACGTTTCGGCCGTTGTACGCTCCGGCCTTCTTCAGGTGGTTGGAATGTCGAACTGAACCCTTTATTTCGCTCACTGGGGTAGACTGTTCTAGTTCCACGTGCCATGTTTAATAGATGTCAGTTATCAGTTATCTCCTGTTAATTTCCCTCTGAAAGTTCTCCACTGCCTTAACCGGCTATTGAATTCACACTCTTTGAGTTCAGTTCGACATTCCAACCACCTGAAGAAGGCCGGGGCGTACAACGGCCGAAATGTTGTAATAAATATGGCGACAAAGATGAGGACAATAGTCCGAATAATGTAAATAATATACATAATGTTAGACATTTTCATGACGGTCGTCCTCGAGTATCAAATCCAGAGGTTGACAGTGAATATTTCGGAGACAGTAGGAAAGCGTCGTGGAGGTTCGCAGTGGATATCACAGCAGAGTGTAGTTCATCCTTCTCCTGGTCGCCTTTGGTCCTTCCGGTAGGAGGAAACAAGATGGCCGCCTTTATACACTATGAATACAGTGTTGGGCGGCTTCTGATTGGTCAACCTTCTATTGGTCGACTATAAAGGGAAATAAGTCATTCTGACTCGCTCACTAGTTATGTGCTATATACCCAAAAAACCGTAACACATAATACCTCATCTCAGAAATATAGACAGATACGGGAACTAATTATTGGCAAAGATGTTTTGGTCTCAATACAGCCAGTATGATGTACTATTTCAGAATTCAAAACTCCTCATTCATCTGCTTTGGGGTTTTTGAGATATTTAGGATAATTTACAGACCAGATTGTAAAAGTAGGGTTTCATTTGCAAAAACTGAGTTCCAGGTATATCAATCAAACAAAATTTGTCTGAGAAGTGAGTTTTAATAAGTTATTGCCGAAAATGGAAACTTAAAAGATTTCAAGCACCTTGTATTTTTACTTTCTGTTTAGTAAAATACTAACCAGGTAATAACATAAGGCAATGACTGTTCAACTTTTGTGTCGTGAGAGGATCGTAGGTGTACCGCGAAAATTTTTAAAGGTCATTAATTAAATTATTTTTAAATCCAATGTACAGTAAGTGTACATATCAAAATTAAATACCCTTTAAATTGATAATACGAGTATATTATTGATAAAAACAAGAAATGTTGGAGAATTTCAATTAAAATATTCAACAACAAATATGACTTCATTTTGTTTATTCCTTAAGGATGAATTTCTAAATAATACAAAAAACAATGGAAATACATTCTTCCATTCTTAATGTCATATTTGTGCGAAGCAAGATTTTCTGCAATAAACAATATTAAAACCAAAAATCGATCATGGAAAAAAAATCAATCATTGGAAGAAAATTTAAGAGTATGCATGTCTCAAATTCGAATTTGAATAGAAGATATTCTTCAAAAAATATCAAGCTCGCAACTCATTTAATGTTAAATTATAATAAACAGAAAAATAAAGAGTAATAAGGTTTTTTAAAGAATTTTCATTATGTTTTTGTAATAAATTTATAAAAACAATGTTTTTATATGTGTCAATAAATAAATCATAAAAATTATACTTCTTTTTTTTTCTTTTTTTTTTTTTGATCATCGTAATTTACATGTACCGCAGAAGTTTATAGGTTCAATGTACCGTGAGATATAGAAAGTTTGAAAAACATTGACACAGGGTGTGATAATGAATCAGATATAATTTATGACGGGAGCATATATTTTCCATGGATTTTTAGTGACTTTCCTGAACTTTGAGATTTTGCAGACCAGTGTTATATCTGAAATTATAAAGTCTCTAAATTGAGTTTATATTAGATTTTCTTTGTAATTTACCAAATTGGTCAATTAAAGGATTGCGTGCGATGTGTATTTTATTAATATACATTAATATACAAAGAATCTGCAATGTTATTGTTCATGACCTGGCATCTCACCGTCAGTCACTTTCCCATCGCAATGACGTAGCTTCTCTGTCTTTTCTATAAGTATTTTCATGGCAATTGTTCGAATGAGCTCTTCGCTATGGTACCTGAACTTTATGAATTTAAGCGCAGTACTAGATTGGCTGCAAGGTCTCATCCTTTTACATTTGAAATGGTTAGATGTAACCGTAAGTTCTATGCTAACAGTTTCTTCTTTCTAGCTTCTCACTTGTGGAACTTCCTTCCGGTTTCTTGCTTTCCAGCCAACTTTGATGTTAAAAAGTTAAATTCAATGTTAATTGATATCTTCTGTTTTCTTAATTCCTGTTATTTTATTGTTCTCTCTCCTTAATAGTGTTTTTTTTTATCATATTCTCTGACATTCAGTGACAATTTGCGTCTTAGTAGCTTTATTGCTTTGCTTGGTGTGAAAAAAAAAAAGCAATTGCAAACCAGTCTCATTATATTCTTCTATTAGAAATTACGAAATCAAGTTTCAGTTTTTAACACTCTGTGTGGGACTATATCGTCTTCGATTTCGAGAAGATGCATTCACATATGTCATTTAACACTTTTTAGAAATTAACTGACATTTGTCACCTGTCTTTCTTATTCTATATTTTATGATGCGAAATTCTTCCTCGTTTGCGTTGTTGTCAGCCAACAAAATAGTGTCATTTGTTTTCTCTCCGTCTATATAGCGAAAGATATTGCAAAACCCTTCAATTTCCTCAATCAGCTTTTCGCGTTTGGTGTACATGGATTATTTTTAGAGCGTATCCTGTGCATAATCTGATTACCATCAAATCTACTCTGTTTTATATACTTCGAAACTTTCTATATTACTCGTAATGTTACTATTGACTAAAAACAAAACACAAAAAACAAAGCCAAAACATACACCACTAAACATGTTATCCTCTTTTTCTTCTTAATAAATCAAAGAGATTTTCTTCTTTTTGACAGTTTCACAAATACGTTTCATGCCAGGTGATGTTGTTCAGGTTTATCATTGGCTGGTTCAGCCTATAGTGTTCAGTGATACTTTAAATGTTATACAGAGGGCTGCAAAATCAGGTATTCAGTATTGTATTGGTATTACCAGTATAGCGGTTCTAGGAGTCATTTAATGCTAGAATTCATTTCATTCATTAAAATCAGTTTTACTATTTTTATTTTCATAAGTTTTATTATAATAAGTGCATTATAAATTTTATTTTTTAATAAGCAATAATAATAAATGTTTTGCAGGTAAAGACGAATGTGTGAATGACGGTGATAAACCTTTTGAAAATTTGAGTCATTTATATATTTATTAGTGATATATATATATGTGTGTGTGTGTCCATAAATACATAAAAAATATATATAATACATATAAATGCATATATACATACATACATAAATACATACATAAATACATACATAAATACATACATTGTTTAATGAAACAAATATGGACGTTGTAAGAATACTGCTCGATGAATAATATATATATATATATATATATATATATATATATATATATGAATACAATATATCGCACATAGTGTTGATGCTAATAAAATGGTGCTTGTTCAGAACTACTAAGTATATTAATAAACATACATAATATTCCTCACCGAAAAGCAAGTCTCTTATTTTCATGCGAAACATAAATATTAAAGTGAACATTGAAGTCAACACTCAGAAACGACAGACTTCTATTAATTTCTATTAATCCTATCTCTCTCTCTCTATATATATACATATATATATATATATATATATATATATATATATATATATAAAAAGATATAAAATTTGTCACTTAGCTGATTGATGTTATATCCAACACCTCAACTCGAGAGTTTCGGATAGAAACCTTTGGGTAATTGCTCGGTCCACTCGTCAGGATGTATCAGCAAATACCAGTCAATGTTAACATTTTCCTTATTTTTATACTAAGTTTTAAAAAATTATTTTTACTATTGGTCTTAGGTTGATTTTTCTTCTTTGTGTGTGTATGTATGTGTGTTTTGTATCTGCACGCGTGTGTACGTGTGCGTATGTCGTAGTTATTCTTTTTTTCCTCATTTTCTTGTCTCCTTACTCTCTCTCTTTATTCCTTTTCTTTATTTTCTTTATCTTTCGGTTCTGAGTGCCAAAAGATGATGTAACAACGTTATATCCGATGTCAGAGACGACTCATGTAAAGTTTCCGGAATATTTTTGCAGTTATTTCTTGTTTAAATATCTAATTTTTTTGTTTATTGTTTAAATAATTATTTTTTTTAATTAATGCTTAAATAAAACAAGTAAATCAACTCTCTCGTCAACGTCTCTTTACAATTTGCAATGTTACAGTGTAATACGGCGTGGATATTTGTCATAGAGAGGACAAGAAATTCCCCGATCATCTTTTGATCAATAAGAAATTAAGGATAATTGGACACGTACAAATTAACAACTGTATAGGGCTTTTCGTATAAAAGACTTTTGTTAACACAATACATTCGGAAGAGTTTAGTCATCATGGCGGCGGAAAACCGCTGTAATTATTTGTATTTTCTTGTATAAAGAATATAGAGGCATTCGTGATCAGGCTTAAGTACACTTTATTTTGTATCTACTAATACACAGCAATATATGTATATGAATAACTTGCGGGAGAAGTATGTATTTGTGTGTGTGTGTGTCTGTTTTTGTTTATTAGAGAAAAATTTTATATTTATTTATATTATTTTAAAGATACATTATTTCTGAAATTTTATTCACACACAGACACACAAATGTCTATGTATCCAGGTTTAACACTCACACACACACACACACACACACACACACGTGTGTGTGTGTGTGTGAATAATAACGTTGGTACATTTTTCGCAACTTCTATTCCCATCGTAACTAAAATTTTCATTGATTTCATTTTTAGTATTACAGTACAACACAGTCCTGTAACAGGCTATCTATCTATCAAATTCTGTAACTTCCGTTAGTCCGTCTGTCCGTCACACTCACTAAAATAGCTAAACATTGACAGACCGAAACCAAATTTTGGTGAGAAATGCAAATACGTAAGGAGGTGTCAATTGTAGTTGGGTTTACTTGGGTACAATAAATATTCAGTTCGCCCTGCGTTTGCAAGAATTATAAATAAATCACAAGCCCCAAAACTTAGAATTTCGCCCCACAAAGAAATATTTACTCATGGCTGGTTGTATGTTGTATGCTCAAGAGTAAGAAATCTTAAGAACTTATTCTTCGCTGTTAAAAATTAAAAAAAGATTTTCTCAAAAACTTTGTTTACCCTGAAGTCTTATAAAATTAAATTAATTATTAAACCGCGAAGTTGTTTTTTTTAAGTATTTTTCCAGACAAATCAACTTATTCAAATTTCATCAATTGATTTGCAAAATTGAAACAAACGTAGTTTGTAAATCTCGATAAAAAATGTTAGAGATGACTTCACCAATACTAGATACTGTGAGGATTTCTACTAATTCAAAATTCTTAGACATAATAATAATAATAATAATAATAATAATAATAATAATAATAATAATAATAATAATAAAGTGGGTTGTTTGCGCACCATACAATTTTTATTATTCTACAAAATCATTTTTACATCCTCAAGACTATCATATAGGATGTAATTTGTTTAGTTAAATAAGATTCTCTTTTAGCAAACCGGTATCCTTTTTATTAGCCAATTTGACTGCATTTATTCATCTTTTCATGTTGTTCTAAATGCAACATTTCTGAAAAATGCTTCATTTTTTTTTTCAACAAACAAAATCAAGTTTTTTTCTATTCTAAAATTTTGTTCAAAATCGATAAATCGAAAAGACGAATTAAATTGCCTCTTGGAAGAATTACTAAACTTTTAGATTTTATCATACATAATTTCCGTTTTGAAAAACCAATTGTAATGTATCCCCCCCCCACCAACTAACCATACCTTAATATATCATATCAGATGATGGAAAATGAGTTGCATGCGACAATGTTCAACGCAAAGAGCAGTCGATTGACAAGGATAAATCTCAACATTTGACCCCCATAACTGAGCTCCATCGCAGAAAGGTTATGTAGCGCGTGTAGATGTTATTCATTTAGTCCTTAAAACGCAAGGAGAAAATAAATGCATATTTATACATACAGCAGCTGCAACGTGTCCATAAAAGCTTAGCCGAAGAGCGCCCTGTGTTCGTCAGTAGAAAAAATATCCTCATTTATAACAACGCAAAGTTGCATGCAGCAAGAATAACACAATATATTATAAATATAATGTCTCTAAATACAAATTAGAAACATGCCATAATAGATCATTTCATCTTAAAAAGTTCAACAATATTTTACGGCAAAGTTTAACATCAACTTGAGATTTTTCTTGTTAAAAAATTGAATAAAATTGAAACATTCAACATTAGGAATTAAAAAAAAAACACTGAATTTTATAGTATTTTTTCGAGATTTAACGTGGGCAAAACATTTGGTTTGGGACAAAAAAGACCCCAGAATGACGTCAAAATTTGTGTAAATTTTTCATCCTTTAATAGTCAATTGTGCTTAAGTTTAATTTGTAACGTATATAAATGTAGACAGAAAAAAGCAAATGTTGATAAGATAGCAAGAGTCACAAAGCACTGCCCGTGGCCTTCAATCAGGTTTGCGGGAGTTTCAGGGATAGTAAGCATCGTTTCTGCTTATAAATAACACCCTTTGGAAAGCATTGCTCTTAAATAATTGAATACTTTTATCTACAATAATTTTCGCCTTCTATAATGCCAAAGAGACACTCGAGGTTGAGGTTTATAGAGTAAGAGGTACAGTTTACGACGATATGTGGAAAGACAACGGTTTACCCTAGACTTCAACAAAAGTGGTAGTCCTGTTTTTGTTCTATTTTCAAATGTATCTATTGATTTGGATCGACCTGTAAAACAGAAGCCAAGTAACATTTAATGTGTCCACACTTATTTTTCTTTATATCTAGGCAAGATATATCATCCTTCTCAAAAATTTTTGTATTTCGGTAGGTTTTGGGATTCATCGATGCAAAATTTCAAGCTGCTCCTCCTCATCTTTTTTATGGTATGTCCTTTGCAAGTGTTTAATTGTTCTTAAAGAAATTCCATCAATAAAACCTTCTTGGGTGGTCGTTGCTCGGGGTTAAATTGTGTCAATGTTTTAGATATTCACTAAATTTCCTATGGCCGTAATAACTTTCAAATAGTATGGCATTGTTCAAAAATCTAATAATCAAACAAAAACAGATGAAGCGTCAGTTCAAACGCATGAACGCCCCCTCCTTCTCCACACGTTTGCTCTAAAGCTGTGTCAATAAGAGGTTCTTCGGGATTTTTCCCTTTTAATGCTTCAATAATCCTTTTCAAACAATCTTTGCATCAAAGGTTGTTCGAATGTTAATTTAGAATGGAATCATATGAAGAAAATATTGACTAAATGGCAAAAGCTGATTTTGGACCTAGTTTGTCACAGATTTAGTTCACTTAACTGAAATAATCTAAACCAAGCATTCACGTAATACAATTTGCGTGTCACATGTAATTTACATGGAAATTTTGGAAAGCATCAGATGAAAAACCAGGGAATTATGTCCAACCCCATCCAAAAAAACACGGTTTTTTTTCATAGTTTTTCGCGTTTTTCCGTTATACGCAGGTAAGCGAGGACTAAAACCACATTTTATTTCTTGCATGATGGCAAATTTTTGTGACATGTTTGAAGAAAATCGGATAAAAATGAGGAAGTTATTCAAGTTTTTATTTTAAATAGTACGAAAAACCCGATTTTTCACAGTTTTTGCAATTTTTGTTTGAAGCGGATGTCACAGAAAAGCTATCAAGCACCTCAACATAAATCTCGTAACATGAGATATGTTTTACATTAAAGGCAAAAAAAAAAAAAAAAAAACATCAGCTTATCCACTAAAAAAAATTTTCGCGTGTAACTTTGCCTTGGTTTTTGCAAAAAAAAAAAAAAAAATCGTACCTACTGTCAGTTTTATCGATTTTTCTGCCAAAACCGGGATGAGGTGGGAAGGCTGGAGATTGAAAAGTTGGTCTTGAACGACTTAGTAAATTTGCAACGTATGTGCACAATTTCAGCGAAATCGGCCGAGGAATGTGGACGTGCATAAATAGCATACACACAGACACATATGCACAGACATCATCTGTTTTATAGATATAGATTATTTTCGTTCGGTATGCCATTATGATGATGACTGAATATCTTTAAGATACAATTTATATTGAATCATTGATGTTCTTAAAAATGTACATAAAAATCAGTTTTATTTAACACCATATGAAACATGTAAATCTGGAATTGTTTAGAATGTTTGTATTTTTATTATTTATTTATTTTTGCGCATGTGGGAGTGAAGTGAAAAAGATGATCGGAATAAATTCTGTGTTGGAATGAAACGAACTGTGAATCATGAATAGATTAGTGAACGCAACAACTTAAAAGATTGGCTAAAGAAGGCCAAATTGACCTTACGTCATACTTTCAGATGGCAATTCAGTAAAAGTATCAATAAAAATAAAATAAAATCTGTTTTTGTTTTCAACTATCGACTACTTCACATAATTATTTTAACAAGCTCACAAAGTGTTTTTTTATTGACTTTTGAATTTTTTTATTGAAGTTTGTAGGGTTTATTAAGCAGAGGTGTGGATCTAAACTAACTTACGAGTATCTTTGGCAACTCTCCCAAATAACAAATAGAGTTCATCTTTTCAAAATCTTTG
Source organism: Acanthosepion pharaonis (assembly GCA_903632075.3). Classification (NCBI taxonomy): domain Eukaryota; kingdom Metazoa; phylum Mollusca; class Cephalopoda; order Sepiida; family Sepiidae; genus Acanthosepion; species Acanthosepion pharaonis. Next base: position 1,211,945 of record CAHIKZ030000857.1, on the reverse strand, counting down.
GTCGATTACGAGCAAGATATTAGTAGAATAGAAATTTGTTTTTAATTTCACAATACAATTTTATCACAAAAATACTTCCCAGGGATTAAATATTCAGAACCTAAAAATTGACGAAATATTTTAAGTTGTTTACTAAAACATTTGGTTCTTGTTCTACAATAATCCATTATTTAACTTTCAAACTAAGCTCTTCAGAGCAAATGTTTGTTCACTCAAATATGATAAGTACTATATATATATATATATATATATATATATATATGGGGTCGAATATGAACTGGAATCGTCCGGTTCATATCCATCCCCAGTCTTTTGAACAGGAGTAGAGGTTTGGCCATTGTTTCCTCTTTAGGGTTGGGTTTCTAGTTCCTTCTAAAGTCTTTTCATTCTCTTTCACTCCCAGTAGTGCTTCTCGTCTTACTGACATTATTGTCTTGTTTTAGCTGAATTCATTATATATATATATATATATATATATATATTACTGTATTTGTGAGGGAAGAGTACTCATCAGAAATGGCGCGTTTGTAGATATTGCTAGTTTGGACATAGGAGTTTCCCAAAAAGTGTCAGATGGCTAATAAGCCGATAGTTGGAAGGGTCGGACGGTTCATCAGTGTTTTTCAAAACTGGAACAACAGACGATGACTTCCGGCAGGTGGGAAAGCAGAAAACAGCGAGGCATTTATTATACAGTTTAGAGAGAACAGGGGCCAGTTCGGGAGCATACTTAATGACTATTACAGGGATACCATTGGGTCCACATGCTTTAACAGGATCTGGGTTAGAGATGATAGCAGAAAGAATGGAAGGGTTCATATACATATCATCAAACAGAGATTTAGTTCTAACTGGGAAGTTATGCAGGGATACTCCAGATGAGTCAAGGGTAGAGTTTGAGGAGAATTTACGGGCAAGCATTCAGCTTTATCAGCAGAGGATGATAACATCTCAAATGGATTGAAGTGAGGAGGAATAGACCTTGCATTTATTTTGTACCCTATTACAGAGCCGACCGTAATTACGAGATCCAAAGTTGTTAGAGGCTGTGGTGTGCCTCATTCTCTTGGCGAAATCCTTTCATTCTTAGCTCCTTCGAGGACTCGCTTACATTTATTACGAGCAGTAACGAATAGACACCTGTTATAATGAGAGATGTCACACTGGTATAGCCGAAAGTAATAGTTCCTGTGTTCTATAGCAGCCGAGTATGCTGGTGTTAAACGTGGAGAGGATTGAGGTTTCATTTGGTATTTCCGAGAAGGGGTGAAAGCGATCATGACGGCATTGACCCAGGAAAAAAACCTCAGTGGCGTAATTTTCATTTGGAAGGTTAAAGATATCAGTTCAAGGGGCGTCACGAAGAAAATCACGGAGTCCCAATCAGCATGCTGGTAACGGAAAGAGATCTTATGGATAGGGCGTTCCTATTTAATGATTGGAACGAAATATCAATGGAAACCACAAAAGTGGACCTAGTTACCAAGAGTACAGTGTTGCGAAGCTCGGCAAGATGCAAACAAATGCCTGTTGCTCGGTTTTGCTAGGGAAACGAGTAGGGAAGTCTACGATTTGAGTAAGGGAATGAGCAATGGAAGATTTTAATGTATGAATACCGGCAACATCAGTACCTTCAGAATGTTTCAGCCACGTATCATGGTGAGCATTAAAGTCACAGAAGACAAAGATGTTCGCAGATGGATTGAGAGATAGTGCCGTTTTTATACTGTCGAGTATTATGTCTAATATACTGCAGTTCTGGGAGGAGTGGCAACGATAAAGAAAAAAAGTGATAGCTAATAGACTTTAGTAACGAGAGACGGAAGCACATGAAAAGAAGTCGGTGGCCTCGAGAGACAGTTTTCTGGCCATTGGAAGATTATCCCGGATCTAGACACCAAGGCTATGCATGTGAATACTGGAATATTTTCGATAGATGGGAAGA